>VXAA01006433.1:246428-432803 GCA_013399115.1 Anseranas semipalmata
TCCCGGGCGGCGGCGTCCCGGCCCCATGCGGGCAGCAGCCGCCGGGCCCGGGCTGCGCCGCCCGTTAGGGAGCTGGCCTGGGGCTGGTAGCGCTCCAGCTGCCCTCGGAGGTTCGGGGAGAGGGCGCTGGGCCCGCTGCGAAGGGCAGGTGCGGAGCCGGCCCGGCCCCGGTGCGGAGCTCACGGCGGCGGTGCTCCGTAAAGCCTCCTGTTCTGGGGGGAAAACAGCTCCCGGGGAATCCACTCATCCTAAGGTCAACGAACTGCAAGTCAAGAAACGCTCCGGGTGACAATAGATCACATCGGTGTCATTTTCAGATGCGATCGGGGCAGTTGTGGACGCAATACACTGAGTGTATCCTAAGTGTGGAGACAGCAAGAGCCTGGGCAGGATTTTCTGGTTTAATTAGAGAAAGGTCGAGGTAGAGGTCCTAGAAACGAGAAGTGAGAAAACCCGAGAGGGTGGAAACGAGATAGCCAGGTATACTGGAGTAACGAGAGCGCAGGACACAGGGTGCTGAGCAAATCCACCTCGTTATACTGAGACAGGGCTCTGGGAAGGGCTGGAGCTGTATCTGAGAATCAGAGATGAGAAGCACTGGGGAAATAAGGTTGCCAACACGAAGTCAGGAGTTTTCCTAGATTTTGAATTTGGAGGTGTCTGAGCAAAGGAGCAATAGACTCTCCAGAATGGATGCATCATTGAAATTAAGTGTGCCATCAGAGATAATACTCAGATTTTATTTAATAGATTGGCTGTTAAGGTAGCACATGTTACAGAAGGAACCACTTCCTGTGGTGGTACAGGGAGCAGTCTGCAGCCAGACTGTTGTGCCTTAGCTAAACTGACAGCCAGATCTGCTAATGCAGGTTTTCTTCCAGGTTGGGAATTCCTTTCCAGTGTAGAATGGGAACCTCAACCATTACTTGAATCTGCCAAAGCTAAAATGTCCTTTCCAGGACAGCAGCTTATGCTGGCACCTCGGTCTCTCCTGGTGAGATGCAGCAGCTGTTTTCTGATGGCCGCTGGCGAGTCCTGGGCTAACCAAAGCCATTGTGTTTAATTCAGTATAATTGGGTAAAGTATAAAGCCTGTATTGCGCTGCAAATCAGAGTAGACAATCTAGTGATGACTCCTGTTCTGAAATACTACAAAATTCTGTGAAAGAAAGCTGCAAAGAAGCAACGGAACTAGGCAGAATGGAAGCTAAAAGGTCCCTAAATCCAGTCAAATTTGGGTTCTCCAAATGGATTCTGACTCTCTGTTAGAACAGGGTTGTCATGGCTTAAACCAGGATCCAGCAGCAGTCACACAGTACTGAAGTAATGTCTATTGATGTGTTTAATTGCTTTGTTGTGCAGGGAAACACCTTGAGCAACTCTCCTAAGAGCTGATTTTAATTACTGAGTTTAAAATATGTTAATGTTCTGTTTAAGTAGAAATAACAACATTCCAATAAAATGTAATCACATTGTAATGCCTGTTGCTTGCACAATCAATCTAAATCACCTGTTCAGATTCCTTTATAATTAGCGATTGAAACTGCAAGGGCTAAATGTTCCTGAGATGTGGGTAACATCAGAGCAGCAGCACCAGATCTGACTGAAGCGTCTGTGTAGCTCAGCATCATTTCTCTGACAGTGGCAAAAACTGAATGTCCAGAGAAAGACAAAATACTTTTCTGCTCCCCTACCACCTGGGAGCTCGGGGACTTCCAGAGCCAAGCTCTTCCTCTCTGCGTTTAGTACCTCTCACCAGCTTTCTGCCGTGATTTTGTCCGGTCTCCAACTGAACCCACGCACACCTTTAAAATCCGCAATATCCTGTTGCAGATGCTCTGAAGCTTGATTACATATTGCATGAGAAATCTCTTCCTTTCATTTGTTTTTTGACATGCCACCTGTTAGTTTCATCTGATACCGTGTATTTCTTGTATTGAAAGAAGCAGCAGACAATCTGCTCCTCTCCATGCAGCTCACGTTTTCAGATCTGTCGCTCCCCTGCCTAAGTTCCTGCTTTTTCAGACCGAGGAGCCCTACTTGTTCCATAAATGAAAGCCATCATCTCGTGCTTCTGAGTGCCCTTCTCTGCCCTCCTCCGAACCTTTCCAGTTCTATTGCAGCTTTTCCAAGGTAGGGAACTGGAACCGCAGCCGATATTCAACATGCAGGAAAATCACTGGCATAATGATGATCCTTTCCTAAGTCTGGTACGGCAGATCATAAAATACTATTCTAGTCTAGTCAACAAATCTTTCAGTCAGTCATAAACTACTGAATAGAAAGCTTTTATTTAAAGACCACGTCTACCTTTCCACAATTCTGGTTTCCTCAAATTCATAGTGAAATCTGCAGGTGTTAGGTCATTGAATGATCTTACCAGGTATGCTGGATTAGCCGGGACTACTGGAATGAAAAAAATTATTGCCAGTTCTTTAATAATTTTCAGGTGTGAGCTTACATCCACTGAAATCATGGAATCGGTCTCCTACTCTATAACTGTGTTTTAGAAGTGTTTTAGAATTAAAAAGAACTAGTATTCATCTACGATTTAAAGCTATAATTACATTTTTAAAGTATTTTTATGCATATCGAGCTTCTGTTCCTGACAGTTGAGGTACTATTCTTTGTGTTTCTTTAAGATTAATAGTATCTCAGTTTTGTACACAGCAGTAAGTACATGCTCCAAATCATTCATTATTTCTTGACCCCAGGCTTGTGCAATTTTATCTAGCATTTTTAAGACAATACACTGGTCCTCAAACAAAATTCATGACTTTGCTTACCATTGCTTTGGAGTGATACTAGAAATACAACGCTTGTATTTCAGAACACTAAAACGAGGTAGATAATAGCATGAGCTCGATATGTTAATGGTAGCTGTAGTTTAAATACAGAAACTTGGCAGCTGGCAAATTCTGAAATTGCCCAGTATAGGAATTTTATCATTTTCTCAGAGACATCTAACAACTGTGAAAGACAGGACAGGCACTTCTTTCAACTGGCTTCTGTTTCTCAACTGGCATAACATAAGCGTGGAAGGTGATTTACTTCTGCCTACTGCTGCATTCTGCAGCTCTTCCAAATGGGAGATACTTGGGAAAGAACAGATGCGTTGACAGGCTGGAGGTAATCTATTTGCATTGTAATCAGTGATACCAAAATGACCATGTCATCTTCAAGAGGGTCTGCACTTCAGGGAGAAAATTTATATTTAAAAATCTGGGGAAAAAAGTGTGAGAAATGTACACTTACTAAGTTTATCTCACTTCTCCTTTTTTAATAGTGATTTACATAGGACTGAAGCTACACACAGGTGATGTAGTACTAGACTTTCAGGCATTATACCCGAAGGTTATCGGCACTTAATGCATGCTGTTCCAAAACTCCATTAAACATGGGTAGAAATCGCATGACTGGCGTCACTTGCAGACGCAGTTGCTCTTTCAGCCTACCGCCGAACACCGGTCAGTGAGACCCGAGGCAGCGCTGCACTTTCGGGGGCTTCAGTTCGGCTACGGAGACGATGGCCTGTGGATCTGGGAAGACTGCCAGGCGAAGGTAGTGCACCTTGAGCTCGGCAGCGACAGAGAGCTGACGCTCATCAGCGCCCCGTGCCGCAATAAAACATCACTGCATGGAGCAGCACCCAAGGAGAGGCTCCAGAGCAATCTAGTCCCCAAAAGCAGGTTGCTAAGTGGGTAAGAAGGACTCCAGGAAGAACTGCGGTCCCGCCGCAGCCTTGGGTTGTTTTCCTTTACTGCCAGCTCCTGCTGCTGGCTGTTAGGTTCAGCCTCAGTCAGATGCCATATGAGTTTTCTATTGATGTCAATGGAAATTCAGAATTGAGATCCCACGTGGGAATTCTGTGTATATTTTGAAATGTCTGAAGAAGGGCACAAGTGCTGCCATTTGCACATTTCCACACTGCAGTACAGAAGTGAAAGGAAATCCTGACATTCCTAGCACTGGCAGCAGAGCAGCATTTGGCCAATTTTGCAAGCGTTTATAATAGTGTTATTAGAGAAAAGGAGCAGATTCAGAGTGCTTCCAGCTTTGATCTGTGTTTCTGGATCAATCTCTCTCAGGGCTTTGCAGGAAGATAGGTCCTTCCTTTGCATTTGATCTCTCTTCCCCAACCAGGAAGAGTGGATGATCATAAAAATACAGGAAGCCTAACAGGAACCACACCGTACGTGTTTACTGCTCAAAAGGGCTTAACAGGCTCTCAAATTGCCTGGTAGAGGACCGAGAATCTGCTTCCATTGAAGTGAATGAAAAACAGTATTTGTTTTATTATGGCATTAGCATGAATGCATCTGAACTGGGAAGAATTTGGGAGTAGCATCAAACTAGCATCGAGCCTCCTCCAGGATTGTGCAGCACAAGCATGAGCCTGTCCCAGCAGCACAGGGAAGCAGATAGGATTATTCCTCTGCCATCCTTAAAGGTGCTACATAAATTGCAGCAAATATCCTGGCAAAGCTGGTATCTCCTTACTGCTAGGCTTTGCTGGAGATATTAATCTCGGTTTTCTATTTTTTGCTTATTTAAGTTACACTTTCTAGACTCATCTTAGCTAATCAGGTGGTAATGAAACCAAGAGGACTGTATTTTGCAAGATTTTATTCATTTTCCAAAATCTCAGGGGAATATCTACATAAGCAAGAGTTTGCAAATTCTAAGCCATGCTGATTTAAGTAGGAAAAAAATATGCTCAGGTCTTTAATATCTAATGAATACTGCCTTATATTTGAAACCTTGTCCCTAGTGAAACCCATTACAGTAATGTTTATACAGGCTTATGCTGTAAATGAATTTTATTTTCCCTACAGCAGAATATGTTGGAATTTATTTCCAAATAAAAAAAACTAATGTGCAAATGGGCCGTATCGCAGAATATCGGTTGCTACTGACATAGTGATGCCCTCTTATTAACAAATAAAGCAATGAAAAAAATAGTTTGTTAACATAAGAAGGCAGGCAGAATTTATAGAAGTGCACTCTGGGTCTCGTGCAATGTGTGCAAACAGGAGGGCAGCCAAATCCTACAGAATTGAAGGAGACTTTCAGCAAGTAAAGTACCTCCCCCAGCTCTTCCAGCCTGGTTACAGTCAAATTAGAGCTAAACAAGAGATCAGGTGAGCGTGCTGGATACAGCCAGCTACAGACCTAAATTTCACTTCTGCAAAAACACCCTCCGGTGCATCTGGAGCCGCGCGGTGGCCGCGAAGCCTGGAGGGGGATGCTGCATGCCAGGGGGATGATAGCAGTGACGGGTCAGGGCACGCTTCACCCGCTAGATAACAGGAAGAGACAATGTCACGGGAATTTGTGTTGCACAGGTGTCCTGCTCACAACTAAAATGATATTTGTCCTTTAAGAGCCCAGCCGGATGCAACATGCGTCTACATCCATTGTTCTGTCTGTAGTAAAAAGCCTTTGTACCAGCACAGCAACATCAATATATGTTAAAATAAACTGTCTCAAGAGAATGAGGCAGAGCTCCTCTTTCCTTCTGCCCTTGCGAATGCCCATCTCCTGACAAAGATCCCTTGCAATGGATGTTCGTACTGTGGAGCGGGGCCAAGGACAAGAGCTGGAGGAGACGCTTCCACAGACAGGGTCCTGTTCCACACCTACCCGCGCTACAAACCGCAGAGACAGGAAAATGCTCTCCTGTTGCATAGGACAAGGTTGTCACCGAGCCTGCTGTAAGCAGCAAAACCTTTTAAAGATTCAGACACTGCTGTATGAACTTCATTCCCCAGGTAGCAGCGGACAGGCTGACAACACATGGTACCGTGACGTGAGAAATACAATCTTATTATTAATACACCAAACTGGAACACAGAACAACTCAGCTCAGCTCCTGGCTTAGACACAGATCCCTCCTATAAGCTCCATTACTTAGCATATTCACAACTTTATTTTTCTCTGTAAAAAGGGAATTACGTTATTTCTGGTTTCATCCTTGGGGCTGCAGGGATGAAAACCATTTCTCACTTTGTGTAGAGACTGGAACAATGAGGTCCTGTTCTCACATGGGGTCTTAAAGTCTTGCTTCAACGTAGTTTAGAAGAAATAAAAATGGTTGAGCATTACAGAATGAAGTAGAAATGCTAAATGTGATTATTTAACTTTTCTTTCACAAGTGGGACTGATTTACAGGGAAAGCTGCTAACCTGACTTGCATGACTTCATGTGCATTTCTCACCGGCCTCATCTAATGCTGCCATCAGCGCTGCCCTTGTTTGGATACTTCATTAGTGAATAGATCAGTGACGTGGCATTCCTTTAAAAATAACAGATTCATAAATTGCCCATTTCTCTGTGCTTAAGCCCACTCACCCCCCACCCATCCTTCCAACTCCCCCTGGAAAATCCTCTCGACAAGGTTCCTGTATCACAGCCTGCATCTGTGCACCACTCATTTCTAAAATATATTTAAAAATCCTGTTTTTTAGTGCAAATTGTCGTTTTGTTACCTTGTTGTAAATCCATGGGATTTCCTCTACCAAACAGGAAACAGAGCCGCAGCGTACAGCTACTGCTGCTGTTGGGTCACAGAGAAGACTTGAGGGCAATGTCACTGTCACACATGCAAATTATTCCTCGCTCTGTGAATAATTCCAGTGAAATCATTGGAATCATCTGAGGAGCTACTGCTGGTTCAACATGGGTAAGTGTGGCTGTGTCTAGCCACTAGTGGGATCAGAAGACAGTATCCAGTACGACATAATAAAAACAGCCTACAGAGAAGTTTACGTTTGGCTCTGTGTGATCTTTAAGCCCGGAGGAGATACCCTTGAGATAAGCAGCTGATCGCTGCTCGCCTCCCGCGGGCGGCCGTTCTGCTCTGCTGCCTGGGTTCACCCCAGAGAACCGGGCCGCGGTTCCGCACCAGCACGCGGCTCCGGTGCCGTGGCTGCCAGCGCTGCGCCTCGCGTTGCCCTCGGTGGGACAAGCCTGCCGGGCGTGCTCGGCGGCTGGTAAAAGCAGCCCAGAGCGTTCGGTTTTGTCTGCCCCTGCGTAGCCACTAAGGTAACACGGGCATCTGCATACACAAAAGAGTTCATTTTTATAGGAATGTAAAACAAACAGAGAAACCATGCCAAGATTATACATTTCATTTCCCAGCATACAAATGAGGATCTAATTTACTCCGGGCCGTTCATGCATTTTGCTTTTAACAAACATCCATATGTCAAGTAGACCTTCTGCATACTTCCCCGCTGGAGTTTTTTTTTTCCTTTCAACTTGGTAGGGAACATTTGCGATCCTTATTCTACCAAATATATCTAAAGAATATATTTTGCTCAAGGCCTTCTGTTTTTTAATTTAAGAGAAACAAATCAATTCATGGTTCAGGCAGTCTTGCTATTAAGACAAGCATACATCTGTGCAAAACTACCCCAGTCCCTAATTAATTACAGAATGTTATTAACACTTTAAATTTAACTTTAGTTAATTTATTTCATTTTATAAACATGAGCATACCGAGTTACTTTTTAAAGAACATTTTTCCATCTTTGTCTGCTGTTTTATAATTTGGGTAGTTTATCATAGATATGGAGATATTTGCTCGTCTCAGGATGATTTTATATTCTGATGGTTCCAGATCCCTTCCGTAATGACTCCAGGAAGTGAGGCTTGACGCCTCTCCCCCGACTCACGCAGAACTGATGGGCAGCGTCAATGGCAGTTTTCTCCGATTAAAGAAAACGGGCTGAGATGCATTCTTTACATTAATACTTTTCATGAATGTATTATGCCCAAACCATCCCAAGTCCTATTTCTCATATACCATGGCATATCAATCTGTGCTTAATTTTAAGCCAACTTGGTAAATACCCCACAAAACTAGGCCCAGTCAGTGTTACAATGACTTGCTGTCAAAGTAGATTTACTTATTGATCGGGTAGATTGCACATAAAGTGACTATCAACTTTAATCTGTTGAGGACAATTATTTTATTTGACTGATTGGTGCATCTGATAAAATCTTTTGAACAGGTGTAAACTTTTGTAAGGTATCTATCTATTTTACTTCTTGTTTCTTTAAAAGATGATGATGGTCTTGATCTGAACATGGAGCTAAATTATGCTCACTTAAATGCGGAGTTTTCCCTGCAACTTGCAACAAGTGCTCTAGCTTCTAGCCAACCTTTTCCCTTTGTTAGAAGGTTCGTATTTAGACTGGACTTAGGCAGTATATAAGGTTCATTTGTGATCCTGAAACTATTATCTCTTACTTTTCTGGGATCCTATTAAAAATATGATTTATAAGGCAAACAGTGAACTGGCTGCTTTTCTATGTACTAGTTATTCACATTGCGCTCATCCAGTTCAGTCATGGAAAAGTATCTTTAACAACCGTGGGGTGACACAGGCATTGTACCAGGGATTCAAACGAAGCAAGTCTTTTTCATTCACTGCACATACAATGGCAGTGCTTTTTGTGACCTGGTAGCTACACATGCACTGCTCACTGAACCATCCAAATTTACACTCCTCTAAAGAAAAGCATATTTGGCCAAAAATTGGATACATTATTAATTGGAAGTCTCCTAATGCGCATATTCCAACACTAAATGTACAGCTGAAGCAGTATTGTTAACTCTCTGTTAGACAACTTGGTAGCCTTATGTATTTCCTATCCATATATTGTGTGGTTTTTTTTTTACACATTAAAGGCACAAATCAGAAGCCCCAGCTTTAGAGAGACAAATATATGATACTGTAATTTTAGTTGGAAACATCTGAGTAACTGTGGTGACTGAATGACTTCTGATTGCCAAACTAAATTCTGCTCTGCCCCTGCCTGCCTCACCTCCTAACACGAAGGATTTCCTGAAAGAAATACATCGGTGTTTTGAGGGACTTCACAAATTTAACATCACGCTAAATTCACCACTGTTTGAGGAATGTAACAAAATCGAAACCCAACAACAACAACCCAAAACACCAACAAAGAGATGATAGGCAGGTGCTAATGGCTAATAGCACAAAACACCTTTTTCCTGGCTTTATGCACAGGCAAGATGGTGGGACAAGCCGGGGGGAATGAATACCAAGAACCAGAGGGGAAGGAAACCTCCTTCTCCTACAAACCAAACCAATCCCTGCTGGTCACAGCAATTTGGCAAGATTCTGCATACAGTCTGTAACTCAGGTTAGCATCACAGACCAGAGGCAACTTTTGCTACTCAGAAGCTTCCAGAAAGGGCTAAACTGGGGTTGCAGCCCCAAGACCTGGATGCCTTGACCTTAGTTCCACTTAGGCCAAGTAACTAAGCCCCTGACAAGAAAAAGATATTTGTGCAGAGCATGACCTTATTTAACTGGGGTAGCATTTTTTTTTTCATAGCCTTCATTACTGTAATATCATACATAGGGTTTTTCATTTGTTTGCCATGCAACTTACTCCCATAAGATTAGTCCTTTTCTAGTCAAGCAGTTTAAAGCTAATCACAGTTGTTATTTTAATCTGTGCTTACCATTAAGAATTCTTGCAGAGCTATTTTGCTTGTTAGCAATTATGGTCTCCCAATGGAAGTTTGCGATTACAGCAAAAGCAACCTGTTTAATACTTGGCACCTCTTTAGTATACAGGCATTAAACCCAGGAGCATAGAAGCATGCTAATGCTGGAAATGAAAGTAGAGCAAATCTATTTAGGAAACTCTGTTTTTAAAACATGAAGTTGGTGAGATGCCATCTGGTCCTCGTGCACTTTTGTGGTGCTCCCCCTCTGTGTTTTTCCTTACTCTTTCAAGGTAGTATGGTGTTGTTGCTCCGTGGTTTATTTTATGATTGTCATGTCTGAAATGCAGTACATCCTAACGCTTTTACCAAGACAGAATGAAGGTTTGGTCCTGGTTCCAGCAGCACTAATAATAAAATTCCCATGAAAGTTCTTAGGAACAGAACCTGACCCTTGCATATTTCGACAAGCACCCTGTGCTGAAATTCTTTCTTCTGTTAAGGGAACTAGTAATTGCTGTCATTGACCTAAGTGTCAAGAATTAAAAATTATGATCTACTGTCAAAGTCAATTAGCAAAGACTGCGGGAGCAAATTTCTGCTTCTCACATTGTTTCTTCATGTGATTCTGCCATAAAGAATTCTGCATAGCAATACAGGTCAGCTGAATGAGAAAGAGCATTACATGAGTACATGAGATACACCGCTGCAGGGGCATCCCTCACCCCTGACCATTTTCTGTCCTATTTAAAGTTATTTCCAGACAAGACAGGGCAGAGAAAGCTAAAGTAACGCAGTGCTCTGCTCAAGCTGGTACACTGAGAAGCACATATTAATGTCACTCCACTGATAAACGCTGGCGATTTACATGGATGGGAGTTGAATTTGTCTCACATCAAATAAGTTTATTTTGTTCAAACAAGCTAGAGAAATGGGGGAACCGCTGACCACTCAAGTATGCTGTCATTTTCATCATTCTCCTTGTGAAAATAATTATTGTAAGATCCTCAGCATAAGAAAAGCTGTGTTAAGAAAGCCCACATGTCCATGCATTAGTGAGGTACCTCCACTCGTTGCAGAGGTATTTAAGAACAGGAACTCTGAAGCTGGGCTAGAGGTCTACTTTAGCAGAAAGCTATAAAACGTGACCTAACCATAGCCAGTTCTCCGGGGACGGCAATTACAGCAATAAATGCTCGACAGCAGATGCTTATGCCATGTATAAACAGTAGCCTTCTAAAATGAAAAGAATTTTTTGCCCCCACGTGTCTTTTAGGGTCCCATTGTACGTGTGGAAATGTAAAGGAAATGTAAAATTGATATGCGCACCATGACATCGGCTTTAGTCTCCTCGGTCTTAGCCTGGCTGCTATAAATCTGCCCGGCTGTAAGCAACACTGAAGGAGCTAAGCGTTCAGGATTTGTGTCTGCCCTTTTTATTAGCTCGCCCAGAGTAAAGCAGGGGTTATCGGTCAGTGTCAGGTTCAGCGCCCAGTGACCCACCAGGTTAAAACTGTGGTAGTCACAAATCAAGAGCATAATGAAGTCTGAGAAGAGGTCTATGCTGATTTATTAGGACATCTGTCTGGCTATAGACAGTCCAGTCCTGCCCTTGCTCAGTGTGAGCTATTAGCATAATCCTCACCATGAAACATATCATAGATTTAAAAGAGAGAAATAAAGTGTTCAAAGATGACTGGCAAAACCAGAAGGGTTTACCTTCTAGGGCTCATTTTAAGTCCCAACCTTTTGTGCCAATATCCCATAAAAATAATATTAAAAATAAATTAATATTAAAAATAAATTACAGTCTCGAGTTTTCCAAAAACACTGCATTTTCAGACCACATCTGAATGTCGGTTCATAATAAAATAAAGTCGCTCTCTGACACTTTTCAAAGACCTTTTCATCTTTTAATTTTTTACTTTTCATTTATATTTAACCACTGCAGTGCCTTCCACTTACAGTTATTGGATTATGTTATGGATATTCATTCTTACAAACATAATTTCCCAGATACTGTGAACTTAAATGTAAAGTTATATTTTTTGTGCCAATTATTTTGTCTACTTTTTAAAAAAAGCAGGAATTCCACACAAACTTTCAGAGTTTTGCCTATAAAAAAGACTAAGCCCATATCACAAATGCTGTATGCTGTAAATGCTGTAATGCTACTTTATATCCTACAGGACAGGAAGTTTGTGAGATGCATACTAACTAGTACTGTCATGTGCAAAGCTACTTTTTCTGTACATGAGAGGCGTTCAACTGAAAAATCAGACAGATCATTATCTCTTCCCTTGATCAGAACTAAGGTGAATCAGGTTTTAATCTACAAAGATTAAATTAATCTATAAAGATTAATTTATATTTGACTATATGAATAGAGATTGTCATCGCTTCTATGCCTTTAGAAAAAAAAAGTTAAATCAAATATTGCATTTAAAAATATATGGATTGAGAATGTTGAATTAGTTTCATCACTGGTATTATTCCATTTCCTCTCTATTAAAAGTTATTCCAGATATGAATCTAGCTGTTAACTATAAAAATATGAGATACTGAGCAGTTAATAATGAGATACTGCATACTTAAGTAAATATAAGTACAAGGAAATACTGCACAGTGCTGTCATACAGATCTTTTTATATCAGCTGTGATAATAACAACTCTATACAAATTAAAATTCTGGAAGAATTAATTTAAAAATGATCAAGAGATAACTAACTCATTAAGGGCATGAGACTTCTGAGGCTTCTGAAGATTAGGTAATTTCTTGGCTATCTTTATCATTTCACATCAGAACAGCCCTGAAAAACAGCTAGAGAACTGTATTGCAGAAATACGTAAAGAATCTTCAATATTTGTGCCAACATGCCACAGTTAGAAATGACACTTGATAAATTTTGTAAAGATGCAAACAATGCACACCTGTTTGTCCTACGTAATGAAGGCATCAACAGTAACACAGTAGCAACACTACTGAAGTAAATTATGTAATAAAATTGCTGTTGTAGAGAGGAAACCATGTCTGCAATGAGGTAAGCACCTTTTTTGCAAGAGAATGGATGACCTACCCCTGTGAGTAAATGACATTTACTAGACCGGATGACTGCCTGGAGATTTGCAAGGTCCTATAGCTATCTTACCAGAGGAACACAAATTTTGAGGAGATCTTCAGAAGAGCTGGTGCAGTTACCACTTTTTCTGTATGGCAGAGTAGAAATGCCACAGCATTTGCATTAGCATATGGAAGTTGCTGCTTTGCTTAAATCAGAGTTAAATCTGGGCAACCTGCACTGAGCAACATGAACATAGAAGAAATAGAAAATTCTGGACTATCAAGAGTACTGCAGAATTTTAAAACCTTGTTTATTGAAGTTTCGAACCTCTCAAATTCTCATGCTGTTATGCTGGTTTTTGTGCCAAAACACTTATACTCAAGAATATCAAACCATTTATTAAATTCAGTCCAATTAAAAGAATCTGAAGTAGAGTTAGCATCCACTGCTTTGAAAATAGAACATGGGGAAAACTGTGCATGTATTTAACTGCCCTGTGTAGCAAAGTTCAACTGGTGTGTGATGCCTTACTGAGTTATTTCATTTAGGTAAGACTTTGTAAAGAGACAGTCTGCAAAGCATTAAAAGTGCAGAAACTCAATACCCAGCCATTTATGTGAAACCAAGAACTGTGGAGTGGAGAACAACATAAATAAATATGTACATCTATAGCACTTGCCTCCATAAATTCCAGCGTTGTTCCTCCAGCTGAGTCACTAGATGCTCTATGTATTTGTTGGAGTCCATATATTCCTAAATGAAAAAGGATCAAAAGTTATTTCTTCAATGTTCAAAGCATTTGTAAACGTTTGAGTAAAAGACACAGTCATACTTTGTGGAGTCCACTATCCCATGTACACACGAGTCCCAGTGATGAAAAATCTAGATTAAAACCAAATTTCTACTCATTCCAGATGAGTAAGGTAGTAGCCCAATACAGTCTTCAGAGATTATCCAAGGGGAAGACGAACGGCAGTGAGGATATGCAAGTAGCACAAATAAATTAGAGTACATATAAATACATATCCATATTCTAAGCCCAGAATTATATACCTTGGATCCGGACTGAAAAATAACTTTTCATCAGTGTTTTGGTGCCATCGTTATTTTAGTGTACATTTTGTTTATTTTGGGTATATATCAAAGTGAACTGAATATTTGACTCAAATATTTATTTTGTGCCTAGTATGAAAAATACTATACTATGTACCCTATTTGAAAATGAAACTATAATTCAACTCCTGTATCATTTTCCAGTTCAACTTTTGCAGATGCTATAACTTGCAATATCAGCTCTATGAAAGATACTGCATTTGTGTCTAGACCAAACTTCTGATAAATAATCATGATCAGATGAACAATTTGGACTATTCTTTAAACTCAATGCAAAGAGATGATCAGCAGAGAAATACATCAGTAATAGAAATACACCACTTAATTTCCAGGAGGAAGGCAACTTCAGTGTTATTTATATAAAATATTTCAGACAGAACCCACAGAATAACATGTGATATAATATGATATATTCATATGACATTGGTACCAACACAGCAACATTACTATTATTCTGAAAACCTATCAGTAATAACATAACTCTCTTGAAATAGCTCAAAAAATTTATATGTTTCCAACCTCATACTTCAGAAAATAACAAGTATTGGAGTACTATACAGGAAAGAATCCATCTTCAGTTTCTGGAGACAAAAGGTCCAGTTTTATAGCTCCACTTTTATAGCTTTGGACTTATCAGAAAACCACTTTGTGGGGTTCCTGTTTGTATTAGGGGTTGTTTCGCTAGTATTATTATTTATTTTGTGTACAAATATGTTTTTTCATTGCAAAGCAGCTGGTTCTTCTTAGCCATTTATCTTTATAATCAGGAATATGAGACAGCTACCACAGGGACAGTACATCATCATGTCTTCTCAGGCTGGAGATAAATGTTAGCTGATTTTAATGATCATAATTTATATAGAAATGTACATTTTCATTTTTCAGGACTGAAAGTGTTCTAAGTGATTGGGTAATAGTACCAGGCAGCCATACAATATTTCTTGTAATCTTACTAAACTTTTAATACTCTGTATAAAGTAGCGAAATATGTAAGCGACATGCAATCAATGAAAACTATTTTTCTGTAGGTAAATACAAGTACTGGGGGCCGCTGCTGCTCAGCCATATGGCTCTGTCCCGACGGAGGAGACCAGGCCGAGATAGCACGGGGCTTGTCCCGCTCCCACCAGCGTGGTGCCAGCCGCGGGGCACCACGAGCGGGGCGTCACGCACCACGCCGTGCCGCACGTCCTTCTGCCCACGAGGCACTGGCTGAGGGAGACGCGTTCCCCAGGGGTTATCGCGGTACAACGCAATGCTCCCTGCCACGGGCAGGAGTAAGCAAGACCCTGCTCCTGGGGATCGGTACGAGCCTCTGTGGCTTGAAAACCTCTGAGTGTTGTGAAACTTTGCGTTCAGCTCAGTGCTTGCGCCACAAGCTAACCGCTGTAGATAGATACGTTTTGTAGATGTTACCTTCAGAAAACATTAAATAATGTAAATACTGAGAAATGCCATGAACTTCATAATTAACCAGAACTGGCTTCAGCATGGGCTCTGACTCTCCCCGTTAATCGACTAAGTTGCATTTCACTCGGAGCACACCGTGTAAACTAAGCGGCAAGCTTCTTCTAAGCCAATACAAGTCAAGTCGTTCTGTAACACACACACACATCACGGTTTAGAAAAATTACGCCGTACAAATGTATAATGATGGTTAGTTGCAGTGCCAAGTTCTTTAAAACAGGCTGTCTGTTTTTTGCTTATTATTTTTTACTACATTGAACCTGCTGTAAATTATTATTAATAACTTTATATCTTTTTAATGTAATATTAAACAATATTCCTGATTTATTCATCTGTGCACTTTGCCCCACAGGCAAGGATAGGATCAGCAGTTTTCTTCTGCATAATTCTATCATGATAATATAAAAAACTCATTCTGAAGCAATTTTCTGAAAAATATGGTTAAGGAAATGAAGACAATGGGGAAAAAGAAAGCCATGTGTTTATACTGTATGATTCCTGCCTTAATGTTAGGTTTTTCCTGTGGCAAATCAGAAATATTATTCTATTTGTCTTTGAAGACCTGCAGCTCAGGAGTATGTAAGCTGTCAGTGTGCAAAGGTGTAAAAAAATCAACCGTGATTTGATATAAATACCGAGATTGGAAGTGCCTCCGTTCTTCTGTGCTTCTCTGGCACATTAATGTGCCAGCCGTGTCCAAAGCAAGCCATCTGCTTAAGACAAGGTCTCTGTTCCCAAGTCCAGGTTTCTGTTCTGTTCTGTTATCAGCTATCCCAATAAGCCAAATTCTGCAAATTCTGGACCAGAAGCCAGTATTATCATTTTGTCAACATGCAGCACACAGTGCTTTGAGATTTAGAGCAACTTTGTGATTTAGAATAACTTGGCACATTCCGTGAAAACAAAATCTGAAAAAAAACCACAGTACCCACACTTTTTCACAAAGACTATATATACAGTTTAGTAAAGTACCGACTTTTTTCAGTACCAGCAGATCACGTTGAGAAGGGCAATACAAATGTTTTGTAGCTTCCTCAGAGCTCCGTCATGTGCATGCTTGCACCATGTAGGGTTTGGGCAGCACGGCTAACTCAAATCTGAAAAATTACACAAAGTGTCATCTTCTGATGCAAGCACATGACTTTAGGAGATTGTAGTATTGAAAGGGGGATCCAAGCGACCCACACATTATTAAGACAAATACCTTTTCCATATGAAATCGGAAACAAGATCTGATAACGGAGCAGGGATAAGAATCACTGAGGTAGGCGAAAGTGGCGCTTATAGTAGATAGTGATAAAACACATCGATCAACTGGTAGGGAAAGCCTGTGGAAGCCCAGCGGCACCAGGCTTGCACAAGAGGCGCCCACATTCACGGCAAGGACAAGGGTAGAAAGGCTGAGCACTCAGACCTGTGAAGTGACAGGTCCACGTAAGGCCGAGCCAACACTTCCAAAATTACGATGTATTTTGAACCTGAAGCCGGAGGCTCCACGTCCGTGTACTTTATGAATCTGATGGCATCACACAGCGGCTCTGCCACACCGAGCCCCACTCCCACCTCGGGGGCTCCCCCCGGCCTGCAGGATCAGCGGGAGGCCTTGCCTTTTAGCCATCCCTTTCTTACCCTTTAAAGAAGAAGGGGTGAGACCTGCTCCCTTTCTTCGCAGTGGCAAAACAAAGTTAGTTGCTGTTCAGCCAGGATTTCACTGCTCCATCTATCCTCCTGTGATGGCACATAACTATACCGTTTTAAGGGAAAGCCTTCTGTAATACGTTTAACTAGAGTAGAAAATCTTCCTAACAGCTGCGTAGATTCTGGCATCCAGGAAGAGCTGGTATGCAAATGTCACAAAACAGCTCACCTAATTTAGAAAAATTTAGAGAGCATCAGGGAATCGCTTTACCGAAATTGTCACTGTACTGAGCTGAGGCATGAGCCTACACACACACCTAAGCAGGCTTTTTGACAGAACTAAATATCAAGCTTTGTGATTCTCGATTGTTTTGCTTTTTTTTCCTCCTTTTCTTTGTTAGCTGGACAAAAGTCAGGAAAGTCTGCTAGTCAGGAAAAAAGGGAAGAGAAAGGAAATGAAGCACCTCCACCGAGGCCCGGGATGCACTGCTCAGTATTTGGGTTGGTTACGTGGGTATTTGTTCTGGCATCTCCACGTTGTTGTGCTGGGCAGGGTATCAACAATTATGCAGCACAGAAAGCATTTTCCCATCCACTGTTGCAGGGCAAACCCGGGGGCAACCTCAGGCTAGTAACACCAGGTTCCCTCGCTGGAAGCTGGAGGTGATAAATTTAAGCTAAGGAAATAGCAAATATTCTCCACCTCGCGTAAGGAACTTGCACAGCTTGGTATCAAAGAGAGTTTAATGAGCTTAGCAATATGTGAAAAGGATTAAGGATACAGCCGCTGATCCAGCAAATCACTTGATTACATACTTAATTCAATAGGGCTACTCGTGTGCTGGAAGTTCAGCGTGTGCCCGCCAGCTTTGGCCGGGCGGCGGTCACCGGGCGGTGGGAAGCGCTGCTGCGGGACCGGCCGTGCTGCGCTGGGGCACCCCGGGTCTGGATCTGGCCCGGCGCTGCTCACCCCTAAACCCATGCCTCGGGGGGACACGGCAGCTTCCCCCTCTGCCACCGCTCTCCTGCTCTGAAGCAGCTCCCAGTACGCGCCCCGGGCGCGCGGCTGAGATGCCCAAGTTGCAGAAAATTGGGAAATTTGGATAGTTTCCTCTGATATTTGCATTTGAAACCAGACAGGAAAACATCAGCGTGGGTTCAGGCTCCCGTGCTTCACAAAGGAAGGCGTTTGTCACTGGGGAGTACAGAAAACCAGCGAGTGAACGGCATGGTAAAAGCACAGACAAGTTGCTGCGAGTGCCTGGAGTCGTCCGGCCCCGGAGACAGGGAGCTGCCCTGGGGAGCCCCAGTCGTCTGCCACAACGGGGAAAGTCGTATTTTCACAGGGAAAGGTTATTAGAAATCAAACAACAACAAAGCTGTCTGCAACCGAAAAGCAGACTGTTGCAATTAGGAAATGATGTTAGCACAGCACAGAGTGGATGCGATTGACCTGTGAGGGGGAGATCTGAGCTGTTACACCAAGGCAGAGGCACAAGTCATCTTTGAAGGATCTTGGAAGGGTGTCCTGGGGTAAAGCTTTAGATCTAGGGAGAGTGCCTTCAGAGAATATTATAGATTTTGTGAAATATTTATTTTTGTTATCATCCTGCCGCACAAACCTTTGATAGAGAATAGGCTTTTCTTCCAGCAGCCCAAGAGGATATATATACATATTCTTGTCTGGACTATGTTTTTTGCCTGTCTGAAAGCATTATAATTGAGGATTGGAGTGAGCTGTCTGTTATACAACATTACTCAGCTGCACACTAAAAATAAATCACGTATAAAAAAAAGATAAAAACCTCTTTGCATTAGATATTTTTCTGTCACTTCCTTCAACACGACACCTGGCCAGACTGCTCACTGTCAGTGTTCAACAGCAATAAAAACTAAACTGTGCAGCTTAAGAAAATCAGATCTTTTTAAGCTGCCGTTATTGCTAATTTATTATTTTCCTACCTGATTTCAACATGTTATTTTAATTGTCAGTTTTATTAACAACCAAACGGAAAGCGTACATTCAGAGTGTCTGCAATGGAGCAGAAGGCTGGCAAGAGCCCTTGTGCACATACTGTGGAATTACACCATTATGGTAAAAACAGTAATGATTATTTTAATAAATGTGTTGAGCAAATTTCTTAATTGTTTAAAATCACTCAAGCCTCAGTGAACAGTTCATATAGCATCTCAGCTGCAGTGATTAAAACTGATTTACCGACTCATCTGAAGCCAGTTGTTTTCATCAAAATCAGCTGGGTTTTCCTCCTGCTGCTGCTTGGTTTCCGCTCTGCACCCTATTAAATGTCACCATCCACAAAGGACAGCAGAGTTTAATAAAGCTTGAAATAGCACAAGCTTGTTAGCTAAGGGACGGATCCTGCACGCTGTGCGCTCTGCACGCGGGGATGCGGAGATGATACTTCCCCCAGGAGCGGTGCCCAGACTCGCAGAGCCCCACTGCATTTGAGTTTTTGCCAATTTGTCCCCAGAGAAGCACAAGCTCTGGAACAACAATGCGGGTGCTCTGCTGATCAGTGAGACCCGAGAATGCTGTAGTTTTTACATTTTCTTACAAAACCTTCTGTTTTCCAGTAAGATACTTTCTACATGCCATTCTCAGGCAATCGCATACAGGAGAGATGTTGGGACCGGTCTTCTGAGCAGGCTCTTCCCCGGCTTAGCAGACCAGAGCTGGGAAGTGAACAACGGATTTGGCAGGAACCACCAGCACCACCCAGACTTCCAGAGGCTGGCTGGTTTGGTTTGCTCACCCTTGTGGAGTTACAGTGATTTTGCATGACACTTATACAACATATGTGGGCCTGGACATGAGCAATAGATCAGAACAGCTGGGTGGATAGCAATGGTACTGATAGAGAAAAAGCTAAAAAGTTGGCCTAATTGAGGTTAATTGCATGCAAGCAGATCTACATTAAATCAATGTATGCAGGTATGAAGGGTGAAGGTATGAAGAATGAAGGGAAGAATCCCAGCGCTTCCCAGCTCCTGTCCCGTGACACTAAGGAGTGAAGCTGGAAAGACAAAAAATATATGCTTCAGCTTTCCAAAGGGAAACCTGATGACAGGCTCAGACAGAAAAATAGCAGAGCAGTTTTCAGCCAGACAGAATGAGTATGGCTCTGCTGAATTCAGCCCTTTTTGTTAAAAGTGAGCGCTGTACTGTCATAGGAAGCTGCAAAATTCACTGTAGTATAATACTGCACCTCCCTTGGTAAGAGATGCACATATCTCCCTTTCCTTCTAGGGAATATCCGCTGTCATCTGTAAAGACAGGTTCAGTTCTCAGTGTCCTGAGAAATCACCAAAACCAGATGACTAAGCAGAGGCCACAGTAATCATTGCAACATCACCTGCACATTGCAATGTTTGCAACCCAAGCCATTAAGATCAAGATAAAAATAATGCAGAAGTTCCAGGTTTCCCGTGGCCTGGAAGATCTCTGGCAGTGGTAACACCACTGTGCTGCATCTCATGTCAGTATAATACTCTGGCCCCTAATTTCCAAAGCAGTTAGTGGTTTTAGAAACAGCTGTGTTAAAGGACAAATGCCAATTATAAAACAGTATGACAGCTTTCCTCTTTCAGGGCAATGAAACAGAGCCCAAGATAAAGTAGGTGAGTGGTAGGATAAATTCCTAAGATCAAACAGATAGATGAAAATAATATTTTACAGAAAATAGGCACTAGGGCAGACAATTTTAAACTGGGATCCATTAAAAAAAAAGTGCTTATTTGACAGAATGGAATATTTTGCAAAATGAGATATGATATAAAGTAAGATAGTGGGGAGTAAAGTCAGAAACCAAGCAGATGGATGAAATACAAGAGGAAGAGATAACTAAAAACAGAAAGGAGAATGGGAATGAGTAAGTACAGAGTACATGTCTAGAACTTGATAGATTTTTTTGTACCAATATCTTTCACTCCAAAAATTTTAGCATTCCTTTGTCCCAAAAGGCTCTATGCAAATAATAGGGATAAGAAGTTTTGTCATTTCTACTAAATATTGAGCTAATTATTCCATTTGGCTGTATAAGAAACTGGACATTTTGTCCAACAGACAAATCCATGCTATCTTTAGCTGATTTTGTTTCCCTGAAAGAAAATAAATCAGTAAAAGCAAATACAAAGCATTAACTGGAATTTACTAGAATTATTGTGAAATAGAAAAGGATAATATCATACCGGACAAGTCTGAATTTATTAGACACCCTCTAAGTCACGGAGCTTTTAACACCAGTTAACAGCTCCAGTGAACAATACATCAGACATACACACTATTACTGCAGGAACAAAAACCAAGGTGGTATAGCGTTGTGTCCTACAGCATCAACAGGGCTGCCTCCTAAAAAGAAGTGGATGCCCTTGATTTGTGTTTGGGGTGATCGCTGAATTTCCATTGGTACCCATTCCCTGTGGGCTGCGCTCACCCTTGCCACTCGTGAGGAATGAAAAGCACTGAGAACTCTTTGAGCTTTGAAAGTAACCCAAAAAATCAGCAAGGCCATTGCAGCAGGCAAGGATTTTAGAGGGAGATGGGCAAAGGCTGCCTTTTTGCCAAGGAAAGAAGAAGTCAGGACGAGCAGGTTGCACCACCGCGCCCTGACCATGCCTCCTGGGCAGGTTTGGAGGCTGCTCTCCCAGCTGCCTCGAGTATGGGAAGCTCTTGTCCTCAGGCAGTGTGAAACCTCTCTGTATAGTGAAATACAAAGCGAAAAAACAAAGTGAGGCTTAGTGGAGTCACAGTTCCTGGTTGTTCGAGTTTATTAATGACTGTGTGTAAGTTAAGGAGGTGTCAGAGTGACAGAAAAGCTTGTATCTCAGAAATCCCACAAATGAAAAGGTATCAATGTTACTTAGGGCAGTAGGAATTTAAAAACAGGCATTCAGAGTGAAAAAACATGAGTGCAAGAAGATGTGCAGATTTTATGAGTTCAGAATGTGTATATACATGAAATAATTAGCTGTAGTCTTGTTTATGTCAAATCCAATTTACATTAATAAACTTCACACAGCAAAGACACTGATGCTGTAAGAAATTGCCCAGAAATGTTAGCAGTCATAATGATGCAGAGTAAACACTGGAGCATTTAATTAATCAATTTCTGACATTACCAGGTAATTACAATTTCTGAATCATTTCTCGATGTTTTTTATGAATACAAATCAAGCAGAACACACAGAATAACTGCTGGTTGCAGGCATTTGACTTACGTAGACATACGGCACTTGCATGTGACTTACATTGACTTCAGAAGACAAGGAGTTATAACACAGAGAGAAAAACATTCCTGGGATCTATTGCAGAGGTGGGGAAATCTAATTCTAATGTTATTACAAACGCTTGGTAGTCACAATAAAGATTTTCTTCATTCTCTGCATGTGTCAGACGTGTTAACTCATCTGGAATAACCACTACCATCTATCCTAACAACAAATACATCGGGACCTTAAGTTTTCTACCATTCTCTTTCACTGCTTCATTATCACTGTCCTCACATATATTCTGGCAACTTCTGACAAGGAACAAGATACACACTCAAAAAACAAGTGTATCTTCATGTTTGTATCTCTTCTTAAAAACAAACTATATACAAAACCCAGCAGATGCCAAGTTCAATCATTCACTTATTAAAAGTCCATAGTGAAATATATTAAAATATGTAACCTAAAAATCCAACACAATGTTACAGGGGTATCGATCTGGTCATCCCCAAAAGCTTCCAAGCATCACAGGGCAAAACAGAGTGAGGATAGCCAGCTCCATCCCTGCCCTAAGCACCAGGGCGACCCGGGGTTTAGCAAAAGCCAAATTATCAGCCCGTTAGGGGCTGTATAGGAGGAAGAAATAGAAACTGGAGGTGAGCAGAGAGAAGGCAATGGCCAGCACACTCTCCTCTAGCCACCGCTGTTTTCAAGCAGGGGAGAGAACTCGTTACGGCACATTTTGAAAATTAGCATTTGTGTCAACAGCTCCGCTCGCAATGCCTTGCACACACGTATTTATAGTCAAGAAAAATCCACCTCGGAGTCAGCAACGTAGCAATGCTCGTTTCCTCAGGAGCTGCTTCTGGCCTCGCTTGCAGGGAGCTGCGTGAGCTCACGTGCGTCCTGAAGCACATTCCGTGCCCGCTGCCACTGCCAGGCCTGGAGCTGCGTGCTGTCCAACTCGGTGCTGACTGACTGCAGGGCACAACTGAGCCGGGGGCATGAATCGGGTGCGAGCTGTGCCCAAATCACACCGGTTATTCAGCCGAAAACCCAGCTCCGCTCACAACCACTGCCCAGCTCCAGCAGCCGCCAGCGCCCTCTCTGTATACCCGGAGCTCACACGCCCGGCGCAGGACAGCGAGCACGCTGGGCAGCCTGACTTTCTGGATTCCTGGGATTAATTCTAAGAAGTTTGGCATTTCCTAGGTAGTGCATAGGCTAGACAGCATCGTGTGATGCTGGTTGGAGATAAACTTCAAGTGTAGTGGAGATTTAGTGAAAGCGGATTTAGTGGAAGTGAAAAATGTTTCACTTTAATGGGAAGCTATAAGCAGAAAGTCCAAAAAAGGGAATAAGAACTGGAACATTCGTGTCAGCAACCAGCACACACGCATGCATTATGTCGTGTAGGCCTGTTCAACACTCAAGCCAAAGCAGTGCCTTTAGTTAGATCCTCTAATTCCCAGTGGATTCTATGAGTGGAAACACAGCACAGAAGCACCGAAAGCACAGTTTCTTGCTAGGCTGCAACTCCAACCCTATCGTCCCTACCAATGCTATAAACACTTACAGACATGTATATTAGTTTGGGACAGTCGTGGCATTAGATGCATTGACAAGATTAGAGCCTTCGTGGACTAAATGAGATGCAAAATGGCATAACCGAGTGCTACCTGGGTGCACGCATGGATTTTTACATGAGCACACAGCTCCAGCTCCTCAGTGACGGAGACATTTTGCAAGCGGCCATGCAGCATGTCTCTGTGACCTCTGCACAGCCAGGAGATAGCTGTGCACCTAAGGCAAGTATAAAAGGTTGCTCTGATGGAAAGCTAAGAGCTAGACCCGTGCTCGCAAACAGAGCAGCTGCAATGCATGGAGAGAGCATCTTGGGAGACTGCCTGTAGCCAGACGTGGAGCAGGGAGATGCTGTGCTGGAGAGAACAGGGATGCACATTGCTGGATTTAATGTGTAGGAGTAACAGAACATAACATAAAGGTTGTCATAAAACAGAAATTAGTAGTTTTTCCTCCTCACTTCTGTTCCAGACAAAGCAAAGAACTTCCCCTTCAATTCTTGCATGTAACAATTGTATTAATAATCATTATTATCTTGTGCTTTTATAAGTAGTCTAATACATTATTAATGTTTTGTCTTCTGAGCACTTGTAACTTCAGTATGCCGTGTATACAGTAGATGCTAAACAAATATAATGACATTTCTCAATTTAAATGTAATCTATGTCCTTTTCATAAAAATTAAAGCGAACCTTTAATTTTATTCAGCATTTTAGAATTCACGGGTACAATGTGGTATCGGTGAAATCAAAGCTGTAATTTAGCTCCCGGTAACACTAATAATTTTTCTGCAGTTGAATATTGCTGCACTGAATTGCAGATCTATCTCAAATGTTATGTGCCTAGAGATATTAGTTACAGCTATTGCAAAACATTCTATTTATTCAAATAAGACCAAAACAAATACAAACTGTAGAATGAAAGGCCTGAAAATGCTCGTTTAGATAAATATTCATTGTCAGCTTCTTTGCACGATATATACTGAAAATTCAGATTACATGATAGCTTTCTGTTTTATACCCTATCTTGCTCGTTAGCATTCAAAAATGTATCTCTAAAAATGTCCTTAATTTTATGTGTGAAATAGCAAGTGAAATACTTAGCTGTCCATGTTTCTTAAACATGAATCTTTCAATCCTCAGCAAACTTAATGTGAATTAACAGTCAGAACATAAGCATAAACCTTTATATTTCTGCTAATCTAATTCTTGTCATTAACTGCGGCTTACTGGAAAAGTTCTTTACAACATTTAACTGAATTACATTTTAAAGATCTTTATCATCATCAGCTGGAAAATCTATGGCAACAAGTGATGAGTCATGTTAGTGTACCTTCTGCTCTACTGCAGATTTTGTGATATTTAGATACCACAGCTCTCTCTTGGGAAACAGAGCCGTATACACAATTTCCTGCAGAAGCCTTGGTTCCCAGTGTCTGAGACACAAAGACAAATTAAAACCAAATACTTATTAATCCTGGACCTGAAAGAATTAGTTTCACACAAAGGTGTTATCACATTTCCCGTGTGTAAGGGTGATACAGGTCAACTTCAGCTGGAATCATGCTGAATTTGATGGAATTAACTGAGGTCATGGCAGTCCAAAATGAAGACAGACAAGAGAGACACAAACTAATCAGCTTTTCCTGTCTGCTATTAATGGGTGTTTTTTAGAGTAATTGGACAAAAAGTTTTTTAAACACTGGTTTTAAAAAAAAGTGTATTTGGGGATACAAATTATTTCACATAAACACTCCAATACATACTGACCTCTTATTTTCATCTCACAGTTGTTAAGCATCTCATGTTTTTGAGTGCTCAAAAATAGTGGCAATAATTTGTATACAACAGGAGGGCTGAAATGCTGAATCTCAACTGTGCATGCGCTCCATGCACGACTCACAGACAATATACTGCATGATCCTCGTATGGGCTGATGATCTAGATTAACTTACATAAGACTTCAGACATTTGCATGCATGCTCTAAATCAGAAAAATTAAATCACAGGAGAAAAAAAAAACTTTAAAAGAGAGATTCAAGCCCAGATAGTGCTAAAGAATGAGGTATGTGTTCCTTTTCAAATCTTGTTCATCTACACTACCATGCATTTCATACATATTATTATGGGAAAGATTGATAAGTCTTAAAGGCTCTGCCCTGTCTCATGGCTTACGCAGTCACAGAGCCTCCAGCTGGCAATGGGGCAGGTCTCTGGTGCCCAGCTCCCACTAAAGGTCTGCAGAAATGCTCTCATCTCTGCCTTAAAGAGAAGCCTACCACATAACTATGGTCTTAAGGTATTGCAGAAATCAAGGTAGTCATAAAACTGAACCATCCTACCCGCTCAGTCATACTCATGTAATCTTGCACAGCTTCATTGTGAAAAGAGCTGAGCATCTGCAAGTCTCATTGATATCGCAGAATTAAACTTATTCAGGGGACGAAAAGCAATTTTCAAACTTTAGATACAGTCCTTAATCATTCATTTAAAAAGAATTTCCATAGCCATCAACTTGACAGTGTTTAAATGAAAAGACTCTGAAAACCTCTTGTTTTCCAACAGGAAATGTTTTCAGGGACTGGCATTTCACATGTATAGAGAAATTTACAGTAATCATATCCTGATGACAAGTCTAGGAGAGGATTTACATCTAACGGGAACGATCTAATTTATCTTTCCTACAGTAATACCCAGTGGCTATTGTGAACATTTCATTATCAAGGAATTAAAGAGAACACAAGAAAATTAATGTTTTAAGAGAAACTCATATGGTCCATTTAACTCTTCTTTTGACTGTCCACATAATGTAATAAGATAATTTGCTTCTTTTCATATGCCTGAGTAATAGAAATAACACTTTTCATAAATCATCCACAAAAGCTTTAAGAACAAATGCATGCTATTCAGTGTAAAGCTTTCAAATTACTTCTATATAAATGCATATCATGCATATTTCAGAAATTCCCCTCTCAAAGAAAAAGCCCTTGCACTGAATAATAACCTACCTCTTCTCCTCTTTCCCAACTGTTTCTGTTTGGGTATCAGACATCCTCTCTGCACGACAGTACTGTCCCCCGCTCTTACGGGACTCAAAGCAGATTTTGACACAAACTCAAGCACTACTTGGATGTGGAAGCGGTGACACGCTATGAAAGCACGGCATGCCTTCCCAGCAGGGAAATGCCTCATAGTGCTTTATGGGCTGAGACTTGGAGGGAAGCGCTCAGAAGTTTTGCTGCTGAGCAGAGCCATTTCTCTCGCCTCACTTCCCTTTCTTCCAACTACCTTTAATAACCCCGAGTCTCGTAAAACAAAACTGTTCGGCCAGAAGCTTTTTTGCGGTAGCAGGGAAGGAACAGGGCCTGAAAGAGACCACCTGGCTCGGACATTAATCCTCCTTCTTGCCCCGGGTTTGTGGCTACAACAGCCTCCCTGCGGAAAAGGCCCTGGGCCCGGTGTCCCAGCGAGGCCTCCTGCCGCAGCGTCTCCTGACGAGGAGGCTCACAGGAGGCCTTCAGGTTATGCCGGGCCTGCAGCCCTCACGTGACCCAGCGCATGTATCTCGGAGCTCGTGTGGCCTGGGCCCGGCCATCCCGCCGCTCCTGCCCGTGCCACTTCTCTTGCCAAAGGGAGAAGCACAAATCACACAGGAATCAAAACAGCGCGGGGTTAGATGAGGCATTTAAATATCTAAAGATGCAAATAGGCACCTAATGAGATTTTCGGGGGAATGTGCACATTCTGCCCCCTTGGAGATTTCTGAAATCTAGACCTGTGGTAAATTTTCATATCTGTCTCCCAGTTCCTTCCCATGAATCAAACAGCTTTGCTTTTCTTTAAGCAGGGAGGGCAAGGAAGCACAGCATATGAATTCCTTTCCTTTGATACGCGCATTCATTCCGCATAAGGTGAAATACAACCTCCTCTGTACATATTTGAAAAACACAATCACTTTTGTGGATGGCTGAATTTCCTCTTCTACTAGTTTGCGCTCACGCACCAGATGCCTGGGGCCAGAAGGGCAGCTGAACGTGAGAGTGTCTGTCTAGCCACAAAGTAAATACGGGCAAGGGGAGGATTAGGACAAGGCAAATAAGTCTGTCATTTCAGATGGACTTTGCAGGCTCTCCTGCAATGCTGTAAGTGCGAAGAATTTCACAGAGATGATTGGATTTATCTCAATGCCAGGGGAAACTGAGTCACTGAACAAGTCATATTCACTGAGTCGTTCTGGCAATGAAATCTAGATGTGGCTGAAATCTAGATGTCCTCAGTCCTTCCAGTCCTTCCATCCATCTCCATAGCCTGCCATCAGAAACACACCAAGCATGTATGTGCTTTATATGTATGGACACGCACCTATACAAAAAATAAGCTACTTTGAAATGTGTGTATGAAGTTAGGATGCAATGACTTAATCTTATGGTCTTGAATATTGGAGAGGTCCTTTGCAAAAGAGAGTTATGCAGTCAGCTCTAGTGATGTCTCAGGAACAATCGATTTTTCTGCTTTGACAGATTGTACTGCCGATGCTAAAATGCATCAGCTAATAGATCTCAAGCCATATTGCACTGTTTTATCTTTTAAATTTTGATGAAAAAGACCTTTGGATTATTTGTCTCCTAAAATGCTCCTGATTAGAGCTTGTTCTTTCCAATCTAATATGAAGTTATTAATCAAGGCAGAGTTTTCTGCTTTCCACAGACTGGTAATTATCCATTTAGCTATGTGCTACACTGTGAGAACCTTCATTTTAAAAAAGGCAGCATTCAACCCTTAACAGACACAGTGCATCAAAACCTCAGCTTGGAAGTTGGGATAATGCAGAGATGTACTATTCTGCTGGGAGGTTTGAGGATTTGCTCCTCATCTAATTTTAATTTACAGCGTTGTTATGCTATAACTGCTTTATCTGAAAAATAACCTGTGGTTAAGCCCACCAAAGATATGAGACACATACTAATACCCACGAAAGGAAAGTGCATGATTGCAAACTCCAAAAATATTTACTAATTTATAATCTGTATGGGAACACTGATTAGCTGCATGATCACATCCAATTATTTGCATCCTCTCAAAGCTTTGGGAAAGTTTGTAAAACAGGCTGCTTTCCCTTGGATAGCTCTGCAATTCCAGTGACACAATAGCACAATATTAGGCTAGATTTCACCATTTCTACTACCAATTTACATTATGATTTCCATCAGAATATACCAGTTTGTAGAACCAGTCAGACATGGAGCCCAGATCTACTGGCTTACAAAGGTGCTGCTCCTGCCTTGGCCACCTCAAGGTGTGAGGGGAACCTCAGGCGAATCGAGTTTGCAGATAGGACTGAGTTTTGAAATGAACACCAGGCTCAGGGTCTACACAAACAAAGACAAAGAAAGGGATGCAATCAGGTATCTATATCAGATATAAGAGAGGTAAAATATTACTGATATCTATGAAAATGATAGAACAGCATGTGTCTGCCAGGCACCCTTGCTAGGTGTGACGAGCACTGTCAAAGCGCTTTCCATGCTCTCTCTGGACCGGCCCTTGGAGCTGCTGCCTGTACTCGTGCTGGCCCCACATTTTCCCTGCTCAGTCCAAGGCTGCTCCCCAGGGCAAAAACAGCACAGAAAGGGAACAGCGAAGAGTTCACACCAGTCCCTGAACCTGGAAAATTTAAATTCATGATTAAATAACATCATTTGGTTTATAAACTGTAACTTAGACCTGACAACTAATGTTTTAAATGTGTACTTGCAGGGCTCACTCATGGCTGCAAATGGCATTTCCAAGACACGGCTGGTGACATTTCCCACTTCCTTGTCTATTTTTCTCCTGTTGCTCCTGTTATGACTAAAAGCAGCAGGATTGTATTTTTCTCAGTGGGAAATGTGTCACCTGCTGTTGAAAGGAAAGCAATTATTGTGTCCTAGCTAAATCTTGGGCCTATTTGTGTAGGCTTTAGAGCTTAAAAATATAAACATGCCTCTCTGTGCCAGTGGCAGCGGGAAGGCACTTTGGGACCCAGCTGGGATCCCCTGGATGTCACCTTCGGTGCCTGTTAAGCACAGGGAGAAATGCCAAACCCGAGTGCCTTTCCTGTAACTGTGTCTAATCAATGGAAAGTAAATGTGAATGATGTGCTTTAGTTCCTGCACAGGACACCTCAAGTGCTAAAAATTAGGTTCTCCCTCTCCACCCTTATTCCAGGAGTCAGATTATACTTTTCAGCTTTACTCAGACAAGATTTCTGTCTGCCTTGCATTTGTGAGGTTATTTTCACTCCTTCTGTGTGTTTTTATGTGCCTGTAAACCCGTCTGACAAAGGCACAGGTATTTTATTTGCACACTGTAAGATCCTATTTTTTGTGAAATCTCTGTTATCAAACAGAAGAAGTCTTATAAGCAAAAGGGAAAGTAAAGCAACTGGAATTTTACATTTGCAGTTGGCAAAAAGCAACAAAAAAAAACAAACTCACAAAACGTGTATATATATATATGAAAGGATATATAGGTGTATGCTAAGAGATGGTAGATTTTAATAAGCAAAATTTGTTTCTCCTAAGTCTGTTGTTATTTATATATTATTTATTTCCCATTTATCCTCAGTGAAGAAAATGCGTATAGATACTGTAAAGGGAAAGAGCACGAGCATGACTAAATTTAAGATTAGGATTGCTTCTAGGGAAGTGATCAGCAGGGTCAGTATCAGGCATCACTTTAGGTAATAAAAGAAAAGTGTTTCTAGTTTTTACTACCATATGATCCCAACCAATAGTAATAATAATTGTCAGGAAGATCTATTTTCCCTAACATAAATTAAACAGTTACGTAATACTTAAATAAGGGCAGTCTACAAACACATTTAGGAGGTCTTGTGGTATTTTGGAATAAAATATACCTTTACACGTATTCACATTCATAACAAAGTATGCAAATGCAAGCTAGAAAGCCATTTTTTTCATATGAAGCACTATGTGCAGTGACCATATTTATGGACAACTGTCTATAGATGTTTTTATAGTATCTGTCTTATGTCAACCATGTTGGATGGACCACCAAGGTCTAGTATCTGTTTATTCAGCTAATAATTACACTGATACTTTTGCTGTCTTTTCTATGTTCATAAGAATGGATTGAGAATTACTGAACCCAAATCATCTACTCCATTAGTCCTGTCTCTGATAATGGTTAGGCCCAGCTACTTCAGATGAAGGTAAATGAGCCCCAGGAACAGGATGGAGTAATTTAGGTTGAAAGGGATCTCAGAGTCATCTGGTTGAACCCCCCCACTCAACGCAGGGTCAACTCCAAAGTTAGATCATGTTAAAGAAGGTCATCTCCAGCCAAGGTTTGAAAGTCTCCAAGGAAGGAGAGTCCACATTCTCTCCGGGCAACCTGTTTCAGTGTTTTATCACCCTGATGGTAAAAAATTTCTTCTAATATCAAAACAAAATTTCCCTTCAAGCAACCGGTGTCCAGTGCTTTTCCTTTCATTGTGCACCTCAAAGGAGAATTTCACTCCATCTTTCTGACTACCCTTCCCTTTGGCAGATGTAGACAGCCATAAAATCTCCCCTCAGCCTTTTCTTTGTCAGCCTGAACGAAGCCAGCTCTCCCCCTCTCCGTCAGTTGTCCCAGGCCCATCTTGGTCCAGATCGGAGCAGAAACGCACCACTGCACAAGGCGGGCTTCCCCCCAGCTGGGCAGCTCCTGCTCTGAAGCACACAGCTTCATACTTATTCTTCAAACTACCTATTTTAGGTTAAGTAGCTGTAGATATAACCAGAGACATATGGATGTCTAAAGCCTAAATCTACATAACTGCTGAAATCTATGGTATCATGTATTCAAAGCTATACTGTTTACAGTAGTTTTTCTATCACGTTTATATAAATCTTGGATAGAGACAGCTGTCATCAATACAGCCAAAAAATTTTTTTCCATGAATACACATTTGGGAGATTTTACCCCTGTGCAAGCTAGGGGATACAGAGAATCAGACAATAATGGCTCACATAATCAATGAAATATCCTCCGTGGTTCAGATACAGTGTACAGGCTGCTCCTTCAATGGCAACTGAGAACAAGTCACCTGTTAACTTTGGTGTTAAAATGCTATTAGCTGGAGCGATACAAATACTGTTTACTTGCTAATAGTGTTCAGAGGGATGCAGAAAAGACCTGACGTGCTACAGTGCTTCTCAAATTCTTCAGGCTTCTGGCGACACACATTACTCACCACACAGCATATGCAGTATGTTGAAATTTAGCATTTCAATTTAAATATGTAACATTAAAATAGGCGAGGAAAACTATATGAGAAACACTAGGCTTCTGTTGTTTGATTTGTTTTAAAAAATATCCCAATTCTATTTGCAGTGTTTTGTTTTATTGACAGCCTTTCCTCTGTGCTTGTTTTACTACAAATGTGCATGGTGCTCTATCTCTGAAAACTGACTCAGAACAAGAAAATTATATGTATATTTTATACATATATATATATTTTACATATAATCTATACTTTCTCAAAAGCCCTCTAAAGAAACCAATTTTTGCTGGCAAAGAATTAATTTGAGGTGAAGAAGGAACATTGCATTATAGAGTATTATTGTACTGTTGCCCCAGCTTTTCCCTCTCTGAACCACAAACATTTTTCTGAGAGAATTCTTCTATCACAAAATTAAATATTGTGCTTTAATATAGTTTATTATTAGGAAAGACAGTGGAAAATTGCCATGCCGAAGAGCAACCTTCTGTTCACCTCGCTTCAATGATCCTTATCCGTTTTGTTACAAAATTTCTGGTCAGAAGTCCAGAAAAAAAGACCAGCAGAAATCAGAGGGCTACACATCACAGAGCACATTTTCCTTCACATGACCTGCTAGAAACAAGGGCTTTTAGCATTTGGCCAAATTCAACCACTCTGGCTTATTCATAGGTAACTGTTCAAAATTGCAGCCCATGAAATAAACCAGTATTTAACAGTTTGACCTATAAAATCTTTCCTGAGCTGTGACTTTGAAAATAAATAGAGCATATGGTCTTTGCTGAGACATACCAAAAGATTCAGTGATAATATAAACATAACAAGGCTGGGTACTTCCTTTCCAAATCATTTTGTATACAAGATTGCCATAATCTATAGCATATGGAAGTATTTTATTTTATTTTATTTTATTTTATTTTATTTTATTTATTTCATTTAATTTCTCTTCCCTTCCCTTCCATTTCTCTTAAAATACTCTGGCTACACTGACTTTTAATTCCAGATTCATTATTAGTTCACCTTTGATCAGGGAGTTGCTGTCTCATGCAGTGTGAAAGGTTCAGGAGTTTCACTATAGCTGTTTTAATACTACTTTGTATCCTCTGCTTTCTAACTTCATATGGCCTTCTTCTGTTGAGTCACAACCAGTATCACAGTTAATATCTACAACAGATTTGTACTGGAGACTACAGAGGAGAAATACTGTATTTCTCTTCTTTTCTCAGCTGTGGATGAAAACGGTACCAGGCCACTAATCCTTTCTATATGGGCAGATGGTCATTTGTTGTATGTACTCATCTACAAACGAAATTCAGAAATTCATTTGGCTTTATCTGCATTCATTATGTATTATTGGTCTCTCCTCATTTAACATCAAAAGTGCAAGTAAGAGGAATGCCATTTTTTATGTTAATTGTTCAGTTGATTAATCATGAATAACGCTTAGTGTTTACATAGTTCTTTACATCTCTCAGTTACTTTATAAATCTTGGTTCATCAAAAAGTCTTAGATTTCTTACCAGAACTTACCTTCTAGAAATAATGTCTAACCAAAAAGGAAAAAATAAAAAACACTGTCACAGTGCTATTTGTTAAATATTTAGTGGTTCAAGGTACCAAAACAACTGAGTGTATGAGCATTGACAAGGGTTTGCGTTTCAGTCTTATGTCATAAATTCTTCTCATCTGCTTACATGGAAGCAAGCAGGCTACAAAGAGATGAAAAACAAAAGCAAGTAGGGAAGCATTATGCCACCAAAGATGAACTAATTGAAGGATTTTATACCATAGCTACTGCTACCTGACTGCCCGATACAGGTCAAAAAATCAGAACAGACTTACCCCACGTGGTGGTCCTATCTAACACTAACTTCACCCACTCTTCAGCCAGGCAGCTGAAGACTGGTCATGGATAAATTGCATCCCTGTGCCTGTAGTTCTCCATACTGCCTGCTGAGAACTTGTTGCTGCTGTTTGGCAGGATTTTGTTAGCAGATTCAGGGTGGTAATCTTACAAATCATCTTTCTTGTTGCATTATTTCAATGAAATGGAGAAGGGAAGAGTAGTGACTGACATGACATTTATATATATTCAGTATATTCTATAGGAAACGTGGAGTTTATCCAAGATGCTTACATGCTGCAAAACCAACTTTCTATCTAAAACAACTTATTCTCATCTAGACAGAGCAAAATAAATACAGATTGTGTGTCTGTCCATATAAATGGAAGGTAGTTTACATACAGATTTGTATGAGAACAGATTTTGCTGAAAAAAATAGGACTATCCTGGAAGTGGCCACTATCTCACAGAGCACTGCATGGAAATGCATTCATAAAAGAATCGTCGTCCTTTCTTTGGGGAGCTAAACACATCTTCTTGCCAAGAACAGATGCACAAAGAACAGACACAGAAAGGGGTCAGGGCCTTTTTTGGTTGCTGGCCCACCACAGTCGCTAGGGCTGCCTTAGGTATACGTCGGTAGGTCTGTGCTGTTATTACAAATGTGAGGACCAGCTGTGCTCCTTGCCAGCTTGCATTAAATATGAGGTGACTCTGCAGCTGTTCTGTACCTCTGCAGTGCATAAAAGAACTGATTATTAAAATTTGCCTTCCATGGGACAGCTTACTTGAGTGTTACTTAAAGCTCAAGCATTTGCTGGGCCGAAAATTCAAGCGGAAAAAAAGAAAAAAAAAAACATTTCTTGATATTAGTTGTGCTACCAATTTTTAACAATCATAAAAACAATTGCAGGCTTCAAAATGTGCTATTTAAGTGAGGCGATTAAAAGCAATGGTCCAGTGTCAATGATAGCAACTAGGGGTTGAACGAAATAAATAAACCTTTTAAAATAAGTGGATGCTCAACCTCTGCTCATCACAGGATGTTGGGTATTATTTAGAACAATTTTGCTAGCCTGTAAATGACAATGTCATCGCAGTATAATTTTTGTCATTTACTGTCCAGAAGTCAAGAAGTCTCCACTGAGGTAAGGCAACATGCCGCCTCATACCTGTAAGAGTAGTTAGCTCTATGCCAGCATCTTTTCCAGCCCAGGCTGCAGCTGCATGATTTTATAAAACCTTCCAACCCAATGAATCTGCTTAGAGTTTGAATTAAATGCAGATGCCACAATGTCATCACACCACACCTTTATGGAAGTCAGGGCTCATAAAGGCATCTCCAGTCAGATACTTAAACTTTGGAATTATGGAATATTCACTTCCTTGAGATGAAAACCTCACTTCTTTCATGGCAAATATTGTATAAGCAGGAAGGAGTCAGGGGATGGCAGCAACTGGAGATGCCTGCAGTTTTCGGGCCATTTTTAATCCATGCAGGCAGATTCTTGCCCCATGTTAGCAGAAATCTGCAGACACAGAAACCCATGTATGTGCAAACATTTGTAAGATCAGGACACAGCACAGTTTTCTAAAGGACTACTTGTTTTTCTAAAACTTTAACTGTTTCAGTTTCAGATATATTTCTGATCCCCTTTGTTTTAAACAGGTTTTATTGCCACCGTAGTTAGAGATGTAAGTCATCCTGTGACTTTCTAAAGCACAATAACCAAAAGCTGAGTACTGCGAATGTCTCATTTCATCCTGATGGTTGTTAGTGTTACGTTAAATATTAACATGCAATAAACCCCCATGTTTACAACAAATAATAATGGTTTAATTGACAAGAAATAATTCAAGTGTCTAATTTCTGCTTTGCTTGATGGAAAATTTGGTCATTGACTCCACTTACAGTAAAATGGTTGAAACAGCAAGAACAGCAGCAATAGTCATGCAATCCATCTGGACCATAAACATTTCAAAAATCTACTTTACCAAAAACGTTTTGATTAATGAAAAGTGCTTTCAATTTTTTAATAACTATGCAATTCATCCTTATTAGAGTTAAAGTGAATGTATTAGATCCTTGACAACACAAGAAAGGATATAAATGAATTAACAGGCAGTTTTAGCCATCTTGACATGATTAGTTTGTAACATCAATTGTGCAATGTATCAATTCCATTATGACTTGCTGGAGAGTCTTGCACATTACAAAAATGATAGATATTTAGGTTCCTGTCCATTTTTATGTTTCATTTTAAGACCATTCTCATGGGCTTTTGCTTAATAAAAAACAAACACTTTGCTCTAGTTGTAAGTCATAAGTAAGCCTGGGCTTGGGCCAGGGCTAGTACAGGGATCCTGGACTCCACAGGCAAAGAGAAAATGCCTACAACATCTGACATTCTGGAGATGCTGTGCATGACTTCACGGGGATGGGTGGGTGGGTTGGTTTGATTGCAAACATTTGCACAAATTTCACTGAGAGCCCTGGGTGCTTATAGGAGGTAATAAAATACAGGCATTCAGAAAGAAACACTGAAGGCAAATCATTAAGATCTCAGGAGGAACCTCAAATTATTCAAGAGAACCCCATTACAAGTGAGCGCACCCTTCAAAACTGACCTCTTCAGAAAGGCTTTTAACCTCGGCCTGTCCCCATACTTCCAAAAGGGATAACCTGACAGCTTTCCATCTTCCTATATGCCATGAGTATTATATGACAGACGATCATTTCTCACTTTCTAAACTGAATTCCACAAAAGATCATGATGAAGAGAGGACAGAGCTTTAGAAGTCCAGGTCCTCTGTTTTCCGTAGTCCTGACTTTCAGAAGAACAGCTAAACTTTAGTGCAGGAGTTAGGCAATGGATGAGGAACAAGGCATGATGCGGGGTTGAATCTCTGCCTTAGGTGAGGGGAAGGATCCCAGCTCCACATGTCTGTCCCAGGATGGGGACATAAAGCTCAGTTTGGCTGGGAATTGATGCAGTAATGAAGGAGAAGACAACAACATCCTCTCCCAAGTCCCCTGGAATCCCACCGACCAGCAGAGGGCCATGGTTTCATAGTGATTACCTAGTGCAATGATTTCAAAACAAAAAAATAAATTAAAAAAAAATAGCACTTTGAAAGATTCAAATTATATATGCCATCATCACAGGAGTGTCCAAATCGCCCTCCATAATCTGGGCATCATCCCATCTAATGAAAGGTTTCTTGGTTAATTAGAAGGAAAGCAAGTGTGTCCCAGCCTCCACAGGCCCCCAGCGACTGGGTCTGCCTGTGGTGCTGTCACCGAGGGAGGGCAACGGGGGCCAGCAAAGAGCAGGGGCTCATTTCTGCAAGCCCCCATCTCCGTAAGCTCTGCTGCTGGCAATGGTGTGGGGCGGGTTTAGGCTGCAGGCAGGAGGTGGCAGCGCTCCTGGGCCCTGGCTCAGGCAGCCCTTTCACTGCAGGCACAAGATTTCAAGAAACCAAGAAATGCCTCAGGATTCAAGGAGGAAATATGAACTTTCGTAAAACAGGGGGAAAAATCCAGGGAATAGTGTTTGCCTGAGGATTACCTCAATAACCTGCTGTCAGTTCCAGAAGCAAAGTCCATTATTACACCTCCACTGCTGCCTTGAACAAGTTTCTGCAGTGTAAATGAAATGATTCTTATTATCTGCCCACGATAGTGATAAGTTTGCACTTTACAGAAACAGTTCACTGCTCTCAACTGCCTCATCATTGATTTTCTCCAAGCCATGCCTCTCCTGTCATGCCACAGACAGAAAGCCTCCTTCCGTGAGGTTCGTCAAGATGCAATGAATTTTACCACTGCCAAAACTCACTCTATGCCAGGGAAAATTTGTGGAGATGGAGCTAATGGAAAATCCTGTTACCTTGTCCTCGCTGGCCCTGCCATTTGCTTTCTACAATCTCCCGTGTGTTCCCACTGAGGTATATCCAGGGCTTGATTTTTCATCAGAAAGGTGAAAACCCATGGCAGAGGACAGCACAGGAGAGGATGAAATGGTGTCAGCCGTACCACTGGCAGGAGAAGAGCCGTATCGTAACTGCACACCTGCTCGATGAGACACGCTGAGCAGGGATCCTTCTGGGTCTTATGAGATAGGTGCACGGGTCACAGGAGAAAATTAAGAGTGAGAGAACCTCAAGAGCTCACAGGATAAATGGGATTACATTTTTTAAAGCCGCTAAAACTCAAGACCCTGAACATATATATATATATATATATATATAAAAATCTAAACCATTTCTCTCCATTCAGCTTAGGCTCAGAATTTTTTCCTGCTGATATGCCAAAATTAGAAACACATTTCCAGAGAAGGCCTAAGTCACAAATAGATGCATGGCTTTAGAAAGGCAGCTCTGTCCCTAAAGCCTTCGCATTTTTCTCTCAGCAGCCCTCTGTTTGGCCAATTAGATATTAAAAATCCAATCAGAAGGAAAAGGGTATAATTCACGTACGGCGACTACAGACTTTTTCTCCCTCGCGCAGAGCGAAGCGCACGCGCTAGCAGCAGCCCGGCCGCCTGACGACCCGGGCACGCAGCCATCAGCTCCTCTGTCTGTCAAGCTCCAGCCAAACTCTGCTTCCCTCCGAGTCGAAGCGCGCTGATAATAAGAGCATGACAAATTGATCTTCTTCTGTGGCGAGTCCTTTGACGCTGCTCTACGAGCAGTTTGAATTTGTTGGGATCGTGAGATTAAAGCAAAGCTGAAGTTTAAAGATCAGATTGAATCACTTGCTGCATCTGCAATACCTGAGTGGTATCTGATGGGGAGATGTGTGGCGTTGTTTTCTCCAGCTGCTTCCACAAAATATTTAAAATAGATTATAAAGATGATAAAAATCACATAATTAGCTATGGTTAATCAATGTATGAAAGGTTTGCATTGCACTGTAATCCAATAATTACCAGTTTCACTCTTGTGAGTTAGTTGTCTGTGACTTATCTATGTGTGGTAAGTCAATTTGTCACAGGATAATAACGATGCCTCAGAAGGGGCTCAGAGTCTACTCACTTTCTGGGCTTAAACATTACCTGTTGGCCCTTTCATCCCTACGAAAATATAGTGAATACTTTAAAAATATTTTTAAACAAAACTTTTTATTTCATAGGGCTCCACAAGCAACTTGCATTGGCATTAAAAGGAACTGAGCTCATAAGCTTGAGCCTGTCCCACAGCAATAACAGAGGTTTAAGCAAATGTTTCATTGACTCGGGGCTTTTGTGACTACTTAGTGTTTTCCCCCCATTTTTTTTTTAATTTTTGTACTATGTCAAAATATGTACCCATGTAAATTCAAGCCCCCATGTTTTCTCACACACCCTCTGCCAACCCACCCATTTATCACCCACAGGTACCGAGCTGTGTACTCCTTGGCACTGGGGCATTGCCTCTTGGGAAGTGAATAGCCAACATTTTGGAAGCTTTGACAACAGCAAAACTGAGCTGAAGTGACTTTCTGTGAAATTCTGAAAGAACACACACACTGAGTGGCAGCAGACTGTACTGAACTTTGGGAGACCTCCTCGCAAAAGCACATGGGTTGGGCCCTTGTTCTCACGGCTGCTAGAAACTAAAAGCCGAAGAGAGAGGATGTGCTCAGCCTGCAAAGGGAGAGATAACAGTCTTCCAGCTCAGAGAGTGAGTTCACTGGGTGAACTACAGATATTCTGACCTTTCCTCCCGGAATATGAATGAGTTTATGACTATAAGATATGGGGCTGGAGTTAGGGAGATGGGCCAGAAGGTTTAAATCAGATCCCAGTGCATAACACTGCTCTCCAGAGCCAACGTGTTAACTGGGGTATGGGAAAAATTAAACAGATTTGGATCTCATTTATGCCCATACAAATCTGGCTCTATGTACTGATTCCCTCCAGACTGAATTTACAATCAATATGTACCCTCCTCGCACATTAATCTTCAATCTAGATAACTCTAGAAAAACACTGAAATGGTTAAAATTTATAAAACAATGTGTCAAGACCCCCAAGATGAAGTAGCTTGAAAATGTATTTGGAAAATGCTTTCTCGTTTGGCAGACCTGCTGAAAACCTTTTATCATAATTAGAACTACTAAGTAGCTTTATAATTCATTTCCATATAAGGCAGTCATAATATTTGAAAAACAGCAAAATTTGTGTATGCTTTTTGAGCTACGACATAAAATGATGGGAAACACAATACATACATCATTTAAGCACACTATGGAAGAGAATGCAGCATCAACACAGTCAAACATAAAAAACGCAGAGCAATTTTTTCTTCAGATAAGTCTCAAAATGCTCCATAAGACAAACATAAATAATTCCTTGGAATAAAATGACAATGTTTAGTCTATCTTCAGCTTTGCTAGCTCATTCGAAAGTATTTTAGTAATGGGCATGAATGATTATGAAGGTTGTCATAGATGGTTGCCCATTGCCCTGAAGAAAATGTTTATGACCTGAATAGATTAATTATATTCTCCTCTTAAATATCATTCCTTCAGGACTAGTTATTGTTGAGTGTAGATGTGCCACTTTATATGCAAATAAAATAGACTGAGAGTGGAATAAAAAGTTCGGCATATATCTACTGACAAATCATCTTATTATGTTTTATATTAGCAAGCAGAACATCTTGTGGTATGAAATGTTAATAGAGTTCAACAGGATGCAGTACTTGCTTCCTGGTTTCTCTAAAATCTTAGTCAAACTTTCATGTATTTTATGTTAGTCACGTTTGCTTCATATTAACTGAACAGTAAGAAAAAGTTACACACTGAATGCAAGAAAAATCTAAAGCTCATTAATACTTAATATTAGTAATCCTACTTAATAAAGTGATATAAATTAACAATAGTACCTAATGTGATCTTGATCATTCTTTAAGAGATGATTCAAAACAGCAGCTAATTTAGCACTGCACTCTTTGGTCATGCAAATGTTTAGATATTCAAGAGAAGAAGGAATCCCAAGACACAGACTTTAATTTTTGTCCTTAGTCATAATTGTACGTCTGAGGATTGGCCACTGTCAGGCTAGATGGCAACCAACACTTGGTAATAATTTTCAGATATTTTAAACCAAAAAAGGAAGTTGCTTGCACTTGCATTCATGATTCATCAATAGTCCAAGCAACTCTTTTGTTACTACCTACCTATAACACTTCGTTAGGTTGTTACTCATTTTTATAGGAAAAGATGCTCTGGAGCTTGCCATACCATGACATTTCTTTCAGAGGTGCCCAAAGCAACAGTCCACTGCCCATCATCAGCCATAAGGAAAGCGAAGATATTTACCAGCTCTTCAAAAGACGAGACCTTTAGTTTTTAAAAAAAGGAAAGGATGCTGTCTCCAGAAGTCTGCAAGGTGTAAGGGCACAAAAATGTCTTGGTTTGACTCTCACTTGGGAGTATCACAGAGGATACCAGGTTATTCAAATTAAAAAATTATTAATTGTTCAGGACCAAGAAAAACATGGATCAGGAATCATGAGATTTAACTTTTCTCATCTCCGGTGAAGTAAACTGAGAGCCTTCAATAAGCAATGTGGATGTGTTAATGGAGTAACATACCAAAACCACCTCTGCTATCCCTAGGATCTGCTGTAAGAGAAAGACAAGCTTGGAATGGTACTGCTTGAAGTGGTACTGTTACATAAAGTATTAAAATGTACGGTTATCTATTCCTATAACAGCTTAAATTTGCTCTAGATTGAAATAAATCTTTGAATTTAAATAAAGCACATAACATTAGTTGAATGGAAATAGCTGAATGTAATTTTATGGATAAGTTTAGTGTATTTTCTCCCATATTTTTAGCTAAAATGTTAATTAAAGTGATTATACTTTTTTGCATGATGATAGTCAAAATCAGTCAAAGTCAATGTCAAAATACCTGACTCAGTTCAGAAAAGCCAGGTTAATTGTAGAGCTCTGGATCAGGCCATGATAATTAAAAGAAAATCATCATCATAATGATGTAATCACAGGTGTCTTGACATAGATTATTGCCTTTGAAGTGTGAACTTAATTATTGAACCTGCTGCTGGGAATCCTCAGATACTACTGAAGTTGAAAGTACCAAGGGCCTCTGAGATGCCCCCATCTCTGCAATGGATCAGTGCCAACAACAGGATCATTGGGTTCATCAGCACAGGAATATATAAGCAGAATATACAATCTATGTGCTGCATTTACACTGCTAATGTGTTCAACAATGATACAGAATGATTGCATTGACAAGTGGGTTGGCTGTTAATTTAGGATGCCATACAAAGTCTATGAGCATAGTAAGAAAGAAAAAATACTGCAGCATTTCTCATGCATAAAAAATTATTTTCCCTTGTTCTCCCATTCTGTCCCTAAATCTGTGTGCAGTTTTGAAAAGAAAACTATGAAAAGGTCCTTCTTTCACATGTAGAAATCTGCTCATGTGGAAGGTATGAACAATCCTTAAATTCCAAAGAACAGACAGATAGACAAAGAACAGATAGCTGGATAAATAGATAGATAGATAAACAAATAAATAAATAATAAGTATGACAGCAAAAATCTACATATTATTTTTAAGCTCCCATTAGTCAAAGCTGTTCAAACAGATTGAAACAGAATTTGGAAAAAAGAAAAAAACCTGCTACATTTAGATCTTGAATGCCAAGTTCCAACTCAGAAATCTTTTTTATAGCTACAATAATCCTGTGAAATTAGGGTAAAACTGCTGCTGACATTCCTTGAACTGTGTGGCACTATCCGGAACCTCTACATTATTAGGAGATATTTGAGCCCCTCGTTTCCAATTTCCAGATAATGTACTGACTTAATCACCACTCTCGACAATACAAAGCAGGCAATCTTTCTGTCTTTTGTTCATTTTTTACATCTTAGAACAGTTGCTTTTCAGTCTTCTATACACCATCTACTCCCACATCTGTCTCACCCTATATAGCTGTTCTTTACAATTCCTGCCATGCTTATTTTTGTTGCTACATTGAAACCTTATGCATAATTATGTGAGGTTGCTATGGAGATTATGTGTGATTTGTCATGAGGAAAATCTATTGTGTTTGAGATAATTCTGCACACTAATGACCGCCAAATCTTTCTTCTTCCCCCGCCAGGGATTAGGAGAAACTACCTGCATGGATGCTACCAGCTGCAAAGCAAGCAGCTGAACGTGACCAGGACAGTTTGTGATCTGCACAGAAGACAAGAACTTTCCCTTTTTTAGACAGACAGATATGAACTTGTACAGGGTGATGGTTTCACAAAAAGTAGATGTCAGTGATTTTGAACAATGTATCAGATGTAGTTTTAAGAAGCCCATACAGTTAATTTTTTCCTTTGGTGAAAACCCCTTAGTCAATGTGCACGACTTCACATAAAGAAAACAAGGTACAATATAATCCCAAACTAAATACAATTTAGGAACTTTGTAAATGATCTTGCCAACAGTACTTTGCAATGTTAAGGTCTCTGTTCCTAGTTCTGCATCCTTTTTAGAGCTGGGAAAGCTTACGGTGTGATTGATTACTGCACATTGGTCACAAGCAATTCAGGCCATCCAGTTTGGGCTGAACAATAGCTAGAGGCTCACACACAGCTTTCAAGCAAGGTCATGGGTTAGTTCTTCCTCACCCCATCTAACAACTTCCCTCCTTCCTCAGGCTGGGACTAAGAAGGCATACATAGTTGCATAGCAAGCGGACAGGAAGGCACAGAAACGCACCAAACGTTTCCACCATGGAAGAGCCGCCTAAAGAATTCACAGGACTTCGTAGGAAAATGCCCCCATTTCAGGCAGGGGAGGTAGAGCACAAAGACAGCAAATTCCTGGGAGTGAAGAAATGTGCTCATAGAAACAGGGATTTCATAAGGAAAGTGCAATTCAAAGAGCTCTTTTAAAAAAACCTATTCACATGGCAACTCCAAAGTCAAATCTAAAGCCTCCAACAGTCACAGACTTCATTCAGTTTGGGTCATCATCACGAGGTTAGTGTGGGTGTGATATCCCCTACCACCCCGATCACGCTGGGTGCAAGGGAAAGGGCAAACAGTGTAGATGATGAAAAATAACAAGATCTTTAAAAATTTCAAAACATTCATCAACTTCTGCCATTCTTTCACTCCTTTTAAGTAACCCTCATCATTTTTAGTGCCCTCCTATAGATCACCTTGTAATTTTTACTTTTATTCAATTAGCAATGAGCGTTTGCTGGCCTAAGCAATTCTCAGATCAGCAAAAGCAGAAACATTCAGATAGAGCTTGTAACAGAAGGACAAACACACCCTGAGGTGTATGTATTTTTTATGCAGAGCGCTGTATTCCCCGCATAATCTTGTATTAACCTACTGTTCAGTACTGCTGACTACAAGCACAGGAATACATCTGAAATGGAGAGACTCCTTAGTTAAAACTGACTTTTGATAAAAAATATAACCACTACGGCCAATTCTTTGATTCAGTGATTTAGACTTCAGAAGCAACAGGACTTTGAACGATTCTTTTGTATCTTCCATCCCACACTGCGCGCGTACCATGCAACCTCGCTGATGCTTGCAGCGCTTTGACTGCTGCCCTACCATGCTCTGGAGGGGCAATTGGCTTCAAAAGCTGCGTAAATTGATTGGCCTGACTTCGGTGACATTAAACAAAAATAGAGTTTGCTCTGGTGGTTCATAACGTTGCTAGATCCCTGGAATGAATTTACAACCTCATTATGCACAAATGGGAATATGTTATTCTATATATTGCTAATGTTACAATTGGGTTGAATAATAGAGCTTTTTAGTATTTGAAAAGCTCCTCTACAGCACCTTTTGAAGGTAGTTGATAAAATATGGTCAAGTAAAGCCAATTGTTGACTTTAACAAAGCACTTCTCTATGCATTTTTAAACCCCTTTTATTTTTGACAGTTAGAACTAACATACAGAAGTCAGAAAGAGTTTTCTTTAAATAAGAATAAATGAGAGAAAGGAAGGAATGGTGGTCAGATAATCAATTGCGTGCCTTTCTTACACACTGAAGCATACCGGTTTTCAAATGCTGTGTACAAGAAAATTGTGCGATTCATTCTGTCCCTGATATACACCAAAGATGTTCTCCAAAAGAAAGGGTGAGTAGAGGTGATCTGGAAAGGGCTTTTAATCTGTGTGATAAATTGCCAAATGCCATTACATTTAATGAGTCCCATCAATGCAGTGCTGGAATAGCACAGATAAATAAATAAATAAATAAAGCCCAATCAAAAAACTCGTATAAACAATTACATGAATTAATAATAAGAATCCTATTAATGCCTACATAATTTAGAGAAGTTAATGAAGCCAATTTGTACTAATGTATTTGGTGCTCTGAAGTCTAATTTTCTAAACAGATCTTAATACTCCTTTTCCCTATTCATCCCTCACTACCACCCCCCATTTAAGAAATGAGCTCTCCTGGAAAAAAGCATGAAATTTAATGGAAAATTGTATTTTCTGCAGGATTTTAGAACTGTATTGTGAAGCTCTCTTTGCTGTAGAATACCCAGTGGCTTGAATAAACAAAGCTATGAGACGCACAGAGCCATCATTTGCATCTGTAACAATTGAGAATAACGTCCATACAACCCTCGGAAGCCTGGTAGAAGACTCTATTGTTTTCAGTTTTCAGATCCTATTACTGTCATCTTATTAAAAAAAAAAAAAAGTTAAGGAAATTTTTCAAAGGGGAGACATCATGTATATACATATCTTCAGGAGAAGATTTTTACTCCTCAGCAACTTCATATAGAAAAACAGACCCATCTTGACCTGCAATGAAGAAATGAGGTTCTGAGTTAAAATCCTCCTACATTACTTTATAAGCAGCAGATATTATTTGTGCATTTCCAAGAAATAATTCTTGGTCACTTGGTGGTTAAAAAAAAATTAAAACATTAAACTGTGAGCAGGAAATCAAAGTCATGAACAAGAGGCATCTACAAATCATTAGATGTAATGAAACCTGTCTTGGCTAGTTGTACAGTAGAGAAATGAGAAAACAACTTCTTGTTTGGCATCAACAACTGCTTGCAGAAAGTATTTTTTGTGATTTTCAGGTACTGGCTGTGGCAAATCCACTTTTGCCCCAGCTCCAGAAATGACTTCTGTAGTCAGCAGTTGTGAATTACTGGGAGTTTAATACTGATCAAAGCAGTGTCTGGGATGAAATCTTGATCCCTGCAGAGATCAAAGTCTAAAGCTCCCATCGGCCTCAGCAAGGCCACGAGGTTGTACCCTGTCCTGACTTCCCACTAACAGGGTTTATTGGGCTGGTCATAGGTCTCCCTATAAAACTCATTTAGTGAAGCAGTTTCCAGCTTACACTGAAAGGCACAGTCTCACCCTCTGCTTTATCCAGCTCCACTGAGATCCAGGCAGCTATGTTTGTTTGTTCCACATCTAGTGAGGACAGGCTAAAACAGAAATCTGCAGTTAGGTAATGTGAGGACCTTGCAGGACACCTTTTGCTAGGTGAAGTGTTTACCCACTGGCTATAGATCTCCAAAGCTGGTTGTTTACAGCTGACATCCCGGTTCTAGTCAGAAACTAGAGCTTTGACTTCAGCTCCAGTAGCAAGTGGGCTTCTTATTAAGGATCTTCACTGAGGTAGTGTTGAGTCAGTCTGGGAAATGTTCCTGCACATCACCTTTAATCAGCCTAGTACTTACAGTATATTTATAACCTCAGTTTTTCCCCTCATCTTTCAATAGGGGAATTCAGGTTTTTTTGGCCATCCTCTTGGTACTTCTCACCAGGCAGTACATTTGCAAGGGGTCACTTTTGTTTTGCCCAAGTAATTTTGGGCACTTCTACCTGAGAGGATTCTTGCATATGGCATATACTTCTTTTATTTACTATTTCTTAAGTAAACCATGGCCTGAAAAAAGAAGATTGGGTTTCAACTGCCGAAGATTTACAATGTACACTGATAGAGCTCCAGAAATGAAGAGGGCAACATGTTATCTGTAAGGCACTGGGATTCGTGATATGACTGCAGAAATAAAATGACATTTTAAAGCTCCTGGTGATGTCTGTTTTAAGTTGCAGTGCAACAGACAGTGATGTTACCAGCTGACACCAGTCATATACCTACATTTTAACAAGGAAGGAGTTCACAGATACGTGTTCTCTTAAAAGCACAGAGCAGTGATATTGTTTTCTACTATTTTCTCCTTCTCCCAAGTTACACCTTGAAATCCTTATTTTCCATTTGGTAAGCATATCAGACCCCGTCCATCTTGCTGGGCAGCAAATATTGATTCTTTATCCGTTATGGGAATGTACTTAAGAAAATAAAGATTTTATGAGAATGTAAATTTACATCTACATTTACACTTCAAGCTAAACTAATAAAAATAAGTAATTATAAGTACAGTATAATCTGGTTTAGGTGCTCAATGCATTGGACACAACAAAGCTGAAACTCACCTAAAAAGCTATACATTATGTTCAGTCCAATCACACACAAAGCAGTAAACATTTTAGGTTTAAGCGATTTTCATCAAAGATTTTAAACACTATAGCATTTTTTCTGAGGAATATTTCAATGAAACTTATTTGTAAATGAGGTATTTCAACCCTCTGTCCTGCGAGGCCAATGGAGAGAAAGCCTCTACCACGACAGCTGCTGTAAGAGAGCAGCGAGCAGCAGGTGCCTTAAGAAGTTGACTCTGCTGCTGGATATCTTCCAAGGGCGCTAACCTCATGCACAACGATGTCTTCCACATCATCTGTGCCATTCTCCCAACACCTCCAACATGACAAATGACTTAACTTCAAAATGAAAATAAAGGAAATAAGAATTAAATTATAAACTTGGGAAGATCTTAGGCCAGCTCTCTGTCATGGCAGGGGCAGAACAGGCACCTGGAACGTGATGGAGAGGATTTGGGGAAGGGCCTGCGCCCCCGAATGGTGATTAGCGAAGGGTAAATAGGAAGGAAGTAATGAGGCTGAAAGCAATCTCTAAAATAAATGAGACTGAGTGTTGTAAAGCAATAAGGGTATGCAAAAAACATCCTTATGTGCATAGTGGGCTCAGCATGAAGAGTCTAGATAGTCTGAGATGCATTAGTCTGTCTTCACTTCCAACAAAGAGAAGAAAAGTGACCGTCACACAGAATCAGTAGGCGGAAATTTCAAACAGTGGTGTGGATTTCCACTGGAAAAGGACTGGACCTCAAGGAGGATCTTGTAAGAACAAAAATGAGTCATGGTGTTGTCCAGAGGAATTCTGCACCGTGAGTTAGATTTACATCCTTAATGAAGCATTGACTCTATGGCTTGGAGTCTTGGACTCCAAACAATAACTGGGTGAAACATTGCCATTGTCATTAGAGTGTCATATGTGTATTTGTTCTAGAAGAACAAATCAAAAACATTGCACATGTTGGTCTCTATGCTCCTTCTACCTAACAGGGAAGTTCATGGCCTCACATTACTGGAGTGACTGAGGTAGAGATTGAAATACCTACAGAAACTCTTGGGCAAGTCTCAGCAGGCTTCAGAAATATGGCATTATGTACTCTGTGCAGTTTTGCCTGTAGGAAGGCTGGCATGGTTCACATGCTACTACCACATGGACACAGCTAGTCTGTCCCTACTGAGTAGCTCACTACCAGGCAAAGAGAATTGGTCAACCCTTTGCATTTCTGACTGGAGTCAAAAAGTTAGTCTACCAGTGCGCAGCATTTGCAATTAGCTAAGTTTGCAGAGGTGTTCAGCCAGAAGAGAAGAGTTTAAGTTGCACTTCTGCCTCTATACTTCTCTCAGTCTGAGCCAGCGTACAGCTCTCCAGTACTGATTCAAGTCTCTAAAAAAATGCAATTCCTGATCACCTCTCTTCAGCCTCAGTTCCCTAAAAACTGAATATACCTTCCCAAAGGGTCACAACAGTATTTACCTTGTTTAACTGCAAGCCAGATACTAGAGTTACACATATCCTCTAAAGTAAGAAATTTAATTCAAAAGGATTCAGACTCATCCCAAATCTCCTCTTTTATTTCAACAATATTTTTCTCTCTCAGTTGCTTGCAAAAGTGTAAGCTCATTATGCGCTGTCCAACACTCATCAGAAGATTATCATGTATTAATTTTAAAACCTAATATTGCATTTCTTCCTTGTGATAAAGTTTCTCAGAATAGAGAGCCAGAAATTACTTTAGAGTGGCAATTTGTAAAGAAGATTAGTCTGGCAAAGTGGATCTGAAGAGTTTGTTTCTAATTATTTCCATAAATGAGCTTTACAGGAAATTCTAATAGTGAGTTCCAATAATCAAGCAATTTATGCCAAAATAAGCTCTAGTATTCTCCACTTGCAGATACCGCATTTATTCCATTAAGATCTATAGACATTTGAGAATAACACTTGAGTTCTAAAGTAACAATGAACATTTATTTCATTATGAATTTTACAAAGTACTCACATCTTGTGCTTGCATTTGAGTTCTGTGTAATTGTGCCTTATACCAAAAGGAATTTTATCACATTAGGTGGGCTGTGTCATGCATCTGTGATCAACTTGAAGCATTATTTCACAGCTCAGTGCTTTGAGCACAGTAAGAGGAAGCTAAAGGCTTTGGCTATCATTTTGCATATGCATTAATGTCAACCTGGTAAAGAGTACAGCCTTTAATAACATCGTGCAACTTTTAGGTTGCTCACAACAGAATAAACACTCTGGGATGCATCATTTTCCCTCAGTATCAGCTTCCCAAACCTCAGAATTACAAGATCAAAGCAACAGCAAAGAAAACTTCACACGGGTACCCTCAGTTACACATGCACCCTGCTTTCAGAATGTATGGGCATTCACTACCTCCATTTGGATGTGAATTATGTAAAGCTCTAACAAAGCAAACCAGAAACAAATATTTGAACATCACTGAACCCATCACATACTTCCTATATGGATTCCAACACTGTTTTTTGAGACCATCCATTTGTGTTTCTATCCTATATAGATATCCTATATCCTATATAGATATCCTATATGGAAAGATCTCTGTCAGCACCTACCCTGCCAGTCTTCAACTAGCCTTATCCCAAAGCAGACAAGGCGTAAGACTGACATTTCCGAAGCAAGGTTCACGTTGAAATGCCCGCAATGTGGCACTAAGCACTGGGTGATAGGCATCGCTGTGATCCTGGAAGTGACAGCCTTGCTGCTTCCTGCCTGGCACTTCCCAGATGTGAAGATCTGAGGGTACCCATCTCATTAAGGATAGCATGTTATTAAATATTTTCTAACTAAGCATTTGATTTTTTGCCAGTCTGAACTGTAGACACATTCTTAGTTCCATGTCACTAGGAGAGAAAGTATTTCCACATTTCAGTCTTCTGGATTAGTTAATAAAAATTGGTGATTACATCTATTATTCACTTGCAAGGCTTAATATTTCTATCTTCAGTTCAGTGATGCAGCCCAGATAGCTTTAAATGAAAAAAACATGAAACAGCAAAAGAAAGAACAAACTGCTGAGACATGAGTCGTATGACATGAGACATGATGTCAGTCGACAGTGACATATCCCCCCTTCACACCCCGTACGTGCTCACTGACAGGCAGAATCATCGAAAAACACCCAACTGCAGCTCTTTCTAGTGTATTTCATAAGTCTTCCCTAAACTGCAATCTGTTTACGTGGTTCACTTCACCAGCTTATCCAAGAAACTCTGGACATCTGAAAGGAGAAATAATAAACCATCCACTTCATCTTTACCCTCTCATTCTACAGGATGAATAACGGTGTGTCCATCTGTGTACTCAACTGAGCTAGTCAGTAGGTTATATGTGGGATGAAATTACTCGGAAGAGTTGATGTTATCTTTATTTTACATGGCTTCTGTAAAAAGTATGTATATCCTACAGCCCAGAACTTCCCACAGAAAAAATAAAATATAATATAAAATAAAATAAAATAAAATAAAATAAAATAAAATAAAATAAAATAAAATTAAATTAAATTAAATTAAATTAAGGAGCTTCTCTGCTCGTTGGGATGAAGTTGCTTGGAAGATGTTAGTCATGAAAGGTGAAGTGATCTCAAAGGTAGCAGGGACCAGTCAACAAATGGTTTTCAAATATGAGGGGGTGAGACCTTGGACTGAACTTTCTACTCAATGCACAGGGAAACTGAAAGTCAGCACAGGGAATGGCAAACCAGGGCAATGTTCACAAGGACGTATGTTGCTCCATGGACTGGAACTCCACTTGTAGAGTTGTCAGGCTATACAGCTTCATTCCTGTATATTATGCTCTGTCATAATCAATATTATGAATCATGAATGTGGTCATCATGTTGGCTGGGTGTGTGTCCAATAGCTTGGGTTGCAACCTATTGACTGGTTGCAGATGAAGCTTAAAAATTAGCTGCCAGAGAGCACTTCCCACAAGTGCTCAAATCAGCTCCACTCAGTAAAGTGCAATTAAAAGAAGAGGCCATCATGCTGTTGTAGAAAGCGTCAATTGTGCATTCATCAGTCCTCCAGTGGAGTCCCCTTCGCCCCTGCCAAGGCTCCGTCTGTGCCCCTCTGTCTGTTTGGATTGCTGCGCAGGAATGTAAGTCAGCTAACAAACAACGAATTTAAAGGCTAACGAGTTGCGCTTTGTTGAATGCTCCTTTGATATAAGTTCAACCATGATCAAATTTGCTGACAAACAAAGCTGAAGGGCTAGTAAACACACTGGAGAGAAGAACAAAATTGTAAAATGACCTATAATATCAGGCCACTCTGAAACTTGCAATTATTGTATGCTTTGGAGTGAATTAGGAGAGAGAAAATTAGCATAGAAGGGTACCTAGGAAATTTTGATATATTAACAGAAGTCTGGTGATACCGTTCTGACACTGTGTTGGGCTCAGGTGGCAAGGGTTTGGTAGCAGGGATGCTGCAGGGGGGGCCTCTGTGAGCAGAGCCCAGCAGCTGCCCCAGGTCAGACCAGAGCCAGCTCCAGCTGCTCCAAAAGGGACCCGCCGCTGCCCAGAGCTGAGCCAGGGAGCAATGCTGGTTGTGCCTCTAGGAGAGCAGAGCTAAGGAAGGGAAAAAATCTCTTAAAATCCTGAAAGTAGCTAAAATACTGAATTTCGCACAATGCTTCCTGAAGGTAGACAAGAACTTTGCAAGAAGTTGAGAAATTCTACAATCTTAACTTTCTGTAGTTCAAAGGAAAGGTGTTTTTTTTTTGTTTTTTTTGTTTTTGTTTGTTTGTTTGTTTGTTTTTTGTTTTTTTCATTTTCTTTCCCTTGCAAATAAATTCAACCTTACACTGCTGACAGGGTGTTAAATCTTGGTTGGCGGCAGGAATTCAAGAACCAGCTACTGACCACTTGTTTTATTTATTTAACCTTCACAGGAAGACACGTAGGGCCGAAGCCATTGCAACTGCGCCTACAAAGGTACATCATTCAGGAGTTTTCTATATGTGACACTAGTACAAAAGGCATGGAGTCTGTAGTATCATGGATGTTAGAGATAGTGAGAAAAGGACTGAGCTGATTTTAAAATTACCTATTTATTTCTCTCAATTTCATCATGGAGACAAATCATTTTCTTTCCCTTGCACGTACTGAAAATAACTTTTCATAAGAGTTTTTAGCAGCTAATCCACATTTTATTACTCTCTACTAACTCTGAGGAAATATGAAGCTTATTTTAGCAAAAAATTCACTGCAGATTATGGTAGCTCGAAAGTTATGTGATGAAACCCAAAACCAGACTCAATGCTGGAGATTTTCCATTTCATTTCAAGTGAAAGGTGTGCCAAGCTCACAAATATTCCTACGAAGGCAGCCAAGCAAGTGCAGGATAACACAGCATCTGAGTTTTGGTTGTTACAAGTAACTAAAGCCCCAAGCCAAGCAAACTTTTGTTCCTATAAAAACCCAAACAGCAGTTGGAAAACAGCTCACAAAAACTCTGTTATGGTTCAGACTTGACTACCCGCTTTCCTGGAGCACCTTTCAGGGTACAAAGAATAGCAGAAATAATGTACCTTCTCCATCCTACACTGAAAGGAGGTGCACAGAAAGCGTACATGGCACCTTAAACAGCATGAAATGCATATTCAGCATCACTGCATACTTGGTCACATTTGTTCAGATTAAATAAGAAAAATGTCACATAAGTAAAGCTACTGTGCTTCTCTGGAGATCTCATATTTTGTGTCGACTGTAACACACTTCAGAAGATATTTGTTGTAGCATTTGCTTAAGACTGGCCCCATTGTGACAATTCAGCTGCAGAGCAGTTTAGTCTAATTTATTTACTCTGGAAAAAAGTCTACCACGTCTGACCCAACAATACAGATTACAGCCATTTACATATGTTTGAAATACTGCTTAAAAAGGTAAAGAGGTATCTCCGTGAGTCTCTCTATAGCATGTAATCAGTATTTACTGATAGAGATACTCTGTACTGAGACTCTTCTGATACTTAGTAGAGAGAATCTACTCATCAGGGAGCAAATTATTTATAAAAAACATCCTAATTCTGTAACCTCTCATTGCCCAGGTGCGAACAGAGTGATGAACTGATAGACATGGCTGGGGAATCCACATATGCCTTTCTTGACCAGCACAAAGCCTTCCTGCTGTGCACCCTCAGCTATACTGTTAAGCCACTTGAATGAAGACAAGCTCAACAGATGTAGAGAAGCTATTGTTCACGTTTTAGGGCCTTTGGTAGTATTTAAAGGTACAGACTTTCAAAGTTAGATTGATGCGTCCCTAGCTACAGTAAGATGTTATAATGAATTAATATTGTAATCATGTAAATGAGCATTCCAAACAGTCTGTGGTACAAAAGAGCTCCTTCGTGATTACCTAAATATTCTCAGAAGTGAAGATGTTTATATTTAATCTGAATCCCATGGTACGTACTATTCATTATTATGGTTGCACAGTACTTGGTTTTAACTCCTTCAGTGTCCCCGGAGCACTGTCAGTGTCCCAGACGCTGTGAGGATCTATGGCCATTCAACCAAAGCAACACACTGTGCTGGTGAGACGATCTAAATACACGATGCCAGTAGGTTCATGGGTATCCAAACCCTCTGGTCTAACCAGTGTGAAGCCACAAGCTGTGCTGGAGTACGGGGCAGAATCCCACATGGGGACCCGCCTCAACAGGGAGCCTCCAGCAGACAGAAAGGGCACTTCTTCATGCGGTAAATTCCAAGTTATCACTTGTCTTACTTTTGTTCTTCATACAATATATTTCAGGCTAAAAAAAAAAATATATTCTAGCACTGCTAAGCACTTGAGAAGTCTAAAACAAGATATGAAGAAAAATATGACAAGCATTAATTCTTTTTCTGTGCAGTGCTTTTGTTTCTGAGGGGATGCTCACATCGTGGAATGCTACCGCAGTTTTGTTAACTAACACTTGCGAGATGGCCGTATCACATCTTATTTTGTATTTGCAAAGAAAGCATGCATGGCTCCTTACAGCAGCTCAGCTGAGGTAAAACCAGTCCCTAATCTGCAAAAAGCTCTTTTCAGTTCACTGGAAAGAGAAATCATTTTAAAGTGGTCATTATGTATTATATTCTAGTATCCTTTATGAGCTTGAGACCACCTAGAGTTTCATTTCATAGACTTTTAAAATGCAAGGGTTCTCTTGGAAAAAAAAAACAAAGCAAAACACCACAAGTTTCTCCACAGCATGCAGGGATCAGAGTTCCAAGACTGCCCTGTGCTCAGAGCCTCTCGCTGGGATGGCTGGGAAGAAGGACGAGTGGGACGCAGGGCGCCCATCCCACCCTCACCCTTCTCACCATGGGAACTCGTCCCATGACACCCCGCACTCTTCTGCCCCCTCTCCATCCCTTTCCCCTTTTGTCGTTCTTTATAAATACCATCATTTCCTGGTTACTCACTGTGCTATTTGTGCTGTTTTTACTATTTTGTTTACATTTAAACTTCCTCTTCTTTATAATTCCCTGGCCATATTTACGTTCACATTGAAGACAAACCCCCTGGGCGCAGAGCAGCACACTGGGGAGCTCTGCAGGGCTTCCTGCCCGGGGGAGCAGCTCAATGCCGTTCTATTTTAAACTTGATGTTTGTTAGTTATCTCCAAGATAACATCAGACACTGACTTACTTACATGGATCAAGGAGAAAAATCCAGCTCTCCTTCATTAAAAGTGTTTGTCCAATTCTGCCTGAAGCCAATATACAGTAGCCATAAATTTCAGAGCTAATGAATGGTATCTCAAGGAGCCGAGCTTTAGCAGGCAGCATTACTTGAGTTCTGTCATGAAAGTCGTTTCTGTACTTGCTGAATCCTGGATAAACAGAGGTTTTAAATGCTGGAACAGTGTCAAGGGTTTTACAAGGCTGTCACCATTTATTTACTTGTGCAGCAGAGTCTGAAAGAGCATATGCTTGTAAGTTACTTTGCTGAGTGGGGGAACCAGAAGATGTGTGACTGTTTTGTGTAATTAAGAGGGAAACAAGGAAGCTATTAATAATATATAAGACCTGTGTTATTAATACCCCATTTCACTTCTGGTGTCAAACATGCAGTATCTTCAACTTCACATCTTCATCTCCCTAGATCCATTCATGGCCTCAGCTTTGCTCATCTCTGAGCAGATCCCACGGCCTCGTGCACAGCACGGAGACAGTAACCACTGCATCTGTCTGCCAGAATGAATTCTGATTTTTAAATATACTTGGTTTGTCTCATCTAATTCCAAGTTGGCAGCACAAAAACTAACTGAAAACTGATGATGAGAGTGTAAAGAAAGCACAGATTAACGTCAGGCGAGAACAGAAAAATCCTAGTGACACTAGCCAGATTTTCTACTCCCGGTGAATCTTTGCACAAGTATATAGCTGACTATGTAAAATGTCTAAAACACAGAGATTTGGCAAATAAAAGACTTTACACTTGTAATTTTCCCACTCTCCATTCTCCTTGTAGTCGTATATTCTATAAAAAGGTTTATTGAGACTCTCCAATAAATGCTATGTATTAGCTAGAGCTATATATATCCCCCTAATATGTCAATCCTTGAAGTTCTGTACTTCACAAAAACTTTTATTAATGGAGCTCCACTCTGCAGTTCTTAAACTAATTGTTCCCTCACTGCAATCCATGAAACATTTGCCAGGGTTAAAACTTAGAGGGAAAACCATAAACTATCAATCTCTGTGGGAGCTTCACTCGGGCAAGAGGCAGAAAATGAGGTATGCGATACGGTCTTCTTGGCAGGACCCTCGCCAGAGGATGCTCTGCTACAAAGGATAAGCCAGAGCCACGCATGCTCTGCTAAAAAGGATGAGCTGGAGCCTTTGCCTTAGATAACCACTGAATTTTAAAAAAGTAATGCTAAAGCAGAGCCAGAACGTACCTATCTATTTATGTACTGGCAATGCCTTGTAAATATTTCGCCAGATGTTTGTTTGATTATTGTTGTAGGGGAAATAGCTCTCCAGAGACAGCTCCGGACTCCTGCTGATGTGTGTCTGGGTGGTGCTTGCCTCCGAATTGGGCACCCAGCAGGCAGCGAGCAGAGTGAGGCACCTCCAGGCTCAGCACGCATCTGAGGCAGCTCCCTGCCCCGTCCTCTGAGGGCTCCAGACAACCCCGCCACGCCGCACCCCACGCCTCGCGCCGGGCTCCGTAGCCATGGAGGTCAGGCACCGCGCCACCCCGCACTTCTGCGGGCTCCAGCCTCAGACGGCAACAGGAGTTAACGGGGCATTTCCCTACCTAAGACACGAGCCTTTACTGAGCCTTCTGAGGCTGAACCCTCACGCAGGAACTGACAGAGCATCGTAAGCATCCACGGGCTGGTCACAGAAAGGTCACATGAAGTGCCAAGAGCCAGCAATGGGGTACGGCTCCAGCCCTGTCTGATTCCTCCTGGCCCAGCAGAAGCACTGGGCAGCAACGCACTGCTTATCTCAGCTTTTGTCACAGGCTGGTGAGTTTGGAGAACTTAGAAAATAAAAAAAAAACAAAACAGCTACCTGATAGATTCTCCTCAGGATTATAAAATTCTAATTAAGATTTTCAACGGAGTTATTAAAAGTATGGGTTAAGCTGAAGCCACTGTCACCAAACATGACAGAGTATTAAAACATTACACAACGAAGCATAAACAACGTGCTTCATTTGTCCATTTGCTTTACAGTCAGCTGAGAGAGTATTTAGGTCATTACATTTAAAATGCCATTGCATTAAGTTATCTCTCAAACAGCACAACATCCAGGTATTAGCAGATCCGCAGGTTTCCTTATGCCTTCCTGGAAGGATAAAGAAGCTACAATTACTGCAATAGAGTATTTCATAGAAAAGTTGTGCATAGCTAGTTTGGTGGCTTCTAAACAAATGTGCTATGTCAAGCCGTAGCTGAACTCTGTGACTGGAGAACTGATGTAAATTGATGGCAGGTAAGGAAGGGGCGGCCCGCTGCTGGGAGCACACCGGTGTTGGTGACTGATGGCGAGGATGGGCTGCATGGGGGGCAAAAGGGCTGGGTGGTGTCAGGAAGGTGATTTCAGCATGTTAAATTTGAAAAAAAATCCCATAAGAAACACAGGCAAGGCCTGGAATAAGAGAGGAAAGAAGAGCATGGCTGACTGACGATAACAAAGGACAAGCACGGGAGAGGGAGAGGTGCCTGCACAGAGCCTCTCCCGCACAAGCTGCGAATGCAGTGCAGTGCCGGGAGCTGCACTCGGGAGCCGAGCCATGCGTACATGCAGCTGTCAGCATTGACACCATGTGTGCAATTTAGACGGAGAGGGGAAAAAACACAAAAATAATAAAGTTCTTGAGATCCAGAGACAAATCCAGGATTTTACATGTATGTCAGGATTGGAATGAAAAATAATTTATAAGGGATTTCACTGTCTGTATTACATGTCTACTTTCAAGTATTGCTCCATCAAACGTGCCATCAAGGACTCTTACTCCTGTTCAAGAATTGGGTGGGTTTCTTTGCATAGCTCAGGTCTCTCTTCTGGTCCTGCTTCCTCAGGACTTCCGAGCCTCTGTAGAACAGACTTGAATCTCACACTACTACGGTTTACAATGTACACAAGTGAAAATGACTGCTACTGGTAAAATGGAGTGAGAAAATTAAAAATACTGGTGACAACTTCCACGAATACAAGTACACATAGCATGTGAAGCAAAATTTCAGTTTTGAGAAAGAAGATGTAAAATACTTAACTGCAGGTAAAGGTGAGCGTACACCAGGCATGGAGCTGTTCTGCCTTTGAGGTCCCCAGGCATCGGCCATGTCCAGTCCACCATCAGCCCAGCCAAGCTCTTAAGTCAATGTTTGCTAGCTACCAAAGCATCTTTAAAATCATGCTCCAAAGCACCAGTACCAGCTACAGAGAATATCCACCTTTTAGCAGTTGCATTCAAGGAGCGTCTTCTTCAGCCCTGTTTTTCCTTGAATTCACTCAATCAGTGTTTGCTGTATGTGTCTTGTTAGGTACTGATCTTGACTAGTAAATATTTTGCCAAACAGACGTTTGTTTGATTAAAATTATAGGGGAAATTGATTGATTTCTGTGCCTGTGACTGGGTACTGCAAATAACTTCCCAGCTTTTGAATACCTATGAATTGAAAATAGATGTGCAGTGATAAGTCGCCAAGGCTAGAAATGTCTGTAGTTGATTCACCTGACAAACAACACGTTCAAATATGATATGGAGAAAAGCAAACCCTTTGAGCCAACCGGACCCCAGTGCAGAATATCTGCAGGCTTTAGCTGGCCTGTCATTGTATGTGCAATCCAAGCCTTCCTTTTCCCACATGTCTGGCAGTCGGGACCATATGGAATCACAGCAAAGCGGGATAAGGAAAGCACCAGCACTATGTAGGCTGATATGCTGATGGGTCAGAGAGGCTTTGCCTGCTATTTGTAACAACAGAGTTTTACCTGGTGCTGCTCAATTGTTTTCCATAAAACAGACAATAATTCACAAAGTCATTGTTTACCCTCATATTAAGTATAAAGACTCTCTAGTAAGAGCTAAGATTTACTTACAATTTGAGTAATATTGTCAAATCTTCCATTCATTTTATTTTTAAAAGTAATTTTCTTTTACTATACACTGCTGACATGCTGCATTTCTCTTCTTGCCCCTAAAAAAACATAGCTATTTCCAGAGTTTATTCTCCTGCTAAGCTTTGAAGACATTCAGTATATTCCATATAATACATCTTTAAAAATATCATTTTATGTCATATTTTGGAGCCTGAAGAGTGGATTACATAGGAGAAATGAACACAGTAGACAGTGAAGTTTGAGAAGAATTCGAGTCACATTTCAAAATGAAAATCCCCAAATAGGATTGTAAAGCCCCAATCTTAGGGAGGAGTTTCCATGCAATTTTATTTCTGTCCTAGGCAGGGCCAAGGATCAGAACACAATCCAAAGAAAATACAAGTTGCAAAGAGCCTGGGCTGAAACTACATCTACTCGAAGATATTATGATTAGGGAGAACTACTCAGTACCAGAATACCAAGAAAGCGCAGCAATGGGATCAATGTTTTATTACTGCCACCAAACCAGAAATGTCACTGTTTATGTACGGGAAGGTGTCTAGTTCTGTACGAGGATAACACACTGCATTAATGGACAAATCCGTGTTTCTTTCCAGGGCAAAATTCCTTTCAATGCTACAGGGAACTTTACCAGATTAAGAAACACAAAATGTAACTAACGAATAACTGTTTTCTGTAGCATTTCTAGGGAGAGCCTGATGAAACCTCTTGTGTCTTATCCAAATGTGATTACATTATATTGCCGGCTTATGTTGAGTGGTTATTAATCACTTTTAAAGCCAATTTATGAACTTGGCTTGGAATTCTGTTCTTACAACATCTTTGCTGTTCTCCTTGGCATTGTTTTTAAAATGATAAAAAATACAATGAAAAACATTGCCTGAACAGATGTTGTATTCTTTTACCAACTAGCATGAAAACTCAAACTACTAGTCTTGCTTCATTATAGGAAATTTTATGCACAATTTTATTTTCGTCCATTTAATTACAAAGTAAAACTTTGTTCCTCTGAAGCTTCTGTTTCCATCGTTAAACAAAACCAGACACCAAAAGGACCATCTTCTAATTTTGAAAATCCCCAGTCCTCTGCCAAACATTTGGTTTAGCTTAATCACACAGAATAGCTGCAGAGTTTTCACTGCATAAATAGGAGTATGATTTAAGTGACAACTGAATAAAAAATTATATTAAGTCTGATCATTCACAGTTAAGTTTCCCCCGAACTACAATACTTTCTTGCAAGTTTCTGAGATGTATATTAAAAGCATTTCTGGATTTGTTCAGAATGTTTTGTGTGCCCACATAAGCAAACATCTTCTCTGACTACAGTGAAACAAACAGGAGAATCAAATCAACTTCATTATATTTATTTTACTTCATAACTTCTGGGCCAGATTCAATAAAAGCTCTATCTGATTTTAGTCTGTGTGACAGAACATTAAAAAGACAGGGTATTTATTTGATTTAGCACCGACTACTTTTTGAGCAACAAATGATAATTTCCTGGTGATTCTTGTTTACTATGACTTATTCATGGGAATTATGCTTTAAATAGCCAAAGTCCATAGGATGTCAAAATCTGGAACTTGGACTGGAATGCATACAGATCTTATTAATTAACAAGGCCTGGGAAAATAAATGGGATAGAGAAAATGTATTTGGGCTCTGGATTCAGCATGAGAACAGTCAGCATTCAGATTTGAAGCCAAATCAGAGCAAGCATTCAAATATGCATGGAATGAGGCTCCTAGCAGCGCTTATTGTAAGATTCCTACACTACGTGACAGAAATCTCCTGATATTTCCTACACTTCTAGCCAACTCGGAGCAACTTCCTTGATTTCTTTGCTCCTTTACTCACCTGGCTTTAGACCCCTGGATTGATATCCCCACCCTGCAAATTTTCACAGTACACCTAAGGTGATCAGGCTGTCTTTGGGAAGAAAGTTAACAAGGAAAAGAGGTGCTATTGCAAGTTGCCTGTGCACCAGTAAGCACCATGCTTCTTTTGGAGCTAGGCACAAAGTAAGGTCTCATGAAAAGCAGCTCTCTGCTGCTGGAGCTCTTTTTTCAGATGAGAGGTAGAACTGAGCACACTCTGTCCGCTTGCAGCAATGAAAACTGAGAAAGGCTCAAATCTCGTCTTGTCCCAACTTCATCTCAAACTGTATTTTGCACACCCGCGTATAAGTACTTCCTCCTAGTTATCACTTATTGCAAACATTTTGGCAGAACTGTCAACCTAATGAATAAAGGATATCTTACATTCATGATATGGCTGATCTTTGTTCACAAAAGAAGAAAATGTAATAGCCGATGTTATTGACTGTCCTACTAGGCCTTCATGACTTTTCCCTGCAGAATGGGCTGATAACCTCTGTTTGTTTGTTTGTTTGTTTGTTTTTAATCAGATTTCAAAATTATTTGTACAGCTTTGATGCATGGGAATGTACATGGGAGCTCTGTGCATCACTCCCAGCAGTGCTCTATGTCCACACTTCTCCCAGTAATTTACCTTTTTGCACTTTGGTTTGTGCTCTGCCAAAGAAGATGCAGTTCAGTTTTTCAACCTCCATGGACACATTTTCTTTCTCAGCTTCTCCCATTCCCCAAATGTGAGGGATATTTCTTTTCTTTGCTCTTCTACATGAAGCTTTTGTTTGAGGAAAGGTGCTGTCCTTTTGAAAGCAGCCTCCCTAGCTTAAGAAACTCCCATGGGAAATCCATAGTTGCTTTCCCCTTCTGCATCAGCAACAGGAAAAATGGGAACACGAGGTCACCACCAGCAGCATAGAGCACATACAGCCCATGGTCTGACACTTGCCCCAAGAGGATCAAATTCAACCCAGGTGATCTCAACAAACACTTTGAATGCAAAAGTTACATGAAGATTTGTAGGGTATCTTGGAGTTTTTTCCTTGAATCACAAGAAATTAAAGGCCTCAAGAATAAGCCTTAAAGATCTCTTTCAAGTTCTCTAAAGTATTTTGAGTTCATCGTGTCTGCCCTTCGCCACACACATTTATAGTGTTGCATCTTTTTGTTTTAATATTCTTTTATATTCTTAATCATTCTTAGAAGTGGGTTGTTTGAATAGTACCACAAAATAGTTTGTAGTAAAAATACCATCGCTTTATTAGTATATATACTAATGCCAGTTCCTTGTACTGGTTGGATTCCTAGCCCTATTTTTCCTTTCTGAAAAACTATGTTCAGTTTGGAAGTCTTTCCATATGCAGAATTCCCTCCTGGATTAACAAGGCTGATGTCACCACTGTGCAATTCTGGTTTAAGCCACAGTAACTCCCCTGATCTCAATAAAGCTGTAACAGCAGAAAACTGGAGTAACACAACAGCGAGTCACACCCAGGCAGCTCAACATCGGGAAGGGTTCTGGATGTGTCCAAAGAGTAATTAGTGAATGCTTCTCATTTTTTACCAAGCGCTGGCTGCATTACACCGCGAAACATGCATTCAGTGTGCCAAAGTACACTTAGAAAACTTACACAAAACAAAGAAACAAAGAGCTGATTTTGATGTTAGTGATCTATACACATCAGTGACCCAAAGCTATCTGATATACCAAAGGTTATCATGTTATAAGACAGCAAAACTGATTAAATGGTCCTGATTACATAAAGTCACAGCTTATTAAGCCTTACTAAAATAGCATCACACATGGCTTTCTTCTCAGGTTGGTGCCTGAGCTATAGCACCATAGTACGAGCTCCATGTTTTTTACAAAGCAACAAGGTTGGGATTTTGGCCTAGGAACAAGGCAGGAATTCAGTTCTGTGCCCCATGTTTGCTGAACCAGGTGATGTAGATTGCACGTATATTTGCATATATATGTTAGACTTCCTTTTTCCGTAATCTGCTTCTTCTGCTATAGCAATTCATACTGAGGGACTGATAACAAAAAAGAGTGCAGGGAATTTCCCAGCTTTAGAAGCAACAAACATCAAATGTAACGCGCACAGCATTGTTCTATTTAAAGCACTGGTAAATGAGCCAACAAACTACTGTCCATGAGCATTACATCACATGTTGCCACGTTTCTCTGAGGCTATATAAAGCTGTATTATGTTCACTAATGAATTGCATGGTATGTTCAGGCCATATGGCACACTGGAATTGTACAGTACAATGCTCTATTTGTGGGGGTAAATAACAATCCATATCTGACATGTATATCATCACATGTTTATGAAATGTCTCCCAAGGAGACTAAATGTTAAAATAAACAGTAAATATTTTATTGCTCACTCTCTTGTGTACTTGTTACCATTTTGTTTCTATATTATTTGTTTATAAAATCATTTGAGCTAATAACCAAAAATGCCAACATATTTTTTATTTTCTTCTATGTCCTAAGTTCATTGCTGTTGTGGGAATAGAGAAAAGGTGATTGGCTACTGTTATTTTGTTTCAAAAGCTCCAGCTGCTGACTAATTATCCTTTGGAAAAGCAAACACGGCTATTTCCCATATCTCCACTACATTTTCTTATTTCCAAATATGAAACTACAGGAATCCAAGGCAGTTAATATGTCAGGTTTTATTTACATAGCTCTTCAGTTATCATGTGGAGCAGCATATCTGCCCAACCTTTTGGATTATAGAAGTATTTTGTTAAAAGATAAAATGCTAGGGAATGGGTTAAAGTATGTAAATAAATTTAAACAAACACATAAACAAAAAGCAGAACCCTTGGACTATCTCTGTGCATTATGGCAAATGAAGCAGTAATCTCATAATACCCTTTGACAAGGAGGTCTCTCCATTAGCTAATAGCCGGTTTTAAACACAGTCTTATAATAATTCTACCAACTAAATACACATTTTTAAATGAACAGACACACATGTGCATAATCTCTCTGGTTTATAAGGTAGAAAATGTACAACTTTATGTTGCACTAAAAGACCTTGATTATTTTTCTTCATTAAATTTTGAACACCATAAGCCTGTATGCGACTGAGCAGCCCATGATAAACATATCCCCTGAAGTTAAACCAGCTGGGAGTTATCCACACAGCTTTCTCACAAGGTGCTGTACGTACACGAGCTGCCTTGCTGGGAGAGCAGACCTACCTTTAGCAGCTGAAGAACTGGTAAGCCATGCGGGTCATTATACGGGGGCGGATCACGAGGGCTCCGGCAGCCACTCATTCTGGGTACGCGAGTCTTGGATGTGCTCAGTCAGAAAAGCAAGATCGCTCTCTTCTCTTCAGCCCGAGCACGGCTGCTCTTCCGCTTCTTGTCAATATTTAACTAGTTTGTCATGTTGGATTATATCGCCTGTCCTAAATCATACTCCTTTAATTCCAACTAAGTGGGTGTGCTTCCAATGCAGCCTCTTAGGCAAATACTGATACCTTATCAAAGCCATTTGCTTAACCTGAAAGGCACCCAGATTTCTTCCTGAGTGCATTATCATATGTAGGCGATACAGTTACCAAACAAATGCACCAAAGAGAAACTAATGGGGTAAAAAAACAGTAATCATTTCTGCATTCAATAGCAATACGCACAGAAAACAAGGACTTAGTTGGATATGCAGCATTTCTTCAGGATTATTTGCCACAGAATTAAGAATATATAAAAGTATCATTCACAGCAACAGGAGGAGTTCCAATCTACCCATACTTTTCAACAGACTAGTACAAAATGACATGCTTTTTCAGACTTTTCCTCTAAGGCGGCAGAAGGAAGCGCTTCCGCGGGGCTGACTCCACCAGCAAAGTGCTGGGACGTGGCCTGCACGGACCCCGCAGCGACCGGAGCTGCCTCTGGTGCCTGCAAACAGGCCATTCCTGTCTGGCTTGCTGAAGATGCAACTACACACTCCTATGAACTGGCTAGTGTGACTTTTTGTTGTTGTTGTTCTACTTATGTACATTTATTTGCAGGCTAAGTGTGTCTCTCAGGCACAGGCAGTTTGCCAACGCTGTCCTCAATGGAACAAAATTTTGCTCTCCAAATTTAAAGGCACTAATAATATCAAGCAGCAAAAACAATGATGCAAAACCCATATGGTGCTTCAAGCTACGGTAGTTAACACTAAAAAGTCAATTATCACCATCCCACTGCAGTATTTTCTCTCAGGAGGTAGAATTTTTTACAGAAATGTTACAATGTCTCAGTTATTTGTTGGGGGAAAATGCTGACTTTTAGCAACAAACTTTGCCTACTCCAAAAAAATCCCAATTTTGCTCTCGTAGTAAGTTATCAGGTTGAAATCATTATAACTGGGCCTGACCCAGACCCTTCTTGGGGCTCTGGGCCAGGCCGGGCTGCACCAGCACCTGCACTGGGGCCTGGGGGCGGATTGCTGCCATTCCCCTACCTCTGCCCCTGTGACCAAAAACATCGCAAGATGGTTCAGGGTTGATGTAAACGGTCTTGTCCAGCATGACGTGATTTCAGGTCACCAAAAACTGATAGAAGCTCACATCTGCCATTCAGATAGATGGCCACGAACCTTCAGATTCGTTGTCAGTCTGTGAAATCGTGTATGCAATACAGACAGACGGTCGGTTATTCGAGATACAAAGAGATTCTTAACCTGCACCCAATCTCTTGAGCAACCTAATTCCCCTCCCCTTCCCTGCTGCTTCTCTGAAACCCACAGACTGTACTGAAATAGAAGCTAAGCCTCAAACAGTCAAAAGCTATTTTGTAGTTCTAAATCCAAACCATGCACAATTGGTCTCCGAAACCAGTGGAACAAATGCTACTCTTCTGCAGCAAGATATTTTTGTCTTTGATAAATATTAACCGACGTGCAATAGTCATAGCAAAAGCAGCTGACCCATATTTCATAACTAGTGGAGCTATAAAATGGGGAAGTTTCCTCTGACACTGCCTTTGGAGGCACTCAGCTGCTGGGGGCCATGAGCTGGATCCCCGCACAAAACTCCCCAGACCACGGCGTACAGGATCACCGCGTGCGGCAGCAATGGGAGGAAACGCATTGGCAATCACTCGATAGAAGATTTTCATGTGGTCCTTTGCATCTTTTAATTGGTTAAAAAAAAAGTGGAGGCTTTCAAGTTATTCCTTATTAAATGTTATTTTTCACTGGGGAACCTCTGTGGACTCCTCACTGTCAGCAAGTGCAGTCACTGGTAGGAGGCAGACACCGCTGCGGGAGTTTTGTCCCAAGGATACTGTGGGACAGAGCTCACCTAGCTACTGGGACTACAAGATAACACACATCACTTTGTCATGAAGCCATTTGCAAAGTAACTGAATTGTTATTTTCAAAAACCTATCATTGAATGTAACTTTGGTGAAAATTATCTCTAATACCTAAAAGCTTCAGACCTGAAAAGGAATTTTTAGCAACTCCTGTTTTTATAAAATTCAAGAAAATGCCAAAAATGCCAGACATTAGAAGACTTTAGAAAAGACTACATTCTTGAGACTAGAACATTTTTTATTATGAAGCTGATGTTTTGCTAATGTTTTCAGGTGCTTTGTGCTTTTGTGCAAATAAACAATTTGATTCAAAGTTTGCAAACCAAAAGGGAGTGCAGAAAAACTGAAAACACTCAAACTATGCCTAATATTGTAAGCAATACAAAATCTCAGAAGAATATACTACAAATTAGGTACAGGAGAATCTTTCTTTACTGAATGCAACTCTGACTGCTTGCTTATTTATTTATTTATTTATCGAAGCACTGCGTGAGCTTCCCTAGCCAAGCCGTTTGGGTTGCCAGCATGAATAGCTTTCCACATCTGCTGCCAGCTGATGTCTCCCCTGACAGTATTCAGAGCTGAAGACCAAAATTTCATGTAGAGCAGAATTAGCTCTTTAATAAGTGAGTCTGTGGACCAGTTCAGCCTAGTATAAAGCAGCTGTTTCAGCAGTTATGTGGCTTTTGGCAATTGTCTCCAAAATTTGCCTTTACCACAGCATCCACGTCAAAGAGTTACACGGTACTTCCATCACAAATCCCCATTTTTGCATACCTAAAAATATTTTAAGTGAAATGAACACTTTGAAGCGTCTTATTATGTCGCAAGATGTTCTGTGTTGTTTGGGGAACGAGACTAAATTCTGACCTTCAGATCTCACTGAAGATTGTTCATCCTTTTCTTGAAAGCCATTTACACTTGTTTATTGGTTTTGCACTTGCGTAAAGGCAACCTTTTCCTGGTACACACTGCAACAATTTTAACTCACAGATACACTTATGCATCTTAGACATACTAATTGAGGTCTTACTGTCTTACAATGAGTGTTGAACTTACTCTGTCAAACTCCCATTGCCCTCAGTGGAAATTTGTCCAAAATGAAATGAAAAAAAAAAAAAGGATCATGCTCTGTGTTTGGGAGAAAAATTAACTGTCTTGGTAGCTGCCACATTTGTGTGCCAGAAATTGTTGTGTGGGATTTTAAAAGGTGCTTATTTTTGGCCTCTGTTCCCAGTGAAATCAGTCAGTGATTAAACTTCCATTGACCTCAGTGGGAACAGATTTAAACTAACATTAAGCATTTTAAAATTCAAGTGTGCAGGTTTTACGTATTGGACAACATACTTTTCCAAGCACTATTTTAAACCTTTTTCTCCATCAAATCTATTGGCAATGAATCCTTTGCAGTAGATGTTGGAAGAGGCTGAATAAGTGCAATTGTTTTTCAATGTCACTTAAATAAATTGCTTATAATGCCACAGGCTAAATAAGAAAAGCCAATTCTTGATAAGCTCATAATGTTTTCCTTTGTCTTAGAATGTGCTCATTAAACTTTGAATAGCATACATCACACAGCATCCAACATAACTGCGGTCCTAACACTGCCATGTCAGCCCCATCACACAACAAACTGAACATGACTTTTTCATGAGAAACAATAAAAAATGTTCATCAATTATTAAAGTTTTCTTCTCAGTACATATGGTTGAAAAAACATATAAATGAAAATAAAATATCTCTTTCCACATGTCGCTTATGCACACACTAAATACTTTGGATTTCCAACATTAGGCCCAGCCACCCTAATACCTTGTTTAGAGCATTGCCTAGCATCTGTATTTTAAACACAAAGGAATTCAGGACCCTTGCTGCTATCCTATATACAACTATAGCCTTGGGCTAAAAAATAAATACCTGCCTTTCACAGAATGCAGTAGGCAGTTTAGCATTTCTGGAAATAAAATTGTACTTTCACTATACCCTCTATCTTGATCTTTTCAGAACAAGTCAATTGATAAAAAAATTCTGAAACACTAAATATTTTCAAATGCAGCGATGTTGATAACCCTGGTGGCACACATGGTTTGGCAAAGGTGATTAGTACTGCAGTCCAGCACTTCCCTGCAGGAGTGGGAACACTCTGCCTGGGCAGCTTCCAGTGACCTGAGGGTCAGTCTTCTGTATAAGGACATTTTGCTACAGTGAGGTCATTAAGCTTTTTTTAAACTAACAGGGAAAACAAGGAGACTGCTTTCCTCCTCCGCTAACTTCTCGACATGGCATCACCACGTCCCTTCCAAACTTCTGCTGCCTTCTGCCCCCATACTACCTGAGCAAGGGACACTTTTTCTTTTTTTTCTTTGTTCTTCATTGCCTTTCCCTGAAAAAGCATCTTACCCTTCCTAAGACAGAAAAGACCTTCCTTTGACCTCACTCATCTCGTTTCTTCTGTATTCATGGATGCCAAGGGAGACTAATGAGGAAACCTTCTGTTTCCTTTCCCCCCATTGCCACTCATTTCTCCCTGTTTCCTGATAGTGGCCACAGTAGGACTTGTAAAAGTCCTCATCTTCTCTTGGCTTCACCCTATACATCCCATACTTTTGCTATCCCATCTAAACATGAGCACCTGAGCAAGTACAATGAGTATTAGCAGGTTCTGAGGAATCTGTTCAGTAGCGGATAGGAGGTGAGCGTGGCACCCAAGAGCCACAAACACAGTTTCCCATGGCATCCATATACTGAAAGGCTGGAAAACCTAACATCCAGATATTGGCCAGCCAAACTTGGCTTACTGTGAGATTGAAAGAGATCACAGCCCAGGGAAGGATGGCTGCAGGCCATAAATGCAAATAGCTGTGCGATTAACAACATGTTATACCCATAAAATTTAAATCAAACGTTGGTCAGCTGAAGGTCATTAACTGAAGAAAGTCCCTTAGTTCTCCTTCCCTCTGCTCTGAAAGGCTGATACCATCGGGAGTTATAGTGAACTGAGAGGAAACCACACAGATTTGAAAGGTTTTGTTTCAAAAAAGAAAACGGATTTGCTGACTATTATGGTGAGCCTAATCTGTACAAGGAAAGAAGTAATAAACTATACATTACCAATCCGTGTTGATTTGAGTGACTATTGCCAATAAGTATCACTTACATAGCACCAAGAGAGAGCACTCGCAGCACAAATATTATAAAAGGGCCAGAGTGCTCTGGATACTTTGCCAGCTTCTGTAAGCAGAGTTCAAGAAATGTGAAAATACTTACTGTCAAATGGCTGCCTGCTGACTGCAAATAGTCACCTTTTTTACAAGAGTTAGAGGGGATTTGGATGTTGTTTCTACAAGATGTTAACTCAGAGCTCCTCAAAGCAGCAGAGGAGGCTTCGGGGTCCTAAGTGCAGGTACACTCAACTGTGCATCCCATCATGTCACTTTAGTATGAAATAACTTCTGAATAAACAGGATCTGCATAACTGGATCAATATCTCCTGTATGAATCAAACTGCTTGCTGGCAGTACAAATGCCAGACTTTTTTTATCTCCACTACTAGACTGAGCAGAAATTTTCTGGATTTAAACAAAAGGGAAGAAAAGACTTGTAATCCCAATGAAAATGCCTACAACCAAAGTACATCTTCTGTAACTGTAGTAAGATAAAAGATTTCAAACAAAGTGGATATTTTAACTCATAAATTCATTTAAAAATTACAAGCTACTGAAACAAGCTCAGGTAAGTTTAACCTTTTGGTCAGAGTTCCACATTAATGGGGTAGCTACAGAAAATGAAATGCTGATGTGCCTCTGAATAGCTGGAGGACAAATTAATGTCTTTGGAAGGTGTTTGAGCTTGTGACTCTTTTGAACCAGGAATATTTTGATCCATGCAACGTCAAGGGATTAATTTTCCTTAGCAGCTTCCAAACAATATAAAAGATCAGGAAGATCTGGCCAGCTGTGAAGCCAGTATCACACCTGGCCAGGTATATGGTGGCAGAGTGTTTGAAAATGATCCAAAAAGCAATAAGCCTCTACATTAAAGTTGTCAAACTGAGTACTTTCACATAATCACCGATTTAAGTATGTTTACAGTGGTTTCGATTTATGAACATAATACTATTACATTATCTTCCTTGGCTTCTTTGTAAAGTTAAAAGGAAAAAAAAAAACCTTCTGGTCTTCTCTGGGAAGTTTTTCAGATGCTGACTTTATTTATTTGTTTATTGCCAAATAGAAGCCTTAAGGAAGTGTAAAGTATCTGTCGTGACACACAGCACTTTCTTACTAGATCAAATCTACGTCTCTATAGACAGCAGATAATAGTACAAAAGGGGAAATGTGAGATGAACTCACACTAGAATTAGAAAAAGAAAGGATTTAAGGCTGAAGGATTTGAGGGAAAACATCCATTAAGATACACTTCACATTCACCATTAGGCTGCCCTTGGGAGGGAGAGAATCAAGAAACTGTAAACCAGGGTTTAAAATGGGCTTCCCGGGACTTGAGTCAGGAACCAGCAGACTTACATTAGACAGACTTTTGACAGGTCTCTAACTTAGGATATTCTATACATAAAAATAAATACTGCTCTAGCTGACAGCCTATTGTTCCTACCGTGGTGTAGATCACGAGCAGTCAGAACTCTTAGAAGACTTCGAAACCAAACTATTTTCTAAAACCACAGTAATCACCAGTGCAGACCAGGCATCACTGCTAGCCTGGAGCTCGCTGGGGACTCTTGCCCAGAGCCGCAGTGCCGGGGCCGGGTAGGAGCCAAGTCCGCTGCTGTCTGTTTGCTCTTCTGGGAGGCACAGGAGGCTCCAGCACCCCAGCACACAGCAAACACGAAGCAATCCATGCCCAAAGCAAAAGGACTGAGCTAACAAGGCAAATGTGGCAAATTTCAAATGTATCTTTACTGTCTCCTGTTTTGTAAATCAGTTTTAGCATTTTTTTTTTTGCATGGTAATGTTGATTACTGCTTTTCCTCATTCTGATCATGCGGATACAGAGTAGAAAACTGACAAATCCATTCAGTTCTGCTAAATTTGAACCCTGTTTTCTCTTCTAGTTCAGCTTCTATCGCTTTCTCCCTTTTGGGGAAGACTCTCTGCTCTGATTTTCTCAGATCTCTAGAGACCACTTGTGGCAGGACAGCTGCCACCAACTGAAGAAATGCGCATTAGAATATTGCCCTGTAACTCCGGAACAAGAGTAAGGCAAAGAAAAGGACTGAATTGCAAATGTTAGAGGTTGAGAGCTAGAGAAGCTTTTAGGATGGAATATATTGTTTTACACAAAACAGTTCCTTGTTCAGGTTGTTTTACCAGATTACAAAGGGCTTTTACCAATGGGAGACAAAAGCAGAAGCAAGGGGCTGAGCTCAGGGCAGTGGTTTCAAATGAGGCTGTATTCTCTTAATCTCTTGTCTCTAGAAGAAAATCCAGCAGAAGAGAGATAAATCCATGGCAGTGAAACTATACACATTATAGCAGTATTGGTAAAGTGTATATTTATTTTGGGATGCTCCCAGCAAGCTTAATATGAACTGACTAAATTTAATAAAAGAAATACTATTTCATTTCTTGTTGATCATTCTTGCATAGACCTGAATCCTTTGCTCTCCATGTTTCAGCTTAAGAATTTAATCAGAAACACAGACTTTTCCACTCGATGTTTTTTAAAAAGAAGGTTATTTGCAACACCCAAGTTAAATAGCAGAACACAGCCACACAAGGCAAAGCTGGAAAATACACAGTATTCCCCAGTGGGTCCTACCAGTAACTCATAAATACATGAGAGAAGACAAAGCACCTGAGGCCAGGAGCAATGTGTTGATTCTTGCAGCACCCAGGTCTCAGGTAGGTAATTCACGGAACTGTGTGGAGCATATACCTACTTTTACTATAGGTCCCTGAACACCTACAAGATGGAACAGGGTTGAAAGAGGGAATGGGAATGGAGCAAAATATTTCACGAGCAGTGAGAAGCAGGGGTTCAGTTAACTGGCTGCCTGTTGGACTCTGAGTTGTAGAAATCTTAACTTCAGGAGCATCCTCTAAGTTCAGAAAAAATATTTCAGTACGTTCAAAAGCTGGTAGGATGGTAACACAGGGGTCAAAGAGGGGGATTTGTTCGTGAGTAAATTCTCCCTCTACTACAGCTGTGTCTAGGCTTATGCCAACTGGCACTTGAAGCTGTTCTACTGCCAAAATTTGCTGCCTCCAAAGTAAATGGGAAAGAGTCAATGTCCTGCGGATCTCAACTGTAAGGAGCCAACTACGACAATATAAGATGAGCTTACAGAAGAGACAGGCAATCTCCATAGGAACAGTCAGCTCAGAGACAGAAAGGGGTAGGTTATATATATTGGATAAACAGAGTTCGTTTTTGTCTCCTGACTAATATTTAGGATCACATTCTCCACTGGGATAAATTAGAGCATCTTTAGCCATATGTTTGCAAAAAACTTGACATCATTGTATAAACCACATTATTTGAGATGATCAGTCTGGGGTCTGCTTTCTTTGCCTTATAGTTTGAGGGCCTCTAGGCCTATTGTTTTCAAGACACTTTCTAAAAATCAGACAGCCAAGACGCTTGGTCACACTTCATCTTCATGCAAATTGAGGCTGCTTGTAGTGCCCCGAGTCTGGGTGTCAGGGAATAAAAGAATCAAATACCATAAAGCAGGCAACAAAACCATGAGAGCTTGTGGCAGCAAAATCTGTCCAGTTCCAGCTCCCATCAGTGGAACTTTGTGATTTTCTGCCAGCTGAGGACCCAGCCCTCAGTCTAAATATTGACTCACTGTTTGGTCTCGCGGACTAAACAAGAAGTTTCGTAAAGCATTTCCCAACCCAGTTGAGTATGCCTGAAAGCCTCCACTTCAGCTTTTATGTGATCAAAGTTGAGAGCTCTATTTTACTTTTCTCCTGAACACAGTCAAAAGATTTTCAGTTGCTTAAAGATTTTTTTATATATGCTAGCTACAGCACCTACGATACACAAATTATTTGCCACCAATTCAAGAAAAAAAAATTCCCGCCCCAGTAGTCATAGTTAAAGCTGGACAAAATATTTAAGAACAATTTCCCCCCTGGAAAATAAGTGATTTATCTGTTTCAGGAAAAGAAAATCGATCTTCACTGCTATGACTGTAGTGAAAATTATCTTCTACCTACTGAGAGCTTTGTGTTTTATTTGGCCAAGTATGTTCTATAGTAATGTAGGAAAAAAGGCAAATTACAAGCATTTCAACATTTATCAAATTCTTTAAAGAAGATGGCACTGTTTGCAAGATTTTTACTTTTTAAACCTTAAAACAATTAAAGGATTTTTTTCTGTAACCAAGGAAAAGGCATCAAATTTCATCTTCTGCGTAAGACATGTAAGATCAATGTTACCCCAGGACCACCAGCACAGTAGTGTACATACCTTTGCTCAAAAATCTCATTTCTTCAATTCATTTGCATCTCTATGGCCACTAGAAATCTGATTTTTTTTGACACCTGTTCTCTCTTGAGCCCGATTCTGCACTCTCAGCATACTGATTGTACTGCAAATTATGAGAAAAAAAGAACGAATCCTTATCCTGAGCAATTGCCTGTTTTCCTTTGATGCTGAGTTAATTGGCTCTGAATTAACAGGTTGGACTCTGCTCTTTCAAAGGCTCTGTCAGTGATATGCTGCCACATACACTGAAGTAGATCTCATTGTACCATCCTCTGTTCTCATCATGTTTTGGTATAACTGACATAAGGTAGAAGTTCTTGGTTAACTATTTTCTTCCTTAAAGGAATATTGGAAGATTACAGAAAGAAGACAGGTATGCTATCATTAGCTATAACAGCACTGCCTCACTCAAAGGCCATCAAAACCTCCTTCATATAGAAATTCCCTATTGAGAATTTATGCTGTGCCCATATCCTAACAAGCAGGGATAGCAGACTGGGATCATGAGTCCTCAGGGCTCAGAAAAGAAAACCATCTCTTCTTATCTGTAACCATTTGCTGTGGCTGTTTTCCCTGACTGTTAACTCTAGCCTTAAGTGCTCTCGTGCGCCAGACTCCAGCCTCCATTTACCAAGCAGTCACCACAGCAAAGGGACGAAAGACATTACCCACAGCTTTGAGAGCAATCAGCCACACCGGGAATTTTTTCCAATAGAAAATATAAATGCTTTTTGCTACCTACATTCTCAATTTGCCACAGTGGCCTCAGACGGGATCCTTTCTGTTCACCTAACATTGACAACAGCGAGAGCAGGTGCACGTCCGTCCCCCATCCATTGCCCAGCTTCCTGACAGCCTAATGGACATCGCCGGTGGGGACATACTCGGGTGACTTCCATCTGTGCCGAGGTAAATTGCCTAAATACAAATGGGGCAAAATGCATGCCGTGAAGAGGAGAAGACCATTCTCTGTTTTGAAAGGCTATCAAGGATTTCAATAAAGGCAATAGATGCATTGCCTTTCATTTGCTCATAAAACCCTGTACTGCCATTATGGAAAGATAAAGCTCTACTTAACACACGCTGCTCCTTCTCATAGAGATGGATGGAATTTATCTCTGATGGCTCTGAACTGAAAACAAGTCATTATTACACATCCCAAGAAATACTAGGATAATGAAAACTAGTACAGATACTTTTTTCTTTTTGGAAGAATTTCTTTTTTGAAGAATATTAATTATCAGGACTTTCTGAGAGGTTTGTAAATCAAGACTGAATCTCCTTAAATAATCTATTAATGTGTAATAATACTCTCTATTTTCAGAGACTGGAAAAACAAGCCGATTCCTACTCAAAAGCCCCCTAAGCCAGGCAATCCCATCAGCACAGCAGCACACTCGGCAGACTCACTAGTTCAGCCTCACGAGTGTATGAGCATCTCCAGTCTCTAAATATGAGACATGTTTTCTGTATTTCTTGTTAAATGATATAAAGCAGCAGTAGCTGTTTACTAGGGATTCAGCTGAAGGTCTTTATAGTATCTGTGCCCTTTTAAGCCACTTAGTCTTAGGAGATGTGTTACCTTCTAACAAAAACACACAATGGCAGCAGACCCACTGGAGAAGACCCACATCACAAGCAAAGGCTGAAGCCTGCTTAGGAACAGGGATCAGACCAGCACACCCTTAAAACAAACAGAGAAATCTGCAGCCTGAGACTGATTCCCTGCCTCCCCACAGTTCCTCCTGCTTGCAAACCTGTGCCCCATGACAGCGGGGGAAAGAGAAGCTCTAGGAGCAACTTGCCACCTTTCCCTCCCTACCGGAATCCACCTGGGGACGCGAGATGCCCCCCACACAGGCATGCAGAGATGCATTTCACACATTCGTGAACCAGTTCTAAAGAATACGGTCCAATAATTCCACAGGGAGTTTGGCTGGAGGAGGCCCACAGGGCTCATTTGCTTAGGAAGAAAAGAGCAGGACTGACTTTCGAAATTCATTTACACAGCCAGATCATAAATGCAGTAGTTTTAGCTGATCAGTCAAGGGGAATGGCTTGGGAAGGCCAGAACAAAAACCAACACTTGGGAAGAGCTTAATTTCATTGTCTGAAGGTTTCTCCGCTGAGTTCAACCAGCCCTGCCCTCCGCTTGTTTAGGCAGCTTTTCTTAGTAACAAAGGCCGTTCACACTCCAGCATACACGAGCAATACAATCTCCAGATGCATTGACATGACATAGGCTTGCGCATACTGAATGCAATCGGGTTGTGGTCACTGGTCTGTGGGCAAGCACCAGCTTCCAGTCCACTGATCAATTCATCTTCAGCCAGCACAGTGACATCCAAAATGGACTCGCTTCATGGGGGAGGGGGATATTTGGAGGTTAGAAAATTGTACATTACAATTTTTAGAAACTTCTGTGGTACAATACTGGATGCCACAAATACCCACAATGTGTATCCCAAAGTAAGGTCCCACAGAAAAGCACCATTCTACTCTCTGTACGGTACCAACAAGGGTATAAAGAGTAACTCACCCTATTTTGGGGTTTGTCAGACAGTCATCTCCCATTTCCCTCTATGCCTATCTCTGCTGACACCACTTCCTGAGCGTTGCTAATTAATGCATTGAGCCATATACATGGATATATAAATATAGATTAGATATAAATACATTGTGTTTCTGACCTTTAAGAATACCCCTAAAAATAGATGGTAACTGTGTCCAATACAGAGCACTGTTCTCCGTATTTCCTTCCTCACCTCCATATTGTGAGCACAGTGTAAACAATGATTTTACCATCATAAATAATTCAAGTCATTCCACGAGATATCAGCAATGCCAATTAGACATATTTCTTCCCATCACTGAAAATATCCTGTTTTCTACTATCTTTTGGGAAAAACACTCTTAGCCTCGATGCATAAGCAATTGAACAAATGTCTTTTGTTTCTCATCCACTGCCATCGGAGTTCATCTTGTACTCAGTGAACCCAGATTCCCAGGTCCGTGCTTGCTGAAGTTTCTATTCTCACTTCAAAGTGCCGTCCTGCAATTCATGCAGGGCTGGACAACTGTGGTACTTGATATGAAAGTACCATAATGCAAGTTTATTGGGCCCATAATTAACGTGTGTCCTCACAAAATCCGCCCTGAAAAACATGTAACATATTAAATGAAACTCAGGCCATTTTCAATAATATTTGCTTCATTTTACAAGGTCATTAAAAGGTGAGCAAAGGTTGAGGGAGATCTTTATGCAATGGATAAGAATAACACAGCACAGATGTAATGTTTCCTGGTGGATGATCCACCAGGTCTTTACAAACATTAATTAAGCCTCACATTTTCCGTATGAGGTAGGTAAACACTATCACTCCCTTGCTCTCAGATCTGTAAAACAAAGCCAGTAAAAGACCTGTGACTCATAAGATATCAGAAGAGCCAAGAGCAAAATTAAAAAAGCCTTAGCAGCCAGTCCACATTCTAGCAACTTGAATTAATTCAGCCGGTGATAGGATCCTCGTTCAGGCTCGGATCCTGTTTCCCCTGCCAATGACAGCAGATTTCTGGCTGTATTCAACTTCCAGTTTTGTACAACTATAAATAATCTGTTACATTTCATTCTTCCAGAGTCCAGTCATCTATAATTTCCTACATGACTTCTTTCCTCCTCCTCCTTCTCTACTCCATTCCTTTGATACTTAACTCCTCAGTTCTTTTCTTTGCAGCATGGTATTACGAGAAACCTCTGCAGAAAGGGAAGCTGTGAACCAAATGATGAACACGTTCAGTGCAGAGTCCACAGCTGTGAGAAATTCAATGTTAACAAAAGCCAGCAGGAAAGTGTTTAAATTTCCCCTTCTGTCCTCAGACGTGAATAACAGCAGGGTGTAAGTGGTTCATGGACATTGTACCTCTCATCTTCACCATGGGATGAATTTCACTTAAACAGCACAGTCGTATCTCACAGTTTTGGTCTCCATTCCTACCCATTTTCAGTTCTGCAATATATCCAGCTGAAACTATATCTAATAATAAATACTAAAGCACACTTGTGCTAACTTTCAAACACAGTTTTACACCTGTAAATTGTAAGTGCTGCACCAGGCACATGGAATCAGAGATGCCACAAGACTCAAGATGAATACATCAGCAAAAGGAGAAGCAAGTTCATTTAATGCTAACGCAAATTTTCTACACTGCTGGGCCTTATATATTATATTAAATAGATAACCAAATTTTCTCTTTTTTCAATTGGTCAAAGATGTCCAAGACTCTATGCCCTCAAGAGGACTTTTGAAATGAATTCACCATCAAGTTGCATAGGACAGAAGTTTTTACTAAGAATTGCAGGTCCATAATCAGACTTAGGACACTGTAAGGGTAATTGTATATCCAGTTATTTAAGCCGAGGTCATATTTGCCTGTGTTATTGAGAAAAACATATTTTATTATTTTTAACTCTTTGAGCCAATAATTCTACAGGAAGAGCTTCGCTATGTTCTCTTCTGAACACTAACAAAACAATTGCTAGAACATTTTTAACTGTAGAATTCATCCCTGCTGCAAGCACACACATATTTTTCAGCTCTGGAATTGGATAAATCGTACTGGTAGTCAAAAGAATCAAAATGATGATGAAGAATCGTGATGAAATACATACAAATACTTTAGCTGAATATCAGGGCACAGCGAACTCTAGAAACACCACTGTCTTCTTTTCACAACCAGATGCACGAAAATTAGAAGTATTTGTGTCATTTTTTTAAATATTGTATTAGTATCTACATTCCAACATGAAGTTCCCATTTACCTCTATACAAATTCAGCGGGCACTGCTAAGAGCAAAAGAGGGTCAAGTCACCTCTTGACCTGTGCGTGAAAGTCCTACCTCGCTAATGAGATGAAAAAGGCCTCAATGGAAGAACCACATTTAGACCTCCGGAGGACAGCTGATCCAGCGGAGTAAGTCTGTAGAGCTGGAACCACCTAGTTAATTCCACTGCATTAATATTTAAATGCAGCAGGTTCAGAGGAATATATGCTTGCCAAAAACAACAACAGTTTGGCTTAAAGTCAAGACCTGTAAACTGCAGTGTATTAAGTGCCAATGTTCTTGAAATGCTTCCTGTTTTTATGAATAGAACCTGCAAGTCAAGTGCTATCACATAACCAGTGTAAGAAGACATGAAAAACAAAGGTGTGAAATGCAGCACACCAGAATGATTGTGGCTTGAGAATGTAAATACATAGAGAGTCAAGCCATGGCTCATAAAGTACCATTTCAATAACTGGAGTGAATGAACTCCACAAAGAGATGGCTTGTATGTGGTGGTAAAGATGCTGCTATTTTAAAAGCTCACAAGCTCCTTTAAGACTGACAGTGTTGGAAATCCTGAGCTATTCCATGCCAAAGAGGGGTCTGTTTATTCAGATATGTCATGTTCCGAGATGTGAACAGGGGTGTTCAGTCTTCTGTTACAGTGTTGACCATGCCTAAATTTTGTTTGTTTGTTTGTTTAGTTGAATATGCACAGAATATTACCTTCTACTCTGGTTCTTCTTGTACTGGTGTGATAGTGCATTGCAGCTGCCTACCACTGTAAGTATCTCATTCTTGTAGTAGTAAGAAGCCAGAAATTCATTTCAATATCCTGAGAAAAAATAATTGAAAGCTTAAGACGTGGAATGCTGGAGACATCCTGTGCTTGGGACCAGAGTGTGGTCTGGACAAAAATGATGAACTGAGGGGATGCAACTGGAACTGATCATTTGAGTAAGCTGGAGATAAATGATTCTTGAATGGGTCTCACCCTCTGTTGGTGTTAAAGCTTCCCCACTTTGCACAGAATAGTTAATTAACCAGAAAGATTTTCTTGTTCTGTAGTGGGAGATTTGGATTCCTACTGCTGCACCAGTGGATCATCAATTATTTATACAAAGTAGAAGAGAGTCAACGGGAGGGACTGTGGATGCCCTGTGCAACATAATGACCTATCTATCGCTCAGAGGCTGTGATGCTCATGAGGCAGAGGAGAGAACAGAACCTTATAAAAGCAGGACAAAATCATCTCCTTCTCCCTGGATAATATAGCTCTTCACCTCTTTTTTTTTTTTTTTTCTGAAATGACAAGGAAAATTTGACCCAAATTCACAAGCAGTTTCCAGGCAACTGAACTTTGCCAGAGCACGTAACAAAGCTCTAGTCCTCCCTGAAATGCTATTTGCCTTCCTGCTGTAAAAACAGAATGGAAACAAGGGACTTCAGTCCTACCATGAGGTAAAGTAAGGACAGCCACCTACTTCTGAAAGGCAGGGAGAAGAATTTTCTGTCACTGAGGAAACACTAAATATTTATCACCAGGATGTATTTTCAGCTCCGAAGGAGCTGCAAGATCCAGATCTTGAAAGTGATGGGAATCCTTCCCTCCTCCAGCCACTAAGAATCTTTTTTCCAGTTCTGCTGTATGAAATTACTATTAATTCCTTATGCTATATTAGGATCTAAAAGGCCCAGTTATTATCCAGAAACCTAACTGGTTTAATCCTGTAGAAGCTGTGGATTTGGGGCAACAGAATAAGCAGGGAATAGAAGCCACCCTAACCTAACCATTTTTTCCAATACATGGGGCAGTAAAGTGTTTTACAGGCTTTTGAAAGAGAGCAATGAGGTATTTTTGGGCTTTTCATGGAGCATTTCCCTAAAGCGTAAGGAAGAGCCTGAGAAGCAGTCTGAATGCCTCTCGGTACCTCTTCAAGCAAAGCGAGCAGCTGAGCCTGATGCTAACGGCTGGTCAGGGTCACAAGAGGCCTCCAGAGGTAAGTTAGCTCCGAATGCAACCGGGGAAAGGCGAGCTAATGAAGGACCACAAAGAGAGAGATGATCTGACTGAGCGAGCAGATAGGAAAGTGAGTCTCTTCCTTTGTCAATCTTAAAATAGTGTTTTTCACCTCTAACCTGGCTAATAAATTACTAAAGGAAAACCAAAGTGACCTCTATTGCACTCTCTGACCAGCTTAGAGAAAGTTGTGTTCCAGTTCCAGTCAAGTTCACACGTGGCACTTGTTCACGTTGGGGCTGGCAGACCTCTGGCGATATCCTGCTGTGATCGCTCAGCCTTGAGGACTGAGGAAGACCCTCAGGCCTGCCAGCAGCACGGTTGTGTTGGAAAGCAGACCCACGGATTGCTGACAAGTGATTATCTTCGGGAGACAAACCATGCAGTGTTTTAGCAGAAGGTTAAACACCACGGCAGCAGGTAGAAGTGGTCTGAAATCTTAAAAACTTCAACCAATTTACTTGGAACAGACTTGTACCCACTTCTAGTTCTAGATTAAGCTATGTTAATTAGCCCTTGAGTTAAACGATACGTCTAATACTACCAGCTGTCTTTTCCCTAGTCTACCTAGATACATGCATGTGGAAACAGAGATACTTAAGAGGATAACTGCACCCCAGGTCTGTGAATGTTCACAGAAGAAATCCCCTTTTTGAGCTTGTGCTTCCTCTTGCATCAAGAAACCCAACAGAGCAGCTCATTGCAGACCTGGGTAGGAGCATAAATAATGTACACAATTTAATTTGTTTGCCTCACTGTGTTTTTAATTATCATTAGTAGCCCAGTCCCTAAACTATATCCTTTGTCTTGGAGAACCATACATTTTGAGAGATCCACTAATCAGTACTCATCCACTGTGCAACTGTGCCCGCAGACAAGATATTTTAATGACTCAGGTTACCAATCATAATATTCCCATCATAAATCAAATCAAGGGGGAAAAAAACAAAGAAATGCATATGCTGATCAAAGTCAGCGAGTAGTCAGGCAAAAGAATGATAGTTTATCTCTCATTTTGGCCAATAAATACAGATTTTATTTTTCAATACAATGTCCAAAAATAGGATGATATGCCATTTTTACCACGAAAACACTCCAGAAAAAATATTTCCTCTGTTTTTGACTTTATGATCTGAGTGAGCATTTTGCATATTAATATAATTTTACATTTATTTTAATTCTAGTTATTCTACTGGCAGTGGTAAATTGCATCACTCTTAAGATGAATATCATTTACCACTATGTAAGTTTCATACTTTTGTTGCCCACACTCATTCAGCATGAAGGGCACAGGAGAAGAGATCTTATCTCTTCAATTAAATATATGGCTATTTATTTTTTCTGCAGTCAGTATTTTCTTTATGGTCTCTCAGATAAAGATGTGGGAAACAGTTAACATCCAGATTTGCAAGGCAAAACAAAACACAATATGACTACTGCCAAGTATTGCATTCTTCTGTATGTCACAGTAAGTGAACTTAATCATGGTTCATTAACCCCAAATCCAGTTTCTCATTCATGTACCCAATAGCGTGGTATCAAGCCATCTCTCATAACTTCAGCATGATGTTCTTAAATCATTGTGGGCTTTTTTTATATCAACATACCCTATAGTCCTTGCATTTTCGTAATATTTATAAATGGAAACACAGCACATTATAATTAATCATTTCAAAAGCTAGTTTTGAGAAATAAACTGGGATTACCAAATCTCTTCCCTGAGGATAGAGACAGCCTGATTAAGTGCTTCAAAAAGTTCCTTTTTGATATCTTTTGCAGAAAATGCCCCTGCTGTGTCTGCCCTCTGGTTATTAGTTTCACCTGTAAACAGTTCATTGCCACTGCTGACTCCACTAAACATCTTCTTTGTACTTCAATCTGCATTTTATGTGAACTCTGGAGCTATTAGCCACTAATATCAACAGCATTGCACAGTCTAGGAACATTTATTGCTCCCCTGCTTAGTTTAATGTTTCTGCCTTAGTACCGTAATATTATTAATAGTCACCAAGTACAATAAAAGAAAATTAAGTGTTTATTTTGTTTAGGCTTTCACCACTTTACCTGCAGCCTTTTTCCATTACATTTGCACATAAATGAGCATACACTACATTTTTTAGATGCAAATCAGGGTTTAACTCCCCTAATCATATTGTTCTATTTTCAGTCATCTTCCAGGTCACTTTATTTGTTATTGCACATGCAAGTATATTATGGTAAATTTATACATATATATATTTTATATAAATGCGTAGCATGCATTTGGTAGCTATTCGCCTAGCTGATAGACTTCATTTGTATATTTTACTTCTTTTAAAACAAATATTTTGTAAAAAGATGGTCTTCAGTAGAGTTATGACATAGTTTGCAGAACATGCTCACATCAGATGTATACCAAAATAGCCTATTTTCTCTTTGAGATGCTGCTTTGTTTTTCCCAGCAGTTTCACAGTCACAAAACCAAAATTAAGGTTTTAATGCCTGTTACGACAGGCATCAATTCAGACACATTTCAGACTGATGTGACTGAGATCTGAAGACAGTTGCCTTTAAACCGACAGTGGCATTCTGAAGTGTCAACTTTCTAGAGAAGCGTTGGCCTCTGTAGACAATGTGCTGTTAGAGGGCAAGCCAAATCATATCTGGCCACAAGAATATAAACTAAAGTGCTTCCCATGGACATACACAATTATGCGTTAAGAATAGCATTAACCGCATTCTTTCCGAAGACCAGCTCAAGTACATCTTGATGTTAAAGAAACTAGACGGTGGATAAAATTAAAGATTACGTGGTTAATGAGTATGTAAAATTGCAGCTGCGGGAAGCCTCCCTCTACACGGCGCTGTCTGTGTGTGCCACCGTGGTGGGTCCAGCCCAGGCGGCTTCTCTGCTGCTGCCTGTGTTAGGACGGCCTGAGATGTACCTGTAGGGAAATGGGATAGAAAACAGCACTTTCTGGGGCCTGCATACTAACAGGGTTAAAATTTAACCAGGCACATAATCTCTTCAGCAGAGAGAAGCTAGTCATGTTCCCTGCCTAGATAATTTAGCTACATGCACGTTCCAGTTAGCACTGCCGAACTTGCACAATCTTGTGCAACTGCAGCACGAATTACCTAAACTAAATGTGATTTGGGTTTTGAAAGTGCAGGCCCAGTGAAGCCTGATAGGCCCTGATTTCCCAAACGCTCCTCAGACTGGCCTCCTGCCAGCCTGGCACAGGGATCCAGGATTTTTGGACTCCATCTCCGATTCAGCTCTCCCTGGTTAAAGCAGCTTTCTGAAAGACAGTGGGTAGTTTACATTTTTTTCTGAACTGTCTCTAATTTGACAGCATTTTTGCAGTATTCAAGGGCTTAGATTATATGCCAGGAGTCCTGGCCCCGAAGGAAAGGTATTAGATTCTCTATTCTTTCAGTGTGAATCTAGATTAATAGCCCTAAATTCCTACTCCCAGTGGACTGAAAAGAGATGCTTTGAAATCTATGCATTTGTTGGGCCATATTCGTTTGTACATGTAACTAATTACAAAGTAATTAGCATTATCTCAATACATCTAAACACAGCCAAGAAACGGAAGACACAACCATTTATTATAATGACAAAGGAAATCAGCATTTTCTTATCATAAAACTCCAAGTAATCTTGTTTTCTTGTACATCAGTGTAATTAATCACTGTATTTAGCATTCATAGATAATAACACCTAGTATCTGCTTTGATGAGATAGAAACAAGCATATTATGAATCACTTCACAACCAGACCATCTTAATTGTTAAAATTACTGTCTTCATGCCTGCCTTTTCTGTAGCAGCATTAACTCAATGAAATGACTGAAATACCTGCATGCCTTGGCAACCAGTTCAGCTGCTGCACTAATATGGCATTTGTCATTCCTATTATGAAGCCATACTCTTCTCTCATTTACAATTGCATTAAGCCAGAGAAGTCAATGGGGTGATGCAGGGCATAAACAAGGGCATAATCAGACTTACTACAGTGGATGACTGAAGGAGTGAACAACACTATCAGATTCAGTAATTCCATCCAAATAAACCTCCTAACTGGATGGAACACAAAGTGAAATCTTACTTTTGTCTTTAACCAAATAATAAAATAAAATTTGAAATAAAAAACTCTTATCAGTTAATTGAGATTGTTTTCAATTATATAAATACAACTGACTAATCTTTAGGGCTTTTCATTAACCAAGGTTCATCAGTTCTAATCATCTGACACTCAAATACTCAAATGGCCATGCCAATGTAATTAAAGTTGCCAGTTCTGCTAACAAAGTTCTTAGGTTACAAGCACAGTTATCAATGTAAGATAAGTAATCCTGTACCACACCGATTTCACAGATACTGTCCTATCCCATTAATGTCTTAACTGGTGACAGAATTTATTAATGAAATCAATCTTCAAATATATACTCATTCTTTACTTTCTGTTCAGAACCAGAAGTAGTCACGAGTTCACAATCCCACGTGATATTTTATCGCAGTTAATAAACACAATAGGAGTCCTAGTAGGATTAATCATCATGTTTAGCAAAATAATTAAGGTTTTAATCTTCTAAGGGTAATTTGGTTGACCCCATCCTACCAAATACATTCTCAACACATTCTGCCATATGAGTTGTGACTGTGAGCAGGAGGCGAGTCAAACTGCAAGAAACCAACCCAACAGCTGCCTTAGTGGGTCTTTCATGTTGTAAGAATATCCACATGACGAATATAAAGATTTCTCATCGCTACAGGATGACTTTCCAGTTAAATCATATATTCACTGCCCACAAAATGTTCATAAATTAATTTAAACAGCACGTAATACTATCTATCAGAAGAATCAAAAAACATTTGACAAGCTACTATGCAGCTGCAGACTTTCAAGCAACTGCCAGACTCTACACACAGGAATAGTTTCACTGACTTCCATCATGCTGATCACAAGTAAAATTAACGCCAGTTCACATGTTGCAGACCACAGAACCAGATCCTGGTGTTCTTGCTCCTAAAACTCTGCCCCAGCGATACACCTAACTTTGTGATGAAAGGAGCAGGCATGTGACTTGGTGGAAGGAAAAACACAGTTATGGGAGACATTTTATTCTATCTGTGTTTTCCCAGAATCATTACAGGATGTTTAGGAATGCATTTCCAAGAAGATGTACCCCCTTTCTTACTTACATTCAGCATTGTTTGATTTGTCTCTTTCGTATAGATCAACAAGAAAAGAATCAGAGGAAATCTTAGAGCATATGATAAACACAACTTACAGCAATGTGACTTACAACAAAACCCAGCGTGACTTTCAAGCATTACGTAAGGAAAGAACAGCCAAACTGGTCAGACCAAGGGTTCTGACAGTGGCCAGCAGAAGATGTCAAAGGAAGAACATAAAAGCATGGCACGCATAAAGTCTTATATTCATGGGACACTTTCAGACAGTTCTGGTCTCAATTGTTTCTCTAATAATTCCTAAATTCAATTTTCTTTCTCGACTCCTCCTGAATATTGAGATGACATTTTCTTTAAACTATCTATAGTAACTACAATGCCTCATTCATGAACAGTGGTAGTTAGTTCACATCCTGAATATTCTGAATATCTAGTCATCAGTCCCTATAGCAATCATAATTTTTAAAAATTAAAATACATTTATGAACTACGCCTGAACAATAATTACATCTAATGGTCACTTAGTTGTTTGCAGACATTCAGAAACAGAAAGAAAGTGATGTTCTAAGAACTTGAAGGGTTTGGTTTTGGTCCCTTGGGTTGCTTTTTACATGAATATCACATTAGAATGGGTATTACACTTATTATTAACTCACAGGTATGTCCTGATGTGCTCAAGCAACCCCTGACTTTTTGACTGTGTACCATAAGCAGTTATGAGACAACCAAAAGAAAAGTTAAAAAAAAAAAGAATTAAGACATGACTTGCTAAATATTGTTGCTTATGAGTCAGTGAAAGTTGTAGGTCATTGTCTCACTGCTCTGCTTTCAGGATTTGTTCTGACAGATTGGCAGGATTGTACCCGTGTGAAAAGCAATAATAATAATACTAATTTGCTTATATCTTGGAATTGTTGCTGAGCAGTCAAACTCATACTGAAAATTTACATCAGTACTTGAGCTAGCCCAGAGTAAACAGAAAGCTGAAAGCAGGCATTTGGCTTGGTTGTTGTTGTTGTTGTTTCACGAATAAATTACTTCATTTACTACATAGGCATCTACCCCCACTAGCTTGGTGATGCATCAGCTTAGGGTTTAGCTTACAATGAATTACTTTGTGTGTTCTTTGACAGAGAGCCAATTCTGTTCAGAATAATATCTGTACAACTATACTGGAGTCAGTAAAGCCTTGAACTTGCAGACTTAAGCCCATACTTTTTTATATACTGCAAACAGGCTGGCTGATGTCAATGTGAAAAGGCACCATGGATAAGAAGTGAAACATATATAAGAGTTTGTAGGAGGAGAACCTACGGAAACATCATTCAACTTACAGATTTTTGGTGTTTGCTATAAATGTACATTCCCACATATATTTCAAGAATATTTGACACATTGTAAACCACATTGCTCAAAAAGAAAGTGTAAAAGCTACACTTTAGTTTAAGTTTATGGTACAACTGCACCACATTATTAGCTATATGCACTACAGGAGCAGCAGTCGATGATCCTTGTGGGTCCCTCCCAACTTGAGATATTCTGTGATTCTCTGATACAGTATAGCAACTGGCCTCATACACCATGCATGGTTTTACACTGCCACAAAGGGTGTATGAAAGAGCTGTCTCTCTTCAGTCTGAACACTGGGACAAGAGGTGCCCGTGAAGTGCAGTGTTGTCTCACAAAAGTGACTAAGCTGTTCAGCGAGCTACCTTAAGAGGTGTATGGCAAATTCAGGAATGGAAGCCTGATCTCAAAATACAGCCTCACTTTTTTCCACATGACCACCAAGTTGATGCACATTTCAAGCACAGTAGAAAAAACCTTGGGAGTCCTCCTGTTTCCTTGAACTTCCATCATTAGCTGGGCTGTCAGAACAGGCCTGGTAGCAATGCTACGCATGAAATTTGCCAATGATGGTAAGAAAATTAGAAGCAATTAGAGAGCAATTCTCACAACCATTTCTTCCCACAACCCATATTTGAAGACAAATTCTGGAAACTCCATTCAATCCTTATTCAGCTAAACACATGCTCGCCCTCTGAAGTGCCTGCCCGGGAGTTTTTTCTGAAAAGGCCTGAACAACAATGTCAGTTGTTGGCCCAAAGTCAGCTGGAAACAAGCCACAACCTAGACACAGTTGGCCCTCAGGATATGCTTCCAAAGACCTTGACAAACTTAGAATTAAATTTTAATTATCCCCGTTCAGCTTGATTTATACTAATTGTCAATATCTGTGGTTTGAAATAACACATTTTACAACATGATCAGTCAGACAAAATATTTTCCTAATGACTAAAGGGAGGAAGAGTCTTCAGTGAGTCCAAGAATTATATTATCAATCTTATTTATTATTTTTTTAAACCATAAAACACAAACATTTTAGGAGACATCGATCTGAAATTGGGGTAAAAGGCTGAAGAATACTGTTTTTCTGGTTTTGTAGCAGTCAGATTTAAGAGTCTAAACCCGCAGACATGTTACCAGCTGAGGTCCCAAGAGTTCACAGACATAATTAATGGTGTTAGAAACATTTTGAAATTTTGAAGAGTCTATAGAACCATAACAATTTTACTTGCCAATTATTTGTGTTAAATAATTCTGGTGTTGGTAATTTATTCATCTGGACAAAGATTCTTGTGATGTTCTTCACAGCAAGTAAGCCCACAACCCGTTTGTACCCATGACAAGTCCATTAAAATATTCAACTCACTTCATTCCTATAGAATTGCACAGAAAAGGTCACTATTAACACCAGGCTTTCAGATTTGTCAGGTTCTGGGCAATACTTCTGAAGTAAATGACTGCCACGACTTAAAGGATACCAGGCAGAACAACAAAGTCTTTCTGAACTGGTGTCAGCATTTCTTGCCTTCGAGCAATGGCTACTTGCAGAACTACAGGCTCAAGCTGTGGCTGTGCCATGAATTTTTTAAATCAATACTTCAAGTTGCTCAGAAATGATCTGCTATCCTGCTTTGAATCATTTACAACAAAAGTACTGCATATGGTGGTAAAAAACAAAAGTAGAGGTAGATTAAAAATATAAAAGCAACTCAGTTCATGTGAAATAAGAACTGCTAAGCTCCTGTGAAAAATAGATCCCAATAACGTTAGAGAAGGAGCATTTGGAGGCCATAAACCACAGCAATATTATAGTTACTGTCCCTGCTCTGAGCAAACGGCTCACCAGAAACAAATCCCATCATTTGCCACTATTGTATCTGCAGGTCAGGATAACAGATGATGTACATAGGTCTCTATCCAAAATGATCCCTTTTTTTTTTTTTCCCTGTATAAAATGGATAAAACTTATACACTTTTACTCTCGCCCTNCTTCTGCCATGGGTCTGTGAATTCCTGGCCATTTTTTGATTCATTCTTACTGGCAGTCACTTAAGCTGAAAAGATATTATAAGCTTTTGTGATTTTGTTTGCTTTTTAAAGGTAGTCTCCTGTAACAACTTCTTCCTAATAAGCTACTTGTTTTTCATAGTATCAATTGAATGAAACACTTTGCTTCATGCCTCAAGTCTTGCCTCATTTACAGCCATCATTCATTTGGGTTATAAATAAAATGACCATCGCCTTTCTTTTAAATAACTAACGTGGGTAAAACTTGCCCAACCTGATACGCAGCAGAAAAAAAAGGACTTTCTAGCTTTTCTGCATTTTACCCCCTGAAACACACACCTCCTAAACCAATGGGCTTCCTCTCACAAGATCATTGCTCATTCAGAAAGACAAGCCCAGAAACTCCACATATCATCTGGAATATTGTGTAGTAAACCTATTGACCAACTCGTATCCTGCTCTAAAGCAAACTTTCTCCTTTAAGAATTACAGCACGTTGTTCTGTAACAAAATTTTTCTTCTCTTCTCTCCCAGGCAGCAGAAACACGAGAAGGTGAAGGAAACCTCTGTGGGAGTTCCCCAGAGGAGGGTGAAGTCTACATCTCAGCGTAGCTACAGACCTAGCCAGAATCTGATTCTCTGCCTCTGAGAGTAACACAGCTTTAAAACGTTTTTTTGACAGCCTCTTCTAAAGTTAGAACATCAGTTACCATCCACCTATATGTAACACTGGCAGCTGCAATGGGCTCCGCAGAGACCTCAAGTAATTCTGCACAGAACCTGTCCCTCAGATAGCGGGAAGAAATTATGCCCCAGACTACTAACTTTGAGCACAGACACTTCTACATCCTCAGGAACCATAAAAATCTAGGCTGCTAGCCAAATCGATGTTTAGGAGGATGAACAGGGAAGACTTAAACAGCAATTCAAGGAAACAGAAACAACTGTTGCTCCCAAGGAAGAAAGCTAGAATAGCAAAAAGTACCAAAATATCGTCGAATATTGAAATTCCATTAGATATTTTTGGGGAAAGGATCAGTGGGGCTTTAGAGGACTGTAGGTAGGGGAAGATGCACTCAGTTTGTGTCCCCTAGCCCGTGTGATCCTATGCTAGGATAGGAAGGCAGGGTCCTACCCCTGAATAAACTTTCCCTGTGCTGGGGGTCACGGTATTTGCCACTTCTTTGGTCACCTGGAGGCAAGGCCTCTTCGTTGCCTCTCCCAGAGCTGACAGACCTCATCGCTGTCAGAGCTCTGCTCTGGTGCAGTGCTGGGGTGCAGGAGCAAAGGGAAAAGCACAAACTTTCCATAGCAGACACACAGCCAGCATCCCCCACTTCTGGGACAAGGTCATCTGTGCAGGTCTGGATTACCAGCTCTGCAAAGCTAGCAATGTGGATAACACAATGCCATGGCAGGATTAACACCTAATAATTTTGCTGTCATTTGATATCGCATATTTCTAGAACTGTGATAATACCATGAAACCTGCATATCACCCATTATTACAGGGAAGGCTTTGTGAGAATTATCTTTTAAAGTAGGAGATTTCTGTAGAATTGTTGTGTCTTTAACTGTATGTGCTCGCAGTCCAAGGTTCATTAATTCAACAGACAATTTATTCTTTTGCAAAAATGATACTCCAGAAGCTACTATTTGAACAGAAATAACATTGCATATGAAGCAGACTCCGCAGGGAAGAGAATAACTACCAGATGGTTTATGTCCATTTGATAAATTTATGAAATTGTAGGCTTGATTGAAAAGAAATCTAAAGAGAAAAATCTGTTTGGAGAACAAATGTGGCCTTCTTATAGCTGTTTATCAATACCAACAAGACAGCTATACAACATAGAGTTTAAATCTTTAACTGCTTAACGTCTCCCAAGCAAAGAAGGTGTTGTAATAGAGCAACGATCTCAGGACCTGTCCCCAGAGTTGAGAACAAATTATCTGATACCTCCCCTTGCAAAGCCATCAAGAGCATTTAAGGGCTCATGTGGGGGTTTTGGGGGAATAACATTCATGGAAGGGTCAACGTCATGACTCCAGCCATGACCCTGTGAATCACTCAGACAACTTCTCAGCACAGAGAGAGGCAGCATGCCATTGCAACAGCATGTACGCACACACGCACACATGAACAAGACTTCTTTTGGCCCCAAAGTATCTAGTCCAGATTTAAACTCCCGGGCTATTGGCTTGGCAGCAGGCTGTCAGTTGTACAGCCTCAGATGGCAGCCTACATTCCTCTGCTAACTCAGTGCCTTCTGTTTCTAAGCAATGGTCATTGGATCTTTATGGGAGTTATGAATTACTGGATGCACGTCAGGAACATTTTAAAGGAACTTCAGGAGAGGGGTGGGAGGGAATCATAAAAAAGGATAAAAAATAAATTAGATGGATTTAAGTTTGATTCAAAACCCAATCTCACTCAATTAGTCTTTTTGCTGTTTTCAATGGATTTACATCCTATAAATGCATTAAATGCAACTGTAGAGGTTTTCAGCACAAATATGAAGTTATGCTGAATTAGTATTCAAAGTTATATTAAATAAATTGGGAAAATCTCTCATTAACTTTTCATTAGTGTTCTATATGCCTTGCTCCTCTCTTTCACAAAGCTACATTTATTAGTCCTACAGGTGTCTGGAAAAAACAGCATAACCAGGAGAGAGACGCAGGCAAGGAACAGCATCTCCTTGGCATCCCCACCACCTTCTGCGCGCTGAATCCCACTTGAAAAAACAGGATTAGTTAATGCCAAAACAGCTTTCCTGAGTCCCAGCAGCTCCTGACTCACAGTTCTAGCCTGAACAAATATGAAAGGTAGTACGCCCAAACACAGATGGGGTGGTGTACGCTGTATCGAGACTGTAACTAGCACAGGGCAGTGACAGCTGAAGCTATCCGGTCCCACAGAGACCACAATTTCCCTTGGATTGCTTCCATTTACCCCCTCTGTATCTCTCCCTTTCTTGCAGCTGAAAGTGGCAAACCCACAGGGCTGTGAGGAAGCCAGCAGCCACATGGATACATCCCACAGTCTTGGGATGCCATCCCTACACGAGCACAGAGATCGTAAAAGCTGAGAGAACGTTCCAGTCTGTCATTTCTAAGCCCTCTTTTACTACGGCCTGTAACACATGGTGCATGAAGGATACCAGAAATGACACCGCTGCATATTTTCCTCAGTATGCAGCGTGCAGAGAATCACACTTACAACACACACAGGAACAGACCACTAGAGTGGCACCACGTACCACACTTTCATTTGATTTTCATTTCACTCTTAGATACTCAATATTTAAGCATTACCAGTCTAATGCATAAGCTTTATGGATGAGTTATCTTCAAATGAGACAGTGTCAAAGATTTGGTGCCAAAACTACTATTTTCTCCAGAAAAATTAAGTCCTTTGCACTTTCATGCATACCTTTTATGTATATGAGACCTTTAACCAAAATATATGCTTCTCTTTTGCAGAGTAATTTCTTCCTTTGTCAACAGTACATGCACTGACTGCTGAGTAGAGGATAATCCAAAAATTTTAACTTCAGCTTTCGGCTTTCCTAACCTTATACAATCCCTACAGTCATGTCTCACTTGCTAGCAGTTGGCTATAAATGTTTTTGCTTACCTAGAGGGCAAAAAAAAAAAAAAAAAAAAAAAGAAGAAAAAAAGAAACAGAAGAGAGAACATAGCATTTCAAAAGAAATATTATAGCCATTAGTTCCACAAACACACTGTACCTAACTCAGAACCAAATTCTGCACTCAAAAAATGATGTGTCACTTACAATTATGTGTGTGTGTATACATACAGAAAGCGATGGGGACAGACAGAACGAGAGGACAGTCTAGCCCCTGAATTTTATAAAGCAACATATGCCTCAGGTGTATGAATGTTGTGGAGATCTATTATATTGTTATCTTTGTTTAACAAGACTTAGAGTGTTTTGCAAATGGAGTTCATCAACAAAATGAATTAATTATTTTACAGAAAAAGTTGGTGGGGGTGCACTGCCTTTTAATTTTAACTCAGATTGCTTCTACCAGCTCTAGCTGTCAACATCGGTTAAAATAAAATAGGCAAGCAGGAGATCTGGACCAATTTTATCATACTTCATATGACAAAATATGTATAACTTCAAAATAGCTAATACAAATCTAGCACAATATTCATACATTGCAATTTCATTCAAATATGATTCACATAACCTTGTGGGTTAAGTACTACTATTTCTGTGATACGGAAAGAATAGCCAGAAAGTCAGTGTCAGAATAAGCTCCTAGCTTATATTTCTATGCCTACCCCACTCATGTCCTATAGCTCTTCTTTAAAGGAATCTCCCATTTCAGCATGTTCACAACATTTATGCCAGTTCTTCTGGGAAAAAAGTAATTTTCATGTGAGGTGTCAGTGGCACAACCTAAGATATCCCACAGTGGATGCAAATACCGCAAATAGAGCTGGGCAAGAAATGTCTAAGCACACATTTGATAACTTTTCTATGCTGACATTAGAAATGACTGTTTCAACAGTTTTCATAGTAGATGAAAGAGGTAGATGGTTTGGGTATTCATATGAAACATAAAAAAAACATGACTTTAAGCAGGGAGTGGTGTAGCCTGTCCCATTTCAGTCCAAGTTCTTTATCTCTGTCTTATTTAAACTATAAATGCCACTCTGAGAGATTTTCCAGACTAAAAAATAAAAATCTAATATATTTCAGCATGAAATGTCCTAATTTTAAAACTGTCATGTTACTACGAAAAGTCAAAAAAAAGAATCACTATTCCTTTTATTTTACTGGATGCAATACAAAGTGATAAGGGCACCTTAGATTCATCACATGATCTGCATTGGTTGGGACAGTCTTGGAAAACAACTTCTTGTCCAGTTCCTCAGGACATCTTTGGAATGCTTCTCTGTCTTGGAACATCCACAGCTAAAAAGCAAACTGTGGATTTCCCCCATTTTTCCCTCTTGAGTTTTCTCCTAATGTGGAGAACATGAGGCAACAAGCTAATCTGTTTCAAACATCCCACTTTTCTTCTTTCTTTTCCCTTTTTTCTTTTATTCATAGCAGATCACCTTGGTCTTTGATAGATCAATTTCAAATTTCCATTGGAATCTAAAAGCAACAGCAAAAGCATACCCCAAACATGACAAAGATAAAACAAGTAGCTCTAAAAATTGCTTGAGGATCAGCACAGTGCTGATAGAGTAGTGAATCAAAAGACACATCCTTTAAGGCTCCATTGTGACACTCGCACTGAAGGCATGAGAAAACTCAGACGAGTCACACTGTGTTACAACATTTATCATAAATCAATGCTATTAATGCAAGCAGACAAGATAAGTCACTATCTTATGTGTTAGTCAAGAGAGAACAGGAACAGACAGATTTTCTACAAACCAGATGAACACAAAATAAATACAAAAGCATCTTTGTTCTTTGAAACAGCCCTCCTACTGGTGAAAAAATTTCACTCACTATTCATATATTTTTAGAATTTTTTGTTTTGAAATTAATGTTTTGAATATGGTATTTTCCTCCAGCCTAAAGGTCAAAGGAATTCTAAAGCTGGCCCATTTCTATTAGGAGTACAGCTATTTTTCCCTCTGTCCCCAAAGTCAGGGGAAGGATTGGAGCTCAAGGCAATTAGCTGCTGCATTAGGAGACGGTGAAACACTTCTGCCAGGGCTGCTCCCTTAGCTACTCATGCTTCCCCTCGCACAGCTTCCCTTGCAACTTTTCACACTCTGCTTCCATCTGCTCTTCATGCACTGCTTCCACGGGGGATGATGAAAGTTTGCCCATGTGTCAAGTTATTGGTAGTCACTTGTGCCCATAAAATAAGTGACATACCATAATGATACGCTGTCTTCCAGAGCACTCACGCAAGATTGCAAAGCACTTCAGGAAAGGTATCAACTCTAAGCCTCAAGTTACTGGTGATGAAACTGAGACACAGCATTAGCCACTGTAAAAGCAGAGCCATCAGTGGAAGCAGCCACTAACTACCGGTTTCTCTTTTTCACCCCAATTTTGCCCATCATGATTGAAAAGTTATGCCAGACCTTGCTTTCCCTGGCTGTTTGCTTACACCGAAGAACAAACTGCTGCAAATCTCTTTTCCCTCTGAGAACCAAACTAGTGATATAGTTGCTTCATAGCATTACTGAGCTAAATAACAAGGAGAGACACTATGAGGGCATGACACTGAAATCTGGTTCCTGATCCTTAACCCTTTAGAACTGCAGAAGAACTGCAGATTTCACAGGCAGCAGGACCATCATTATTCTCAGTCTGACCTCCTGCGTAATGAAGGCCACAGAATTTCATTCACTAACTCAGGCAGTGGAGGGAATTAATAAGGGAAGTTTGATTCGGCCTGCTACAGGAGCTCTTGAGACTGCTGAGGTAGTAGTAAGGTTACCAGGAGGGTGAGGTTATCTGTTCGGTGCTCCATTCCAGGCAGGAAAAGCTTGGTTAACTCTGTACTGTCCAAATACAAAACTGTCCAAGTATGAAAATACATATAAGCCTTTATCCTCATTTATCTACTCCTTTATCAACTCTTCCAAGCTGTATCTACAAGGACAAACCTATCACCCTAAAGCCCTGAGCTACTGGCCAGCTATACAGCAGACCTTGCTGAAATGTAGCCACGGTCCAGCCCAACCCTGGAGCCTTCAGCAAGGATATGAATCAATTCCTTTTACCATCTCCCTTCTAATATACACCTTTCTATGGTGCATTTGATATTTCTTGCATGCGCATGTGCTATTAGCTCAGGGTCCCTCAGCAATTCAAAGATGACCAGAATCATATAAGCAGCTTTGGCAGGGCTGTGAGGTCTGACCAGAGATGTCAGGCATCTCTAATATGACCTGGGCAAATTGCAAAAGTACAGGTTTTAATATCTCAGTTTGGTAGTGTTGAATTAGGGTTTAGCCCTGTACAGAGACAAAGACCAGCTGCCCTATGAATCTACCTTTATAATCTGAATTATTTTAAGTCCAAAGATTGTTTGGGAATTTCGAACTGATAGAATACACAAGAATGGTGCCTGAAAGTTACGTTTGAATTTAATGTTGTTGCCATGCCTAACTGAAAATGCAGCTTAAAGAGGAACCTTTACCAAAGGCAGAGCTGTGAGGCTTGATCCAACATCCCTCTGTTTTCCAGGGTAGCACACGGTGCCTGTTTGTGTTGAACAAAAAGTAAACTCCGTGTTATTTACAGTTACAGAAAGAGAATAAGTTCAAAAAATTGCTGGAGATGCACCACATAATGCCTTTTCTTACTGCTTTTTTCCAGTTCTGTAGTGCCTAGAAATTTCAGTAGGAAAGGGAAAGAAAATGGAAGAGAACTCTTTGAAAAGAAGTTTAGCAAGGCATTTGTATCTCAAATGCTAGAAAAACATCATAAAAGAAAAACATTGTGTAAACCGTGCTTCTGGGATTACTTTTGTCCTTATTTTATAGGGATACAACAATGGTGAATGAGAATGAAAAACTAGAAAACACTAATAGCATTAAATTTACGGGAGAGAAATCAGTAAAAATCACAGCAGTATCTCCTTCCTTCAAGCATGTACATAGACAGAAGTTCCCATGCAATACAGTCCAGGACATGGCCAATCTATCAAACGATGAGATTCAGCATGAGCTGTAAACTTTCTGCATTTTAAGCAAATGAACAGTAGTCCTTTGCAACAGATGCCACCCCCAGTTTCAGACCCCTCCTGCAGTGCTTCCCTCGTTCCCACTTGAGGAGTTCCTTCTGAATCACTTCACTGTGGCCATGTTGAGGACATTTGCTCCAGAACAGCAGGAGCGTTCATTGCCAAAACACCCTGTGTGTCCCAAAGCTGCACTGAGGACATCCAGAAGAAGACAAGTCCCTCCCATAGGAGGGATTGTAACCTAATCATATATAAAATACTGCCATTACTTTCTTCTTTATACACATGGAAATGCCACAGCTTTACAAAGGTTTTGAATGGTGTCTTTCCTCCATCCCTGCTGTGACATGTGGGATGTATTCTGTGTATGCCCATTTGGCAGGAACCATTTTGGTCACTGGTTTATTAGCCATTTGCTTGCTGTTTGAAAGCCCCCACATGGATATTGGATGTTTTGCTTTCTGTTCCTGATTGCTTTCACACATGAAGCTGCAAGGACATGTCGATTGATCAAATGAAACTATTGCACACTTAAATCCACATCGAGCGTGCCAGGTGAGGAGTCCATGTAATCAGCTGCTTTGGTCGGTGCTGCTTGTGGCAACCTGTCATCTCTGTTGCAAAACAGCTCTAGTGTTTTACAGCTCCAATCCCACCCCATGTGTGCACCCCAGAACAAAGCTCACCCTCCAGGCTCCCCCCTCAAATGATATTTTGTAAATGTTCAAGATGATAGGCAGAATTCACAATACAAGAAGTTTTCTCTCAGGAAACTGTAGTGGAATTAAAGCAAATAAGCATCACTATCTCTCCTGGAGGGACTTAGACCATATTTTAACCATTTTGCCCTCATTTTGGCAGCAACAAGTTCCTTTATTGACAACATGACAAAAGTCTCCATTCACCTCACCAGTTTTGGCTTAATTATAGGCACTCTGAATCCAAAGACTAGTTTCCAGCAAGCATTCCATTATGTCATCTATATAATACATTAACATATACACATTGCATTTTTTAAAAAGTTTCCAATTTTTAACCCAACTCATATACTTATTTTATCATTGGAGAAAAATTCTAAAGTACTGTACTTGTTACATACACTTTGCCATTAGGTTTAAAATACAAGTGCTTACAGAATCATACTATGAGTGCAATTTCTCTTTCTGCATTTTCATCTTTTGTGAAGCTGAAGGGACAGCTTTTGTAGCAAGGACAGTCATTACATTTTTGAACAAACAGAATTCATTCAGTGACAGGTTTATTGCTTGTTTGTCTCAGAAATATTTGCTACAATGGACATCATAGAAAATTGCAAGAAACTGAAATATTGAATGTATTTTGAATTGCATTATATGGAATTCTACAGCTGGAGTGGTATTTGATAAAACAATATTCTCAACTCACATCACCACATCCAAGAAGAATGCTTGGGTCACTAACAAAAGCTGGATCTTATTTGTTTTCTGCCAATATTTTTGGTTGACTAAAGAAAGGCTTGAATCTTCTTGACATCATAATTTCATTGTATCCCAGGATCTGCACAGAACTGAGTAACTCTGCTTGCTAGAGCTGCCAATGTTATTACTTTAAAAGTTTACAGAAGCAAGGAGTGCACTGTAAATTTGACATTCCTGTAGGATATAGAAATGTTGCATTTAAACATATCCCCCAAAATGCTTTTTCAAAATGGCAGGATTAGGGACAAAGGTCATGTTTTTGACATTATTTATAGTCAAGTTGCTCAGATTACTTATGGAAAAAGCAGCCCTGAGACTTATTATACCCACAACCACCCATCACTCAGATATACGTTATGGTGAAAAGATAAGACCAGCTCCACTGGGGCAAATGAACTGAGATGAGAAATGCTGGGTACTGCATGTGGCAGCATTTCAACCTGCGAACTCCCCAAACACAGAGAGTTAAGAGTCAGTCTAAGGTCTCTCCCTAAATACTGTATTATCCTCCCCAAAGCAGGAGAAGAACTGCAGCTTGTGGGAGAACTAAATCAGGGAAGAGAGAACACAAACTTTAAATGAACAGGAGATTTCAAGAGGTCTGAGAGAAGTTAATTCTGTTTCCCACTAGAAATGAAATTTCTTACCTGACTCCGGAATATGAAAAAGGAAAACTCTGAACGGTCTGTCTTCGTACTTTAATTCAGTAAATTATTTACCTTATCATTTCTACGGCATTCCTTAAAACTGATTTTAATGGGTACCTAAGCAGCACTGCTACATAAGCTCTTGAGAAGTATCAACAGAGCATGTTCATTTAATGCTACACTAACCAGTGTAATGTCAAAGCTTTTGGTTCAAATTTAAATATACCTTCTCTCTTCTGGATCCTTCCTTACCTCTCCCCGCCCATCAAAGATGAGCCTCGGTAAACAAACTTGTTATGTAAATTCCTTAGACAATCACCTGCATTTAAAAGTTCCAGATGAGCAAATCCTCTCCCCCATCCACTCTGCAGTGTTTTGCAAAGCTGAACTTGTGTAGCAGCAAGTCACCCCCGAGAAAGAGCCACACACCCAAAGGCAGCAGAGGGTACCCAGCAGCAGCATGTTTGAAGAGAAGAGCTGAAGGAAATGCTTAGGTACAAAGGACAGGCTGAGCTGGGGATGCTTAGGGGAGGCAAGTCAAACTCCATTCAAAGCCACAGAATAACAAATTGTAACAGTATCTGACTTGAAAGGATTTTTTTTACATAATTTTGTTCTGGAACTTGTAATAACCTGACATTTCTTAAAATACAAAAATTGAAGTACAAAGAGTCCAATTAAGTAATCCTGAGACTATGAAACAAGCCAGGTGCGGCAAGAAAATTCAAATTAACACTCATCTCAAGCTTCAAATCAAGTGTCAGTTTGCTCCTTTTTATTTTAATTTATTGTAGTCAACATTAGTTAAAGCTGCAGACATTTGTTCTCTTGCTAATGATATACACATAACTCCCACTTACATCCCCCTGCTCCTTCCAATTAAGAACTTCTTCAGAACATTTCAGCTAGGAGGCTTATCTGGCACAGATTATTCACTGTATCATATGGATCCTGGTTCTTATGTCTGCAAGCTCTTTAGTGCAGCAATTTGTTCTTTGTTTAGCATATTTTGCAGCGTACAGTGCTAAATAAGCTTAGGGAGCTCTATTCACCAAGGCATGTTTGTGCTCAGTGGATTCGGCGTTGCCTTGTGCTTTGTTGTTTCAGTCTGTGCAAAACCCTCCCTCAATGCCATGAATAAAATCCAGGCTGCCTGTAAGTGGATCTGTTTCTCAAGGAAATCTTCAGACTAAACACACAAAAATGAGTGGATCTGAGAAGCACTGTAGGTGGAAACATAGCACACATTATATTACCTTGCTACTCCCTATTTATACAAAATGAGCACCAGCTCACTGCTTATCTTCCCTGCGCAGCTAATTGCCTTCCTCACCACATGCTTTTGACACATCTTGCATGCACCCTGGGTACATTTAACACCAACTGAGTAACAAAACACCAGTTCCTTCACTTGTTAGATTCAACACAGCTCATCCAAGTTAACAGTATCACTTCTGCATTATTTCTTTACTTTTCAGCCTTATTGAAATAAGCTTTGAGAAGTACAAAGACATGGTATGATTCCCCTGAGGAGTGTGGAACAGGCTCCCGCCATCGACGCTGAGCATGGATCATGCAGTATTTTATAAAAGCCTTACATCTGTTTAGCATGGACACCGGAGGGGCTGGACAGACCCAGTGGCTGCAGCTCATGGTCTTAAAGTTCATTTCTGATAGAGTGCCAAACATTTTGGTCTTTGGAAGCCCTATGTCCTCCGCGAGAAAGAAATGCCTTCCTCCAAGAAAATATAGAGTGTGTCTTCAACTTTATTTAAATAAATCTTTCTCAACATTATCACTGTTAAGGGAGCTGGAAAAGGGTAATCAGTACTTTCCACTCTTTATAGGGTTTCCCTGAAGGAAAGGGAAATTCAACAAAACATATCGTACATCTCACGTGACTCTCATCCTCCTGACACACATCAGAGACTGAGCAAGGGATGTTTAGATAAGACACCGTAAGTGGTTACAGGGACTGTGTTGCCAATATTCATGCTGTCAGTTGACTGATACCGGAGAGGACTTGTAATACCTGCAGGTTATAAGACATTTGAACCCAGACCGAATCCCTGTGATGGCAGGAAGGATACTTAAACTGAACACTTGATTTCTGAAGCTGCTATACAACCCAAGCAATCGGTTCAAACACTGAAAAAGGCTCAAGTGCTTAAGCTATCAACACTTCTTTCTCTGACAGAGACACATGAAAAACAGAGACAAGAGTATGCTGACGAGATTTCCACTGAGGGAAAAAAGCAATCTCACCAAGCTACAGGGCCAGGCTCCTGCTTTCACTCAGACCAGCATAAATCTGTAGAAACTTCACCACACTGCCGTTCACGAAACAGCATCAAACCTTAAACAGCCTTAGCCAAAGGAAATATTCCAGGTTTCTAGTCTCTTGACCTGATTTTAGTCACACCTGCTTGATTGCTAAACTCTTAATTCCAGCTGATACTAGGTTAGTATAAACTGAAATAGCTTGATTATCATCAATGCCGATTTATATCACATAAGAGCTTGGTCCACTTGCTTTCTTAAAATGATTCTCAATTTACTCCGAAGCTTATGGGCGTGAAATCAGGCCTTCTCTCTTCTTTACATTGGAGTTTCAAGCTGCAAGCCTAATTTTGAAAAGGAGGTTGACAGAAAAGTTCTTCTGTAATATACAGATCAGCGAGGCAGAAAGTGTGCCAGTTAGCGTTAAACTTTATTGCCCTCCCCTCCTTCTGCCTGTCTTAATCTACCATAACATTTAACTTACCCTTCAAATAAACAAGAACTGGTTCAGGTTGCATATTTTATCTCACAATGGCTTTTGGTGCTCCAAAATCACATTAAAAGTGATTTTAAACATATATATTTTTATATGTTTATATGTTCCCTATATTGCCTGTAGGGATAGATACTTTCCTAAAGTTTTACATATTATTATTTGAATGAAAATAAGAGCAAGTTCAAAGCCCAACTAGTGTGCTTAGGACTTTGTATTTTAATAAGCATAACTGGCAATGATAAAAATACCTATCAGTCTCCAGTCCTAAAGGAAGAAAAGGATGGAAATTGCAAATTTAAACAGTGAAAACAAGGTAAACAAGAGTTAGAAGGTTTCCCCTTGTTTATTTTCAACAAAATTTGGTATTTTTTCTGCTACTTTCAAAGATGGTACATACCTGTTTTGAAATTGGAAACCAGCAACCCCTAACTTCTATATAATAACACATCTTCCAAAACATGTGTTGGGTTTTAACGTTAATATGAGAAAAAGCAACATAATATTCATTTTAGTACTAAACTTAGTTCTAAGTCATACATATTAAAATACTGAACTCTATCTCTTGAATATTTGTTTATATTTTAATCCTATTGGAACACACTTGACGAAACACAGATCGAACAAGTTGCCTATTTAGCCAACTACCTGTTGTACCTAGACTCTTAGTGAAAGGTAAGAACCAGAAAAGTACAAACTCTCTCCCAATTTTACAGGAGACCATGTTATACCCTGCAGCAAGAGATCCAATTATGGTCACCACCATTATCCAAGGTCAGAAAATTACTGAATACTATTAAAAGTTCATACGAAGTACGTATACCTCAGTGACCTCCAGCAATCTTGAATTCCACTGGGTGACAATATATTGGCTTACTTATTGCCTCTTATTTGAGATGGGCCCCAAGCTAAACTTATTAAGAAATGTTTGGATCCAAGGATTTGGGTCAACACAGTTTTAATTCACAGCAGTTCTTTCATTTCAGAAAGTGTCTTATTTCCTTCTCCGGGCATCTGTCTGGGAGCACGCAAAGCACGGTGAGCAGACTTTGCTACAAGCCCTCAGAACAGCATCATTAACCTTGATGCTGATTACACCTCCCGCCTCGGGACTGCAGGCTGCCACTGTAATAAATACCAGCGGCTAGTTTTACAAAAGGAACGGACACATTTACGATTGTTAATAATATCTGGAGCTCTGCAAGGTAAGTTGAGGCCTGCAGGTAGGAGTTTCAAGTGCACCTCACTGAGCTGAGTGCAACAGGCACGGTCAAACCAGTGTGTTGGCTGACGGGTACCCCATCACCATCCTCCTGTAGGAGCTGTGGCAACTAAGCCTTCCACCTGAGAGCAGATCCGATGGCACGGCTGCACAGCCACACAGCTACGCTAACAAAATTCTCAGCGCAGAAGGGCTAGAAGTAGAGCCGACACTACCAGCAGACGGCTACAGGCAAAAGCGTCACACGGATATTTTAACTGTTTTGAAAAGCAAGCGTTACAAATTTAGAATCAAAGATTTAACATATGTGTGTTAGGGTACAAAACTCAGAGGCACAGAGGTAAGCTACAGTAATGTAGAGAGTTTCACATATAATTGTGATCAGCAATAGCACTCTCTACAGCTCTGCGTGTGGTTATTTTCATTTTTAAAACCTCGCCATTTTCTGGCCGCATTACATTATTAAAGCGCAGGGATTATGAATGCATTAAGGCTATCCCAAATTCAGGCTCATGTTGGTAAAATTCCCTTCAATGGAAGCCCACATCTGTGGGTGACATTGGGGACGTGGTGGGTAAAAAGCCACAGCCTGTGTTGGACCTCCCTTTCCGTCACCTGAAACTGGTCCGGACCAAGAGTATGGAGTTGGCCCAGACATCAGCAGCATCACACGGTCAATAATAGGCAGACAAATCAGCATCTTTCTTGGAAAGACCTGATGTTGTCGCATATAAGATGGGCCAATATGATATACACAATGCCTTAGCAGCTCTAGGAGTGCTGTAACTGACCTTCTGCCTTGTCCGTCTTCTGCAGGTAGCAGGGACAGAGTGCAGATGGACAAGCAGCGAGCATCTTTTCAGTCCCGTCCCATCCCAACATGATGTGTTGTTCTGAACAATGTACTTTTCAAGACAGCTCCTATGCCCTCCACTTTATGCAAATGGAAAAACATTGAGAATGTATTTACCATTTGGAAGGAAAAAGAATATTGCATGTGCCTCTGTTGAAGAAGGAACTTTCAGATACAAAGTGTGAAAAAATTTTAAATGTACTTACTGTAAGTGTTTAATTAGTTCTGACTTTTCTGAAAGTTTAAAGAGTTGTTACTATTCCTCTATTAATACAACTTTGAAAATTATCTTACAGTCCTGAAATACTTAAAGGATTAATTTTTTAATTAATCTTAATGTATAAATGAATTAACTAATATAATTGCTCATTTCTGAAAGTTAATTCTGTACTCAAAAGAGTAGATGCTGTAATGTTGGTGCCACATAAGCTAGTCTTTACAGATAATAAAGTAGTTGAATCCGTATTTTAATTGTCAAATCCATATTAGGAAAGTTCTTGCAGAGGAAGAATGCTTTGATTTATGCATAATTACAAATCTTTACCTTGGCCTGGTAGGTAAGGTTTGCACTTCTGCAGCTAGCAACTCCCTGCCAAACATGTCTTTGTAAATGTAATTTCTGGGTAGGTGGAGGTTTAATGGTTAAGACCTTCAAAGGAACTTAGGGTGTCTGAAAGTTTCCAGTGTCCCACTTAATGGGACATGTGTTTCAAAATGTCCAACATTTCTGTAATCAAGGTACCCAAAGTTGAATGCCCAAAGCAACACATCTGCAGTCACTAGTCAATTGAAAATCAGCAGAATTGAGCAATTATAAATCAAAAAGCTTAATTCAGTTGCTAAACAAAAGTCATAAAACCGGTGAATGTGAAAAAAAATTAATTCCTGTGAATCACATAGCATCCGTCAAAGCAGATTCCCAGGTCACTTCGGATAGGCTCTGGAAGGAAGCAGCTTCTGCATGAGAGGGCAACAGCAACGGAATTACACCAGCAGCGCCTGAACCCCTCAAGGACAGAAAGTGAGCGAAGGTTGCAAGACAGCCCTCTTAGTGACATATGTTAAGTTCATAAAATTAATTCAGCTGGTATACAGACACTGGGATAGTCCAAGACACTGGCACATGAGGAAGAAAGCAAATTTAGAATTTTCTAGGTTTAAACAAAGCCACATTCAAAAATAATTGAGTGCCTTGTATAGGCGTGGTGCGCTGATATCTGGGCATGTTTAACTGTGTGTCCTTTGGCTGCTGAATTTTGCACAAATTTAGGAATACCATGTAGCAGCCAATCTGGGAGGCTGTGAAGCAGCTACTGCAATAATTCAACTTGTGCTGGTATCCAGACATAAATCAAACCCTCTGTATCCTGCTGAGACAGCAAGACCCAAGCTTTGCTGAATTCCTACACTGATAAAAAAAAAAAAAAAGCCTTGACAATGTAGTTGATGTGGTACTCAAAGGAGAGCTTGAAGTCACAGATGAAACCAAGATTACAAGGTGGCTGGAAAGTAAATAACAATCCCATCAAACAGAACCATACATGGAAGGGGGTTAGGAGGAACCTGCTGCTTAGCCAGTGACAACCCGTGTGATTCAGTATCACAAGACAATCCAATCTACAAAGACAAAACATAAAAGAAAAGTCCTATCCAATCCTCGGTAACAGCAGGAGAAACAGATACGAGATACGAGTTGATAACTAAATATGTTTGAGTCAAAATAGTTATAGAATAAATATAGGATGTTAGCTTCGTTACTGACTTAGACAGATGTACATCAGGAACAAGTCCATTGAGATTCCTGGAGTTTAGAGGATGTAAAAGACACACAAATGAAGTAAGAAGCAAACACTTGCAATGTCTGGTTCTGTCACCTTAACCTAGATGGAGTATGCACTTTTCTGCCTGAGATATCTTTCTATCTAATCAGTGCCACTGAAGTTTTTACGTTGTGGAATAATGCAATAGATGGACTGGCTAAAGCTAAAAGCATCACCTTCCATATCTTTAGTAAAACTCTTCAGGAATTTTGTATCTGAATACTCTCTAGGAGACTGCAGTTTCTGCAAGAAAAAAAACAGATTTTTTTAAAGAAAATGCCACTATCATTCTTAAAAATCAGATTTCCTCTAGGATAACAGAGAATGCTTCATTTCTGGGGGCAATCTACATGAATTAACCCCCACGTCGACACACACCCCGTCTTAAAATGAGTCAAAAGGTTTTTGTTTGTGCTCTCAAGCACGGTGTGTTCGGGGTCACAAAGAGCACAACAATTCACCTCCTTCGTGTGTGCCGTGGTTTCCCTCCAGACGGAGCACTTCAGTAGATGTCAGCTGCATCACCTGGGGCTGTGCACGTGCCCTGGGGTAGCTGTGCAGCAGGGGAACATGAGGTGTATAAACGGAGCTCTCTGAAGGCATCGCAGCAAGAATGGGAAGAAAGTAAAAAGACTTCGAAATTCATGTTAAGAGGGGACATATTAAGCATTTCTAAGTAAAAAAATAGTTCTAATTGAAAACAAAAAAGTCAAAATAATGAATCAAATTGCCCAGGATGGAAATACCCATTCTAATTTCTACTTTCCAACTTCTAATTTCCAATTTCTAATTTTGTCTAGGTCTAATGCTTAACTCTCAGAGGAATTTTGCATTGCAACTAGTGGAGTCTCGTGATTAAAGCACTTGTCTTTCAGTAAAGATCTTTGATAAACAGGTATATTTGAACCTACTTCCAAAGCAATGCAAATAAAACTATTCTCATTAAGAGTCAAATCTTGCTCTTTTTTACTAGGACTACAATAAGTTGTAGACAAAATTTATTTTGGGAAGAAAATTAGAAGTAATTGCTATTTCAAAACAACTGTTTCATTATACCGTGCAGTGAATAATATACAGGAGGCAAAAACAGACTGGTAGGATTTTGGAGGGCCACGTACTGCATGCATACATCACTAAAGACACATAGGAGCCTTACGAACAGTTATAACTTGGTTTTGGATTCAGTGAGAGAAAACACTACCATGAAACACGATCACATTGTGAGTTATCTTTGCCAAAACTCATAAATTCAAGCAAAGGGAAAACATATTGGGTGTCTGGAAACAGTGGACGTAATTTTTCCCCCTGGACCTAGTAGAGATTTTCACTATAATGAAAAACTCTAAGGCGTAATTACAGAAATACATTTTCTAGAAATGAACTGGGAAACTGTTTCCCAGCCAAAATTACTTGGGTCTGCTTTGTATGCTAGAAGAAATACCCATTGACATCACACAAACTCTCTGGATTTACACTGTCACCTACTCATAATGCCAGATGTTGATACCCAGTTACTCTAAATGCTTCACAATGATCCTAGCTCAATTCCTATCTGGGTCAAATGAGGCCCTAGAAACAAAAAGCAGAGAGGCAAGCTTGGAGGCACAAGACCAGAAGTAACTAGAAACATACCACCAGCAAAGCCATTCACAGCAATTAGAGCTCAACCAGCACTTACAGAGTACCCAGAAAAGCGAATTGTCTGGTGTCAGAGCACCTATCCCTGAATGTCCCTGCCTCCAGGGGTGCTGAGCAAAAACCATCTTCAAGTTACACTGCACAGTTCTGCATAGTTCTGTTGACAATGTAAAGCAGCGTATTTTCAATCTGAAAGATTTAGACAGTTCTTTGGAATGTTGGTTGTTAATTAGAAAACATTTATCCCATAAAAGCAAAACATACAGTGTTTAACTGAAATTTTCAGTAGGAAACACTTTATCTAAAGATCAAAGCTGAAGACTCTGAGTAAAATCATCTGTTCAACAAGCACCAACGTTATAGCTATAGAATTAAATTAAAGCAAGAAGGCCAAAAGAATATATATTTTTTTAGAACAAAAACCAGGATATTTCAGCTGGGACTAAACCAAGTATCAAAATCTCAGAACTTTCCACATAGGCTGGAAATTCTGGTTTTGCAGACAGTTCAAAACCATAGCTTTGATTCAAGGCTACCCCACAATCATTGTGAGCAACTGGACAAAATACGCAAAACTTGAGAAAACAGGGAAACTTTTTTCTCATTGACCATAATATTTGTAAAATAAATCTACCTAGACCTAAGATTTCTATCCCTTCTGCCCCTTTTACAGTTGCATGCACACAATTCCATGAGAGAAATGCAGATTCTTCTAGGGATGCAACAATATTGAAAATAGGACATTTGAGAGGATGCCATGCCATGACCGAGCCTGCAGGAGGTAGATTCACTGTTCATACTCAGTCTCGCAGGGTAGGGAATTGTATCAACACTATAAAACAACACTGGACATAATTTCTCTCTCTCTTCTCCCCAGGATTGTATTCAAGCAAAATCAGGCAACTGTGAGAGACAGAGGAGACCTGTCCTTCTCAGGGTGTTATGTTTAATTGCTGAAGGCAAGAAGCATTTTAAAGGTTTGTCAATAAAATCCCTATTTAGTTAACCCCAATCTCCTCAGATCTCTTGTTACAGACAGCCTTCTGCTCTTAACATCTGGGCAGGCAAAGCCTCCAATTACACTGCTGGATTTGGGAGCTTAATAGACCTAGATAAGGGCCCCTGGTATATCCATTTCCCTTGGTAACCGCTTATCTTCAGCAAGCCCAATGATACGCAACCTTTATGCCCCAGCACAGCACGCAATCATGTGGCAGGCCACGCAGCGCGCGTGCACGTTCACATAAAATCCAAAGCTCCCCGCGACCATTCCTCTTCTGTGGCTGGACCTGCATCTGCTGCAGCCACACCGTCATTGATGGGGAAGGGGCAGGGGACAGGGAGCGCGGCTGGGAGCAGGCTCGCACCCCTCCAGCTCTTCCCTCCTCACAGGCAGGGGCTGCTGAGCTGGAGGGCCATGCAGCAGCACCTCCAGCCACCCCTGGGGCCCAGGGTGCCTGACTTGCACGCTGCAAATCACCCGAGCGCCTCCGAATCCTGGTGTGAGGCTCCGTGCAACATAACGATGGGTTATCAGTCAAGTAACTCCATGGCAAGATTTAACCTTAACGCGTCCCTGGCTGAATGATGCTGAAAAAGCCTGGAGAAGCCAGCTCTTGGCACACAGTGTCTCTTCCACACTGAGATGAATCCATGACCGTTTTCTTCTACGCACTGCTATGTGCTTCCTTCCTCCCTCCTGTCAAAACGCATGCAGACATTTGTCGTGCCTTTTCCTTTATTTTCATTTTTAGTTCCTCCTCTGCAGTCAAATCAATTTCTTTAAAAGGTTTCTAAAAAATTGTCTAGGATTTAATATTTTCATGTTGAAAGTCTGACAGGGAATTTGCTGAGATCCTGTAGTAACATAGATTGATTTTTCCTGCTTCTTTTAAAGGCCACAGAATTTCATTGCCCTCTGTTTTTCTCAGCCCATCTGCCAGCTAATTTGCAGGAACAAGTAAAATCACCTCTTCTATTCTCTGTAGTTCTTTCTTAGTTTTCCTCCACTTTTGCATCAAGTTCTGCAGCAACGAACAAGGGCAGATGAGCTACAGAAATTTCTCTTCAAGCTTTCATTTTAACCTTCAAGTCTCATGTTTGTCGCTTGAAGTTTATGTGCCAAAGACATGAGAAAGCAAAAGCCAGCAGTTTGTCAAAGCATGCTCTCTCGGGATTTGTGTTCTGTTTCAGCTGTCACCATGTCACCATATATATGTATTGATGTAACTTCTGATGTGCAGCAACAAATGGTAAATAATTCCTTTCTCTGAGTGCACTTCTGTCTGTGTTGGTGTCAGTGCTTTTGATCAATAAACCACTGAGGCGTCTTCCAGCATGAATATTGTTCCAACTGTTGCTCAGGAACAACACACTCCATGCACTATTTCCTTGTTTTCAACGCAATATATGAGGCTTTTACTTTTATTCTCTCTTCAGGCAACATCTTCTCTGGCTTGCTATGCAAGTACTGCTCACTGCTTATCCACATCTTCAGCTCCTGAAAAGGCTCACTGATTTCTACTGGTATAAACCAGCTTTAATCGAAGTAATAAGTCACTACCTGTATCATTCCAAGCAGGGATTTCAGTTCTTTCTGGGGCTTTGGTAGATAATAGAGCTGTTTCTTCACATTAGGCCCGACACTTCTTTCTCCTCAGAAAATTCCCTGAGTGTGCTGAGTCCTTATGAACTTGCAGGCCCCATATTTTGGAGTTACATTGTTAGGTTTTGCCAGGCTGCTCCAGACTCCAAGACTGGCACTTAGAGCAACTGACTGCCACTGGGACTCCCAGTGCTTTACACATTTTGTTTTTGAACCTCCTCCTCAAGCAAAATCCCAAACAGACATCTCTACCACTGCTACACATATGTGCCATCTTCCATCTTACCAGGTGAAACTGGTTGCTTTATGCTGTCTTTATCCAAGCTGATGTAGATTGTTCTTCTAGTACCTTGGATGTACTGCTGTGCTCATAAATGATGTCCTTAAACCCATGCAGACCAGCATTTCCCACATCAGTGCTAGTGATGCGCTGATGTCAGTAAAGGCTAACCATTCCTGCCCCACCAGTGGTTTTTCCTTTCTCCTCACTTCTCCCCAGCTGCTGCTGTGAACTGACCCATTCGGATGGTTCTTTTTGTGTGTTTTCTACTCCCTGACATCCTAGAGTTCTTCTTATGATTTATACTTTATTATAAATGCAAATGTAGATAAATATACACTACTGGCAATACCTCTAGACAGTTCAGTTTTTGCAAAATCCTGGTGCACATCCAGTGCCGTTAAACACAACAATCTGTTCTTACTCTCTTCTGTCTTTACACACTCTATAGACACTGGGATTTTCTTTTTATATGATGTTTCAAGCAAATTACAGGGCTGTGTATTATATAGATAGCTAATAGCACTTTAGTTTATGCCTTTAAGGCTGCATTTGCCCAGTCTGTGATGTTCTTACTGTCAGATTTGCAGAATAGTGCAGGCGACACTAATGTTGCCATAAGGAATAGACTTTTCCAATACTGCCTTGGTAATTCAGTTTACTGAGTCCATATGTCAATTCTAAATTTTAAGGTTCTCCCTATGAATGTGCAAACATTAATCTATTACATTAGTACCACTTCATGCACTTCCTTGCTGTTCTTTTCTGCACCCTGCCTTCTACCCCAAAACAACACTCTTGTTGACTTCATTAAACTGTTCTCTTTGACATTTGCCCCTGCTGTATGTACTGAATGTTACGGATGTTTTAGCTTGCTTCTGCAACACACAGTGAAAACTGTGTGCTTGAGGCTCACGTTCTGCATGTCTTTTCCAGTGCTGCACCATGCTTTTGCAGTGTCTGACTGTGCCCTTGGTAGATGCTTTTCTTGTGATGCTGTATCCAAGCAGAACCGAATAAAATTTTAAATTATAAATTCACACATACAAAAAAAAAATCCAAGTTCTAAGAGGACTGAAAATATTTGCAGATTTATATGGAATTTGGCAGCAGTTTTAGGTGGAAAAAAAATGTAATCAGGGTGCAAATGTTAAAACACTAGTGAGCATCTGACCAGTCGATATTTTTAGTGACACCTTTCATTTCAAAATGCTGGAATATGTTATGCTATATAGTAATGCCAGACACATTGCGAATGTCACAGTCAACTAGCAAAAAGGTCAGGGCTATTCTCTTCAGTGGATTTAATTCCCACATACGAAGAGTCCCCCCCATGCGTTGCTGGCGCAGCATTCTTCACAGCTTTGCTATCATGTCACTCTCTCTGTGGCACCTTTTATCTGAAGAAATTGAAGCAAGCTGCAGACACATGCTAATAACAGACTGTTCTCAGAATACTTATAAGGTAAGAAATTATTATAATCTCCAGTTTATTGATGAGAAAACCGGGTTAGCAATTTGTTAGAGATGACGGATTTTGGTTTTAAACCCCAAATGGCTGGCTCCCAGCCCCAGGCATTACTCACAGATAACATGTGCCCGCTTCTCAACAAAGGTCTCCAATACAGCTAAGTGTTCTTGCGCATGACACTAATGCAACCATGGGCAGGCTAGATGTAGGTAGTACTCCCATACCCATGTACGATTCATTACATTACACTGCTACCCTTATTACAATGAAGTGGTGTCATTAAAGCTAATGCTACAGAGACCCACAGGAGCGTGTGACCAGAATGAAAGAAGCAGGGCACAGTTCATGAGCCACCAGAGAGGCACTTTCCTGCAGCTCGCTTTCAGAAGTAAAACCCTCATTTTAAATAAAACAAAAACTTTTACTTTGATAAATGCTGGCTGCTTCAAAAAGATATTCTGTTCTCAAATCTCCCCAGCTAAATGCCACCACAGTTGTAAGGGCCAACCACGTGTGTAGTCAGGCTGGGAATTATCCACACAAATAAAGAGCACAGCTTGAAACATTGACTTTTTCCTGATCAAAAGGGTCTTGGAGACAACTGGACAGTTTGGATCAGGCAAAGGATAGGGCTTTTATTATTTTCAAAGCATACCCCAGTGAATAGAGTAGCCAACGTGGCCCTGGTGGCAGCGATATGTTCTAACACTCTGCTCCTCCCACACAAGTTACTTGAAAGCTTGGCTTTGGATCTGTTTGTTGGTGGGTTTTTTTCATTTTTCTTTTTGTTGAAGAACTTCTGTGAGGAAAATCTGATATACAATCAACCCTTTCATTGGCTTTTTTAATAGCATTCCCTGTCTAAGCTGCTTCCCCTACATACCAAGTAATAAATTGCAAATATTACCAAAGAAACCTTGTCACATCAAAAATGTCTTCATTATACCAGTACTAAGGAACTATGTGCTGGGATTTTATTAAAATCAGATTTTAAATGAGCATTAAATGTACTTTTCTGTGTTTTCATACCCATTTTCTTTATATATTTTAGTCTGAATTGAAAAAAGTATACAAATCCCTTTCCATCTTGTTTTCACCTAGCTTCATGCACTAGGTTTTTCAACTATATATGCTGAAATGAAAGATTTAACATGAAAAAATTATTTACGAAAATCTTTACAATCATGAAATATTCACACTATTTCACTTTGTAAAGCTGTTCTTTTTAACAAAACCTAAAGAATTTAAGGATTTAAGCTGCATGGTAAGGTAAAATGTTCTTCAGAAAGATCTTTCTCTTTTACTAGTTATATATCCCGTTCTAAACAGAAACCAATCTGACACTGAGGTAGGTGATAGGTAAACAATGTATTGCAAACAAATATATTCTACCAACATTATGATTGTTACAGTTTATTTTAACTCTAAACAGAAGTACTTCAGAAATAATTGGAAAGGTTTTGGCTTCAATTTCTATACACAGCAATCCAGAAGGACATAGGCTTCCACCTTGTTCTCTGTTTGTTCTAACTGGCTACATAACTAACCTTCTAACTGGCTCACATATAGGATAAACTGTATTTACTAATGCCATAATACATTATGGGATAGAAATCTACTATATGGAACTGAAAAAAGAATCAAAGATCTTCTTTAGTCCTCCTGCTTTATGGTTTTGTTTGTACGCAATTTGCAGAAGAAAATTTTGTAAAACTAAAACGTGGTAGCACCACTTTTACAACAGATGAAACAAGAAGGTATTATAAAATTATTTTAAAACTGTAAAAAGTATATCCTTATTAAAAACATATTTTCTATAACTGATCCTATAGGATTACCTGTATGAATTGTTATGAAGTTAAAATTTTGTAATTGTTTCACCTGAATATAAAACTATAAAACATCATTGTCACTGTAGGCTTAACTTCTTTGTCTGCAAATGTAAATGAGCATCTTCATGTATAAAAGTTCTCCAACCTGTTGCCAATATTGGAATCCTACAGAGCAATAACAGCCATTAGCTATATTAGGGATTTCAGGAGTAATAGCTGTGATATTATGACTAAATGCTCAGAGATCTAATTCCATTGGAGAGAACAGAAAGTCTCCCCTCTGACCTGAACAGCAGTAGAACTGATTCCTCTGTTGGATTTTATGAAAAGTCAGATCAAAGGTAGGATTCTGAATCTTGTTAAAATAGATGTCTTCAAACTGCTTACTTCCTGCAAAGCATTAATGAAAATATCCATTGCCCCCATAATCATTCATTGAAAGTATATGTCCTATGAAGCTCATTCTATGAGCATATATGTACATTTATGTTTTTCACTTTTTAAAAGGTTTATCTGCCCTCATTTTAAAACTTATTTCCCCAAGACACCAGCTGGAAAGGGGTATAGTAGTATACAAAACAACTGTGAACTCTTCTCCTTTATCTGAGGTGATCAAAAAGTAGTTACTGTGCCTGTGTTGTAAGGAAGAGTGTTTTAATGTCTATGAAATTTCTCACTGGCATGTCATTTGAAGGATCTAGTTTCTGAAATTGATCCACATCATTTGAAGCCTGACACTCGCTATTTGATGTGATAGACCAGAATACAAAACTGATGAAATTCATATTTATATTTTGAAGGCCCAGATGCATATTCTAAGCAGGTTGAAGCCATCTCTATTTTTCTGAAACATCTCTTTCCTCTTCTCCCACTCCCCTTAAATAGCATCATAGCCTATATACTCTAAGAATCTAAGAGATAAGGGAGGCAGAGGGGATTTTTTGGCTTTAAATATCTCTAAACATTACTTGTAGATTAAATCATGGATAAAGCATTGTAGAAGAAGACTACAATCTGATGCAGATGGGAAGAGCAGCACAGCCAAGCAGGGTGGGGAATGTTATCAGAAACGCCTATTTGCAACTCATGGTCCAGAGTACAAAAGCAGAAATGTGTTTCTTTTAAACACACAGAAATCAGAATTCTTTCAAAGATACAATAATGCTGGAAGACTCCACCAAACAAGGGCAAGTCATTTTCAAGCAAATAAGAGCCAGATTTTCCAAGCAAAGTGTCCAGCCCTAAATGCTTGAGAGGTTAAACACAATACTTTTGGGAAGAGACATGACAAGAAAGAGATGTAAAGACTTGAGTGGGCAGGGGCAGGAGTAAAACATAGCACTTGGATGGAATTTGGCAACAGAGTGGATACAGGGGTAATGAAAACAGACGTATGATACAAAGGCAACAATTAAGAAGTTACAGACAAAGGTAGGATAGAACAGAAATTTGGGGAAAATGAAAGGAACACAAAGTGCCTTGTTTTGCCTGGTTGAATTTCATGGAGTCACAGGACATGTGGTGTGATTTACTAACACGCTGCTGAAGGCACTCAAATCTCAAAATGTCTCTCCCGATTTGTTAAGGAATAATAGCTGGCAGTTAACAATGAACAGTGGTCACATGTTTCTAATTAAATGTATGGATGACACTCTTTAATCTAGCTACACATATTCTACTCACTAAAAACTTTCTGTGGACACTGACCTGTAACATACAAGTACTGAAAATGCAAGCTTGCACTGAAAAACTATGCAGGCAAGCATAATATTTAACCATCATGCGTAGAAGAAGCCATCGTAAAAAAACGTGTGTCAGCCTGATGGTATGATAGGTTTATATGTTCAAAACATATTGCAAAATATTACCCCTTTCATCTTTCTCTCATGCATTTCCTTCAACACCTTAGCACCAACATGGCTAATCGGAGACAGATCTTCAGCTGGCACACATGGGCATAAATGCATTGACCTCAAGCTAGGGCCTGAAGGCTGGTTTTAATCTGTGCACAGTCTCCCACCCTACTTACCACTTGCTGAAGAGCAGAGAGGAAGCATCACCTTCCCTTAGAGTCACAGTTTCATTTTTTCCTCTACAAGGAGCATTTTAATATGCAGACAGCATTAATTATTACACAAAGCACTTTTCAGGGTGCTATACACACAATATTCCCTACGACAACATCAAATATCTCTCTCTACTCCCTCCTTACTGACACGAAAGGGTAAGAATTAAGCATGGTGCACTAACCTGGCTGTAAATTAAGCCCAAATTAGCACTAGATGGGTTTGTAAGCCAGAAATACCTAGTTCCTTGCTCCCATCCAGAGAGCAGACCATGTTGTCACTTCAGGAAAAAGAAAATTTCTATCAATGCATTAAGTAAAGGCTGAATCTAGTCCACTGCACCAGTGAAAACAGTACTGATTTGCCATACTAAGCATCATCTTCGTGCAAAATTCACAATTGCTAGCATTTCTGTTAGCTTTCAGTACCCAGTTTCCATAAGTGTTTTTCTTTTCTCCGTATAAATATTGACAGTTCTTGGCCTGTGTTTGGACCGCAGCAGTACATTTTAACTGCAGAATTTATGTCAGAGTCTGTTTCACAGGGGTTGCATGCCTCAAACTCATAACAGGAGTTGGTCCTGGGAATAAACACACTTCTAAGCATACGATACCTGCCGGATTTTGCTTGGCTCTGAGTGTGTTTGATAAAATCATGAGTTCATAGTAAGTCCACCTTCTCTGCCTACAAGCTAGAAGACAACTGAAATAGTTTTAATAGTGCTGGGAGCATGAAGTGCTGCCAATAGCTGAGTGTGTGCAAGCTAAGAACACAGATTTCATTGCAGGCTGAACAACCTGAAAAAGGCTACCTATCTCCACCAGGGTCTTGAGCTGCAAGGCCTGAGCAGGAGGGAGCTTAGACAGCTTCTCATTAGGATCCTGAGATCAGCTCTGCGTCTGGGGGAGGGCTCACTGCTCCTCATTGCTTTTATTTTTCTCTCACTACTTTGATTTTTCAAGATCAATGGACATCGTTCATCATCATAGGAAACCATTCTGATTCAAAGCTAAGGAAAAGGATGGACTGCTTCTGAAACATTCTCTGCATGTTTATTTACTGACCAAGTGCCACTAGGTGAGAACTGCACCTCAGTAGGTGAGACCTGAGGGAGAAGAGCAGAGCCCTGCAGAGCAGTGGAACCATGCAAGGAAAGGACTGCTCTGCTGCCCCTGCTACAGAGCACAGCAGAGGAATGACAGGCATCAGTGGACAGATGGATACCTGCTCGGTCCATATTCAGTACTTTTATCATATTTATGTGCTTTTTACTTTGAAAAAAAATCCACAGGCATAGCTTAAGATCAAAGAAATTACATAGCTGTAATAACGCATAAAATTCCAGGTAAACTAATCATCCTAAATTTGCCTGAAACAAATGGTCACCACAAATAAGGGCAACGCATTACAGCAAAGGGATGCGGAAGTCAGACCCAAGAGATGGGGCAGGAGAGCTTCTATTATTTTCTAGGAGCTCTTTGTAGCCTCTCTGTTGGAGCAAATGTCAACAGCAAGGCGAAGCACAAGAGGCAGGAGAGGCTGAGGGGAGCAGGCCGCAGGCACCTCCCGCCATGGGCCTAGCGCAGCCACTGTGAGGCCTTGCTAGCCGGCATGGCAGGCAGGGTCTGACAGTCACTGACTGGGTGTGAGAGATGTTACGGGAGATGAGAAACCTCTGCTCAAGAAATCAGCAGAGATGAGGACTTCACATGACTGTTGGTAGAGTCTGGGAAAGGAGTGCTTGGTTATTCTCTACCAACCTGTTGCCTTGCTGCTGTCCTTTCCTCCTTTTAATCAAGTACTGTTTCATGAATCATTTGGCTCATTATTTATGAGTGAAGAAGTACTGTTCATTAAGCACAATTTTATATTTTGTGGCTTTTGTGTGAGGAGGCAAACTGGTGTTCATCAGTGACCCTTAGAAACTGAATGGAGAGCTTGCTGCTACCAGTGCCAATCTACCTGCTCCCAGCACTTCCAAGCATCAGCCCAGCAGTATGAATACTCAAAAAAAGAGGCAACTTTGTTATCAAAAGCTAGGGACAAACCTCTTCCTCAGAAAACAATGTCTATGGAAGTCAAAGAGATGGCAAGGGCTTCCTCAGTGCTCTCAGCTTGGCTTGTTTCAGAGTTTGTTCCATTAATAGTTACACTAGCATGCTGACTACTTGACTTTGGCATGTTTGTCCTCTCACACAACTGTTCAACATCTTTGAGCATTTTCTGGTCATGTATCCATTGTACAGCTATAAAAACTCCTTGTTAATGTCAGTCATCATTTGGAAACATTACCTAAATATAAATCTAGAATATAATCTCAATAAATTCAAATCCTATATATAGCAAAAACAATTACTTTGCAGCATGTGGCATTTACATTTCTCTTTCAGGTGATATTAGATTATTATACAGTCACTATGGTGTACAAATTTTTCCTGGTATACTCAATAGTAAAACAAGCATTTCTGATTAGATGACCTCAGCTACCTACAGCTCTCATACACTCAGTATAAAGCAACACAGAGTGATCCTACAGAGGCTAAGGTCAGATTTTAATTACAAGTTTGGTATATTTGCCTGGATTCTTTCCTTGTGTAAATCCACTGAATTCAAGGACATGCTTCTATACAATGACATGTTTCTATTTAGAAAGCTTTAAAATCCAGCACTTTTACTCTGGAGAGTCTTAAAAATTAAGAAAGGTTGTGATATTGTGATGAATAGATAAACATCTTTAAAATGTACATCATTATGAGTATTGCTTCTTAACAACTATATCTTTATGACAGAAGATACATTCAGTAAATTCAGTAAATATTATTTCTTACCACAAGACTGCTGTCCAGAGAAAGTCTTTTCCCAAACTCCCTTTTCTGCAGCTGTCTTTTTCTCTCCATAGCTGAGGTTATTTGTTTTCCTTTTGATCTACTAGAAATGTCAGACAGTTTCCAGCATCACTGAAAAAAAAATTAAATGCACATTTCAATATCCTACTTAACAGTTTCTGTCTTTCATCATTAACTTTGTAATAACCCAGCAGCTAATGATTTTGTGTCCATAGTAGGCTGTGTTCCAGGAACAAATTTTCTGTGCCAGAAAAGCTAAACTCTCCAGACAGAAATATCACCAAAATGTTTGGGTCACTTCTCAAAGAAAAAAAAAAAAAGAAAGAAAAAAAAAGAAAATCTACTGCTACTGTCTTTATCAATACACCCCATGTTTTAATAGTCTCTTTTTAACTGGTCTGGGAAATGGATTTGCAGAGCCAGCGAACTACCTGGGATCGGCAGGAGGGAAACAGTTCGTTTCACATTAATTGCACTTCTCAGTAAGCCCTGCTTGTTGGCACATCTGTGCTGCTACTGTGATGTACAAATTTTGGAACTAATCCTGACAAGTTCTAAAAGCTTTCAACTCCCATTATCCTTAATGAGACACTAATGCCCTCAGCATTTTTCTTACATTTTTAAGGTCAAATATTTGGCTGTAATAATCAGATAGTCCCACTGCCTGTGCAGAACAGCCAGGGAGCTTCACGTAGTAAAGCATGGAGGGAAATAGTCTTACTGATTTGGCAGGATTTGTTTATACCTGACTGATGATTTCTACTAAAATCAAGGCATAATTTACAAGTAACTACTACCAGCTCTCTCTTTCCCTAAATGTTTCTGGTGATACACGTATTTGAAAGTTTTAGCTTATATTGTAAGGTAATATTGGCTGTGTGTGATTTGGGAGCGTGGTCAAAGCTAAAGAAGTTATTCAGGATTTACAGAAAATAGTAGCACAGTAACAGAAATCAGAATCTAGCTTAAATTGATGCAGGCAGATATGCCCATGAATGCAGAACAAAATACTGGCATTTTCTGCTGCACCTCGTAGTGACTGCATTTACTGTATCAGAGGGAATATCCTCTCTCTTAATCTGGGATAACTCCCATTAAAGACTAAGAGCTTTCACTACAAGACTTTGCCCACTTTTTTTAGTCAAGACGTAGAAGCCTATTTAAAAACATAATTCTAGCAAGGTTGCAATATTCACACTGCGCTACTTAATGCTAAAACTAGAGTAATTCATTGCATTTGGCTGAAAAATAAGACAAAAAATACAAATCCATCTGACAGTACTGATCCCTTTTACATGAACAGCACCTTCAGTTACAAACAGCCAGGTTACTACAACAGGCACGAATACCATTGGGCTTGGCTGCAGGGTTATGCAGCTGGCGTTCCCAAAAGAAGCCCTGCATTTGCCCCCCAGATGTGCTTACATGCCAGTGGATAGCCTTGACTTCTCATGCACCTGTGAACCAGCCCATCTGTCACTGTGGTGACATCAAGCAGATAAACCCACCCCAACTCTTTCCCCAAATTGCCCCAAATGCTCTGCCACAAGGGCACAGGGGAGTCAGCACGTGGGCCAAGCACAGGCTGCATGCAAGGAGACCAGGATGCCCCAGGCTAAGCCTCAGGAGCCAGCTGGAATTCAGAGGGCTCCCAGAGGCATGCAAACTGGGATAATCAATCAGGTTCAATGTGGACATCACAACTAGGACTGTTCTTGTAAAACATTTCCCATGGGGAAATTGTAATTGGTCCAGCTAGCAAGCGATCCAGTGTTAAATTCAGTGTTCTAAGAAACAGCACCTGGTCTCTCTTACACTTGTTTTGTACTTCTGGTTTACACTTGCCCAAGGCCAGAATTCCCCCCCTTTTTCTCCAAAATGGATAAAAATTAGCTTCTATACACATTAATCTAAACAACACATGCAGTGAGAATATGAACACATCGTGGTAGGAAAATGTCAGCTATTGTACTGTGATCATTCTTTCCTTGTATTTTTTTCCAGTTTTACCTGGGAGCCCTTGCTTCCTTTCTGTAGTACCAATCCTAAAGCTACATACACTATTTAATTCAGCTAATAAGGAAGAATAATGGCATGCTATCACACAATTACCACTGCTTCCTGATTAGCTATCATGTCTCGGAAGAAATACCACAATTTTAACAAACACTGTTCTTGCGATTATGCCAGAAATTAGCAAAAGAAAGAACTTAATGTAATCTGTGTATCATTTTTCTGTGCATTCGTCATGCCTGGAGAGCATGATTTCCACCAAGGCAGTCTGTTGATCAGTAAGCACAGCACCGCTGAGGAGTGAGCTAGTGACAGCTACAGTTGGAGCCAATTATCCCAGTAGAAGGTCACGTATTTAATGTAAGTGCCTGAAGTGCCTATCTGCAGGTATTTGGCAGAACAACCCCAAATCCTAGTTCAGAAGTAAAAGGAGAAAGGATTATTATTAGTTATTCCAATAGCTTATACACTGTGCTGCCTTAGGCACCTCAAAGAGGGGATTTACTGTCTCCCCTTGTAGCCCTACCTGGTACCGCACGTCTGCCTACACAAGCGGTGGTGAAGCTGCCTCAGACCTGCAGACTCCCCTCCTTCCCCCATGCACACCATGGGAGCTCAAATCTCTGGGCACATTACCATTAGCAGGCTGCCAAGGCTCTCTCCTGAAAAGTTAACAACCTAAGGCTGAATCCACCCAAACTTCTGAATCAAAGGCAATTATCATACGAGATAATACAATACATCTGGCCTGTAGCAACATATGGTGGTGGCTCAAAGTACCCAACTCAGGAGGTCTTTAAAAAAACCTCATCATCAGACTGAAGTACTTAACAAAAACAAAACAAGTTTCCGTTGTGGAATGGTCATTTTTGTGCAGCATACTTCTTGTCACAGAGAAAAATGACCCTCCTAGGTAAATCTATCTTCCTCTGAGACCAACCAAGAGACTAAAATTAATTCAAAATGGAGGTAATACATCTCCCGGGAAGCTCAGCACAGGAGAATGGCCATCCAGATGGAACAATCTTGAAATGTAAAAGCACTGAGAATCAGTTTACCCAACCATCAAAAATACTATTTTTGTGTTACCAAGAGAACAGGCTGTAGAAATTTATCAGCCTTCCTTGACCAATTTGTTTGTTGATATCTCCCACATGATGTCTTTACAGCAGAGACCCCAGTGATCAGCATTCAGACCTTGACTATCCCCTTTGGCTTGGCTGAAGTGGGAACTATGTTGCAAACTTCCCTCTGATTTATGGTGTCTTCACTGAGACTGCAATCACACAGGTAGCTGAATCTTTGGGGGCATACCTTTGCGCTGCAGGAAGCTTTCCCACTGTAGGACTCTTCTCTACAGGACTATAGAGTTCATTTAAGCTGCTCACACTGGGGTAAGCACTGAAGTTAGAGGCACTCTGCAATTACGCCCGTATCCTGAAGTGGTATGTGGGGATCAGACTACGAGAATGCAGGTCCCAGATGGTTGCCTACTGTCTTCGCAGTTTTGCACTGAGCTCAGAGAAGGTTTTGTGTGGATGCAGAAAAAAGTCTCAGGGGAAGACCTAAGCGGGATCTTGCGTCAATATGGTATACCCTCACTGTTCATAAAGCCAGCAAGCCAGAGGCATCAGCTTGATTACATATCTTAAAGTGCAGCAATTTTAGTACTCAATACAAGCATGTTCATTACTTTGGGAGATGGCTCTAAAACTATGCCCTGGAGAAATGGTGTGATTAACATAGAAAAGCACTCTCAATAATCTATGCAAGAAATTTCTTGGATTATAATACCTTCTTCATTTCTCGTAGTAACAAAGTATGATTGATGCATATTGCTTTAGCTGATGAAAACGGGTAATATTACATCCCTTAGATATGCATCCAAGATATTTTCAGACACTTTGAGACTGTGCAGTTACATTTCAACAGAGCTATGCCAACACATACCAGCTGGGAACTAGCAGATAGTAAATCTTTTTGGTAACTGGAAATGGACTGTATTTATTTTTCTGTCTCACAAATTAGTATAAATTTAGCAGTTGTGACAGGTGACAAAAATGACAGCTATGGAAACTAGCATCCTTTCGCTTAAATTCAGAGTAGATACAATGCAGCCTCCCCACCCTCTGCTTAACATACCTTAACACTTAACACTGCCAGAAAGCAAAATACCCGTAGGGCAGCAACACATTCTCTCTCAGCAATCTGTTTGTCTTTCTGAGTGTTAATGAGACGACAGGTTTTGTGATGTGGACATCAAACTTTCAGGTAATGGAATGAGGCCAAAGTTACACACTGATCACCTTTAAGCCCTTTTTTCTACTTGGCCAGTTGTACTTGTTCAACAGCCATACTTTAAAACTGAAGTGGAATAACCAGAACTGGTATTATCCCTTAGCAATGAAAAGAAAATGAAAATAATATCACTAGCATAGGTCAGGAAGCAGCTATGAGAAAGTAAAAATTTTCATCAATGCAAATGTTAGTTAGAATGAACAGGTGACCTAAAGGTGAAAGATTTTATATCTCATTACCAGTCTCTGGAGTGATTCAGCTTCCTGAGAACCTAATTGAATTGAATTGAGTCTTTCACTGTACAGCTGGGTTTCTTTTGCCAACTCTGGTGCTAACACCGATGTCTGTGTTTGCTTTTATTGTGGTCTTTGTAGGAAAAGGAGTAGAAGTACAGTGCAGCTTGTCCAGGCCTTCTCAGAATTGGAATAACAAAAAACTCCAGTTGATGTGCATTCGATAGATCAAAGATTGTTCAGTCCTATAAAATCACTACATTTATCTTCCTAGGCCTAGGCCAATCTAAAATGCTAGGTTTGTACTAAGTTTTTGAGTATTTCCTGTTCTTTTTTAAATAGTAGAGTGTTAAAATCACCAGAGCAGTTAGAGAGCAGAAAACCCCACCTTCACAAGAGATGAGAAAATTCTGCCTAGTGATTAAAAGTGAGCCATGAAAATGGTTTCATTACCACACCCCTATCTCTCCCTGTCATGGTATTCAGCCTGGTCATGACTTTAGATGATGAAATGGAAAAAATAAATCCAAAATTCTCTTACGAGCTGATGCTTCAAACTTCAACACTTGGGAAATGGAAAACTACAGCGACATCTGCATTTATGCAACCTGAAACTTAGCTAAATGTTTTTTATTTTGCCCACAGTGTATTTCATAGAAATGCTGTGAGCACAGCCTGCCTGCCTAATGCTCAATACACTCAGGTATTTGCTTAGACTGGTCAGCAGTTTGTTAGCGCTAATGTATGCATTGTACATTCACACCCACTGGATTAGGTTGCTATTTAGACAAGCAAGCTGCATTTTTGCAGAGAGGGAAGGAGAATGTGCCATGTGCCAGCATTAATGAGTTAATTAAATTAGAAAAATTCCAATGCAAGAACCTAAAATGCTTAGATAAGTAGAATACTAGGGGAATTACAGCAGCAAACACAGCACTGCTGTACCATTCTGCCCACAGATCCAGATATTCTGACTGGCTGCAGAAAGCTATGTTAAAACAAAATATGTCAAGTCAGTCAGAAAATACCTATATAGAAAAAGACTCCTTCCTAGTCTTTTTTTTTTTTTCCCCCTGTGGGATAACTCGTTTTGATGCACCCTGAACTACTTACAATCTCTACAACTGTTCTAAAGGATACTGGAAATATAGAGGCAGTACACAGAGCCAGCCATGCCCTGCAAGTTATTTCATGATCCAAAACACTCCCTAATCCAGTGGCCCTCTAATTCTGGTTGAAAACTGTCCACTGATCATCCATAAGGCCAAGATAAAGCATCCCCAAAGAAGTGGGAGAAGGGCCAGAGCGAGACAAGAAACCATCTCATTTCTGCAGTGATTTTAGTTAAATACGATGACACTGATGCATGGAAGTCTACAAAGAAACTGAGGGTTGAATTGAGAGCCAAATGATGTGGATCTCTCCTGCCCTTATTTCAGCTCTTAAAAGGGAATCAGTAGAGTACATAGGATTGTCTAAAGCAAATTTTTAATGGTGGCCACTTGCCAGCAATGAACAGACTCAGAGCACAATGTCCTAGAACTACAGCATTTAAAACAAAGCATTCAGCTCCTAAATTCCACATTTGAACTTGTTTGAACCACAGTTTTCAATATACATTTATGCTTTCTTCATGCAAGATAATCTTCCATTTATTTGGCAAACTAAACAGCCAGTAAAGCTTTCTATAGCATTGCCTCTAGGATTTAAACAAGTTAAGATTAGGGGCTTAAATCTAGCAGACCTATCAGTGTGCTCAGAATAATACCAGGAATTTCAATAAATCAGAAAATAAAGAATATGGCATTAAAGATGTTATTACTCTGACAGCTGTCAAGATGAATTGCATGAGAAGCATTTAAAAGATTTATATCTCCGAATCTCACCAGGTTAATTAAATGGATGCATGCATTCATTTAAGAGGATAAGGTGGGTTGCAGTGACATAAAATGAGAGGGCATAAGATTACGTTCTTTCAGCATTAACAAGAATGGGCTGAACCGATATCATTTCCGTATTCTGTAATAAGCATGATTCATCCATTGCCATTTTCAGCTCTCATTTTCTTTCTGGCAAGAAAAAAGACTATGAACATTTATAGACTAACATAATCAAAGCTTTAACCTTTTCAGCGTTTTGTGTTTGCATTGGCTGTCCATTTTTATCACAGAGTTCCACAGGCCATGCTGCAGGGAGGAGAAGAATCGCCAGTAAATTACACCAAAGAATGCTGGAAAGGTCAAAGGATTACCCTCCCCTGTTTGCTTTTATGGAACATATGAAGCATTCATATCATGCAATAAAATTACTGAGACAAAAATGATGAAAGATAAGCAGACAGAAAGCATGGAACAGCACCTGGTAAGGATGGAAAAAAAGGGATTTATTACAATGTTATCATCAATAAAAAACAGATTATGACAATGATGGTTGTATATCCTTGGTTCCTGCACTGAAATCTAATCCTTCTGAATGCCATAAGACCTATAACCAAGAAAGGGATATCCAAGCAAGACTGAGGCTATTCAGGCTGAAGAAAACAATAGGCTCAAAGCTTCCATTTCTTGGGTGAGTTTCTAACCACTCCTTATTATATATCATTTATTACCATATACTATTATAAATTATATAATATAGGTTATTATATGGTAAAAATGGCTTCCCTCAGCCATGGAAGCTCTTCCAGCAATGTTTTGCAATACAGGCTGTTAATCTGCAGAAGGCATGCTCTGCAGACAGCTCAGTGACAGATACCTCTGTAGGCTTCAACACAGATCTGTCTCCCTTGTGAACCACAGCCAAACCTGGGGAACTGCTGTTATTCACACACCTAAAGGGCTATGTGGAGACTGCGAGGTTCAAAAACAAATGTCCCTTTTATATCCCAATAAAGATGCCTCTGGCATTTTGTGGTTTAAGGCTGGTAAACATGAAATGCTGGAAACAACTTCTCTAACTTAGTAAATCATTCTTAGAGCTAGTTGTTTCTCATGGCAAAATATTTTGATTTTATCAAAATTTACATGCTGTAAACTAATGGGAAGGTCTTAGCATACAATATTTTAATGTGGGTACATCAGGGGATAAGGTGGGGAAATCACATCGAAACTCAGCATTTAAATAACATTTGTTTAAAAAGGTTTCAATAACAAGTTTCAAATTGATAAAGCAAATATTCCGAACCTGGCACATCATATATAATGGCCAGATATGGGAAACTGAGTCACAGTCATTTTTTGGACTCTTTGTATGCCAGCAAAGAAATCAGAAAGACTCTTAATTCTTTTCACCACTTTTTTACCATTGAAGACAAATCTGTCAAGCATAGGCTTGTAATTCCTCTCTCTAGGATCTCTTTACCTGGAATGTCTTTGACTATAATGGCATTCAGCATCAGCATTAGCATCCTCCAGTACAAGTCACTCCTTTGCAAGTTTGAAATTTTCCCCTTTCTGTGTATATAGCAGATAGCACAAGTTATCCCTACCTAAACTACAAAGGAGCTCAAGGGTAAATGCCTGTTATTTGTATTCTCCAAGGGCAGTACACTGCATAGGGCCAAGCTCTCCTGGACTGTGGCTTGCTGAATTTGCACAAAATCCTAGAAGTCCAGGCAGTGCCTGGGAGATCCAGAGACCAGGTTCTCTCACTAGACCAGGAATGGTAAAGAGCACTTCCCTGTGATTACATCCTGTTTAAATAATTCTCTAACATGAATGAGCTATGCAAGAACCTCTTGGAGAAAACCTCAGAAATATTTTTTGTGGAAAAGAAAAATAAAATCTTGTCACACTGTGTCTAATACAATCAGTAACACGGAGCGAAGGCAGCAGAGTTGGCTATGGAGTGCATATTTCAGTCATATTCTTATTCTCCATATCCTCTAAGTGCTGTGGCTGGCTAGCAGCAGAGAGCCAAATGGGAATCTCATTAGGTTTGAAAGGCTGAATTACAAAGCTTCATCAGACGAAGTGGCATCTGGTTTAGGAGGCCAGTGAAGATTAGGTACCAAATTCACACGCGTTCATATAATATGTTGCAGAGTTCAGAAAACTGCATGCAATTAAATCCAACACCTGAATTGTTCTGACACTCAACGAAGTGGAAGGAAGAATTTAAAACCCACAGTCAAGATTCCTATAGTTTGCTCAGTTTGATTTTTGTTTCCTTCACATTTTTCTTTCATTAATGTAAATCAAAGCACTAGTCAAGAGAAAGTCCAAGAGTTGCAAACCTACCCATAAGACCTCAGCTCTAAGCAAACTTTGGTGGATTAACAACTCAGTTTTTGAAACTAGAACTAGGAGCTTGTGAAACATGCTTAAAGATCCCTTCTTCCCCGAAACAGATGCATTTCAGCCTCCATCTCCTCTGCCTACCCATCTGTCCTAACTGTATTCCAGAGGGACCACTAAAAATCATTAGTTCTTTGTGTATGTTCCGCCCCTTCCACCTGCATTGCTAAAGGAGGTGATGGCTGCAATGGTCACAGGATGGCTGAGTGATCTGAACGCAAGCTCGTCAGACGCCAGCAAGCCAATGTAGCTAGGAGCCTTTTGTCACGATCACCTCTCTCATTTCTCATTTACTCATTTTGCACCCCGTGCACAATAAAGTATTTTGCTACAAAATGTTTTCTAATGGTCAATTTTGGTGAACAAACACAGTTTTATGAAAGTGTCCCAAATAAATGCCACTTGATATGGTCCTTCCTAGCCACAGAGGTGAAAGGAATCAAAGATCATTTACTTACTGATGTATTCCAACCCACAAATATGAGGAATTATTAAAATTATCTTAGTGATAATGGCCAGACCTCTGGCTTCACTCCACAGAGCACTGGGTAACACTTTAAAATGTTCATCTGGCTCAAAGGAAAACTCTCAATGTAAAATAAGTTTTGTAAAAATATTTCCATGGCTACTAGTAACATCTTCAGCACCCAGCTGTGCACATCCTCCTTAGATAACCAAAGTTATTTGCATCAGAGGGAATATTTCAACATCTAGACTGCTGAATTTGTTTCTAATGAATCTGGGGCCCTGTGGGTTGTAACGCACTGTCTCACATCTCACCTTGCTGTACAGACACTCCCGGTGGGCCAGGGCCTAACCTTACATTAAAAGTAATATCTTTATAATGAAGGTATTCATTCAATAACAGCACAGAAAAGAAGCTGAATCAAACTCATAATCCCTTTTTGTCATATGAAAAATAAGTGAGGATGAGGCACAATGGAATGTATGCGATCCCTCCATCATCCAGGAACAGAGTAACTGAGAAAAGGCTCAGCCTGTCTATCTGCAGGACCTGAAAATGGCCCCTCCACACCACCATGACAAAAGTCAGCCCTGGGGAAGAGCAAGAGGGCAAAGACAGTGACAATCTCTTCCAGTGCCAGGAAAACCAAAACCAAACCAAAGAAATTCAGCTCTGTTGTTCCCAAACACACTTCAGGGACATCTCTTCTCTCCTTCATGCTCATGCTCACAACAGAAAGATGACAGAGTACAACTCAGCTCTACCACCTCCAGTTTTGTAGTGGGATGTATTCCCTATAAATCAATGAACACACATAAGAAAAACCGCAGAGAGATTTGCCCAGCCAATTCAAATTCACTTTATTCTTTTTACACAACAGAGCATGTAGGACTGTGAGGCATCAAGACTGTAAAATTAAAAGGAACAGATAAACATTGATTAAGCTTCATCTTCAGCTTAAGGCCAAGAAAACTATTGTGAAAATGTTAAAAATGAAAGATGTTATGTCCTCCTCCATATATCTTTAGACAGTGACAGAGCACTGAACAGTATCGGCATACTGAACAGCCCTTCAACTTTTTTCTCTGTAACTCTAGAGAGAACTCATCTCAAACACCAAATTCAGTTCTGGGCCAAAAGGATATAGACAAACTTGATGGAATTCAGACAATAGCAGTAAAGACGATTAAGGTATTGATTTGGTGGGAAAACGATTAACAAGTCTGTTCATAGTAGTTTCAAACAATGCCAAAAGGAGACTAAGATGGGAAAGAATGACCATCTACACAAGTTTGAGGGACATATACTAACACTACAGACAGTGAGGAATTGATTAGGTTATTGACAATAGGCTGAAAAGAAATAAAGACAGGGAAATGATGCTGAGTATCTGAAGAAATTACCTAAAGTGAAATCCAATACAGACTGATTCCCAGAGAATCAGAGCAACACTTGTCATATAAAAAGATAAGACAGGATAAAGTACAATAAAACACACTGAAAGCGAGGATGCTGGCAGGAGTGAGTTGCCTGAAGATCCTGGTGGGCAAAAAAAAACAGTTCTCCCTTTCTTCTCAGGGACTATACATTGCCACAGTTGGTCCACATTAGAGACTATTAGAGTGAAAGGCTTTTCCTCTGGGAAAAAGAAAAAAAAGAGCCACTCCATCCTTCCCCCATGCAGTCAGCTGCCTGCAGTGCTTACTCCAGTTTCTCACTGTGAAGACTGGCTGTCACACACTGACTTCAAATTTTTCCATCTGTCAGAAACTTAATAAAAATGTAAATTAAAGAACATTCACGAATTTCCTACTTAAAAGGTTCATAACTCTCCTATGTTTTATGTCATCCTACCGATCTTTAACTCATCTGCACTCAGTTCTAACAAGTGAAATGGAAAAGAACATATAGTCTGCCATCACAGATAATAATCCAACACATTTGGATTATGGATACAGTAATATCCAGAAAATATTAGAAAGAGAGGAAGCATACTATTAAAACTCTATAGTATTTCTCTCTCTCAAGTGCTTGCCTGTTTAGAATGCAAAGTAAAAGTCAAAAAGTGACAAAAAGAAAAAAACAAACTACTGATGTTTCAGAAGTTCATCATTCATTAACATCTGAATGATGTTTTTGCTCGTGGTAGGTTTATTTTTATTTTTTCTTGTAGAATTCATGTTAATGACTCAAACAGGATTGTTTTCCCCAGGTTGTTTCTTGGAAGCACTGCCGTGCAGGTTCAGATCAATTTTTTAAGATTATAGTTTATGCACTTCCACTTTTGGAATAACTGAAGTTTTTCAAAGTTATTGCTTTGCCTTATTTTAGCTGAGGAAAAAAAAACAGTACTTTTAGTGGGGAAGGGGAAAGAGTTAATACACTCATATGTTTTAAATGGAGCACTTTGAATTTTAAAGTGTATTTTGAGCCCAAATATAACCTTTTTAAGTACTTTGTTCAGCATTAGCTTTTTTTAAATTGTTTTCTAGGGGGGAAGCAGCCTAGGACATAGGTAATGAGGAAAGCAAGCGCACTTGGCTCATTTCAGGTAAGCGCTAATCATTGACCCATATTTTGAGTTGGATCCTGGCTCTTGAGTGGGCGGTTTAGGTTGGTATCACAGGACTTCTCGCCCCAAGGGTGCGTCCTAAACCCACGTGACAGTGTCTCATCCTCCCTCTCTTCTTGGGTGAGGACCCTCTGAGTTAGAGCTTCACCCCTGCCTCACCTCATCCCTGGCGAGCCACGCCGTCTCAGATGAGTGCAGTGGGAGCCAAGGGGATCCAGCCGCCTACTGCTGCCAGTTGTGTTAGATACCACGGTGGGTATCCACGGACCCGAGCTCAGCATCCCCCTGTAATGCACAGGATCCAAACCTGGAGCTCGGGTAGAGAGGAATAAGTAAAACGAGTAAAGAAAAATTTGCTCCCCCAACTGACAATAGCCAGTGGGTGAAAGCGAGACTTTGTGTGCTTTACTAGCAAGACAGAATCCATCGGTAAAATTACCTCCCTGCCGAGAGCAAGGAAAACACTGGCTAGGATTGGTGGTACACGCCTGCCTCTGCATCGTCATGCTGCCCACGGCTGTGCTTGGTCATCTCATGTGCCATTCCCTTCTCAGGGCGGTGTCAAAAACCATAATCTAGTCGATAAATTCTCATCAATGTCTGTTTAAAGCTTTTTCTTGTGACAGAAGATTTTTGTGGTAATTGAGAAGAAAAGCAATTCACTTGATTAAAGATTGGTAAATACAAGTGACAGAAATGGTTTCCTATGAACATCATGATGTATTCCCAATCAATAACCCCACGACAGAATTGGAGCTTAAGGAAAGGAAGTTATTAGTTTTAGTAAAGGCTCGTAATTAAATACAAGTCTACATATTCCCAAGCAGAGAGACAAGGAGCATGGCCAGGCAAGACTTTTTAGATTGTTCTTCTGTTTTCTCTTCTTTTCAGTTCATTTGGTGCTGTCTTTCATTTAATTGTGTAACTTTAAGATAATGATGAAGATCTTAGTCTCACATGTTCGGGCTAACAGCCAGTGACACAACGGAGAATTATTTATTAAAATGTTAGGCCAGGTTTCACCTTACAACTGTCCTTCAGTAGGAGCCAACAGCGAATGTTAAAAATCCTTAATGAGTTAGCTGAACTTTTAGTAAGTTATTAATTTCTAAATGTTTCTCATGTGTAATGGCAAAGAGCACCCAAGACTTAGCACCAGGTTTATCCAATCCCCATATTGGGCTGATTACCGGTAATTGGGACTTTAGCCTTTCACCTCTGGATCAGTGTTTCAAACTCATACCAGGTTGGTATTGAATAAAAGTCATTTCCATCAGCTGGCTGTTCAGTGACCTCTATGAAATATTGCAAGTTGGTAGTGGACAGGTGTCTATACAATTAAAACACACTTTGCAAGCACAGTTGGCACCCTGGAATTTTCTTATTATGACTCTATAATTTGCTCCCCTCGGCTCATAAATGGGAAGTATTCAGGAGCACTGATATGTCATTTAAAAACAAGGAGGATACAGTGTTCTTCACTAATCCCACAAACAAAGTACCTCTGTTTCTAGAGTGGTTTTGAATCCCTGGACAAATGCTTTTTTGCACTGAAAAGATTATTATTCAGCATAATAAAACTCATGAATTATAAGTAAAAGATCAACTTTAAAAACTGATAAAAACCTAGAGCCCTTTAGGTTATACCACAAGATCTCACAGTCAGTGCTATGTGCAACTTTCACTGTAAAGAGACTATGTTTTCACACCATCAACAAAGCAGAATAACACAGGATTTCCCATATATGCATGAATCTGCATAAATTGAGTTAGTATGCCTGGATATCCACACAGAATTGGAGTACTTTTTGTAGTGAAAAATACAAAAATGTTCTTGACAGGAGAAGAGATGCCCAATCTCAACATGAGGTGGTTTCTCTGACTACGAATCAAGGCAACAGTTTTATGTATTGGCAGGATTTGGGGGATAGGTAGGGGGAGCAACACCAATATTTTTCGGCTTTTGACTAACCGAGCCCATAATTCAAGCCTCAAGCCTTTAACCTGTTCCTCTTCTTTAACCTCTTCAAGCAGAAGTTTTGTCAGAAAACGTGACATAATGATCTCCATCGGCTTTGCTTCCCTCATATACTAACTCCAAACTAATCAAGGCAGAGCGCTTCAGGCTGAGGCCGCACGGCAGCTGCAGCTGCACAGAACTGTGGGATGTTTGAGCCTAGCGTGGATGGAGATCTCTGTGGATTTGCCAGTGACTCACATCTGTGTCAGTGAAAGAAATAAGGAAAACGTTATATGGAATGCAACCAACAGGGAAGGATAGTTAAGCACAATACGTGTGCAAGATGTTTCACCTCTCTGAAAAGAAACATCGTTTGTTCTGACCTAGCTCAAGATGTTAAAAGATTTATAAGAACATAGAACAACAGTTGCTATGCATGGCACCGTTACACTGTAGGAGGACTATGGACCCACCTGAGAAAGGAGCCCTCATCTCAGGGTGGGAACAATACAGAAGAGATGAGTTAGCTCAAGAACTGAGTAACCTTAATTCTGTAAGAAGGTGAAGTGACACTTCCATCCCCACCCCACACCTCCTCACGCCCCCCCCAAAAAAGCAAAGCCAAAGTCTTCTAATGGTCCTACTGGGGACCTCTATTGGGTTCTACTTGAAAAGTTCTCCACGATTTTTCTCCTACTAGGAATTTTCTCCTTAGATTGTTTTCCTCAGCCACTCACATCCTCTGCAAGCGGCAGCTGAAATACAGAGGCAAACATACTGCTAAACAAATCTCTGCATTTACCCCTCCATTCCCCAATTTATATTCATTAAAACTGGTCTGCTTTTTACATACATTTCAGAAGGAATGGTTAAGAGGAGGAGGAAAACAGAAATGTGTAATCAAAGCAAGTTTTCGCACACCTATTTTTAACACATTTCTGTCACGTTGTCCAGAAAAATATATATAACCTGTTCAAACTGAACCACAAAACCAAAAAGTTACAGACTGTGAAGATGGCCACCGTTAACAAATTGCAGATGCATGAGACTTATCCAGAAAGACCTCACAAATCAGCAATGAGGGAGAAGAGAGAGCAAATCATGCAGAAACTATTTAATCAATGAGTAAAGACAATTATAACATCTGTTAATCTTTTGTGTAGGTTATAATTAGATGCTGCGGAGGAGTAGCCTTTAAGGGGGGAGGCAGGGAATCCTTTAACATCTGCTAGAAGGGCAAACACTGTGCAATAAATGACTTTAAATGCAATCAGCAAAATGAGAGCTGTGCAGAGTTCACAAAAGGCCTGTATAAAAGATTGAGGATAACAAAATATTTTGCCAAAGGTCAACTCCTGCAGCACTAGAGCCTGAATAATGACTGCTAGTTTAGAGGCCACATCAAAAACAAACGTGATTGTACCTCTGAAAAACAATTCTTTTCTCATTTGTGTCATTATAGCAAAAGCACATGCTGCTGTTGTATATCACACCAGCTTAATGACTTATTAGAGCTGTATCTATCAACCTTGAACAGTTTAGAATAAACAGGTAGGTATGATGCATTTCAAAGATCAGAATTCAGTCTAATTAGACTGACACAGAACTGTGTTGTGCTGTAAAAGTGATGTGATTCTTATTTTAAATAATTAATCATTTGGTAGCTTCTAAAAAATCCAATTATTTACTCATTTTGCCCTTGAAAACAACCATATGCTTTAAGCTGTTACTCACTGAAAACGTGAGACTGAGAGGGAGTTATTTTATCCAGTTTAACATGGCCCTCTACTGGCAAAATAACCCCCCAAAACCTTATCGCTATGAACCATTTTGTCAGATCCAGTGAGCTAAGCAGCTGAAAAGATCCTACATTTTACAGCAAAGTTACACCATATTTTAGAAAACAGCACTGTAGGGCAGAGCTTTAAGAATCCGTACAAATTAAGCTATTGCTTAATCTCCTCTCGAGTTCGCCAGCCAAGAGCACTACTTCTTTTACCCAGCAGATGCAGCTCTGGCCATCACCAGAGCACTGGAGGAAAAAGCCAAGTGCTCATGCCTGGTGGAGTAAGGCATTTTAGAAGCAAATGCAATCCTCTTACTCATGTGTCAAGTTGTGCTGTATTCCTCAAGGAGTGCCACTGATTCCAAAGAGGATCAAATCACGCATGTGATTTCAGTTTGCACAATTAGGTAATACTTAGTACAGGCAAAGTAAGCATGATATAACCCAGCTGCAAAAAGAAGAATAGTATTCAAAATACAAATGGTAACTACCACCAAAAGCAAATTCACTGCACAAGAATTCCTGCTGCTATTTTCCCCCACCATTACTGACAGTCCACGTGGTGATTCAACACAGCTTCAATCAAAGTGAAGCAGACAATGAAATTCGCCTCTGTTGTTGCATGCAGTAATTAACTCTTCCTATTTATATTATGCCTGAGTAACAAAGAAACAAAAGGATATGGTAAACTGTTGAATTTAACAATTTAGATAACGATGAATTATAATAATCAATTAGCGCTGTCAAAGAAGAGAATTTCTGACACATATTTGGTTCTGCACAGACCTATTGTGTGCACACTATCCAAGGCTAGTTTGGCTCTGCAGAACAAATAGTGTCGCCTTGTGGAAAGCTTATCAAACATGCGGTTTAACAGTAGCATTTGCTCTTGCTGTGTGTCAATACTAATGGTCCATTTTTCAGCAACATAATTTTTATCCCCTGTTTTATAACCCAAGCTACTTTTCAGGGTCTCCATCATTCACAGCCCACAGACAGTGTTACTGCCAGCTTCCAGAACCCGCTGCTGCGCTACAGACCCCACCTCTGTGACTCACCCCATCTCGGGATGCCAGTCAATGGAATCATACAAGATTTCTAAGTATTTTTCAGATAATAGCTACCTAACTTTTCATCCCCAAAACATCATGACTAATTTATGCAACCACCAGGGAATACCTAAGGCACTTCAGGTTTCTGCATGGCGTATGAGAGGTATCATTAGACACTACAGAACAGTACTACAAGTGTTAATGGTTCATGTTCTATTTACATTGTACATTTATCCTAGTTTAGTAACAAAAGTGCATTTTAGATGCTAAAACCTCCAAAGGTGTATTAGCAGCTTCGGTATGGATTTTTCTTAAGCACGACTCAGGTCCTGCCAGGAGCTGAACACGTGCAGAGCTCATGTTCTGCACACACGAGCTGCAGAGCATCTCGCCGTGCTTGGCCCTGGATGAGCTGCGCTAAGCTCCTCCGCCAGCTGTGCTTCCCTTTGGCACCTTTGTTCCGCGGCTTTTATCCCAACCTCCGTCCCACTTGTCAGCTGATGACAGGCTGGAGTCTGCACTCATTCTGTTTCTTTTCAGATGGTGAGAAAGCCTGAAGAATTGACATTCTGCTGGCAATTGTCCCCTTTAATGCCATCCCACAATGTTATCAGATAATACGCGGTATCCTTGGGCTTATTTCTCAGACCTGCAGCCTCTACCCAGGGAAAATCCAACCAGGGGATCGCTCTACCGAAAACTGAGCTTGCTCTGTAGCCTAATTTGCTACATTGAAATATAGGAAAGAAAATGCAAATGTGAGAAGGGACATGTAAGAAAGAAAAATGAAAATCAAATGGCCTCAAGCTCATCAGGTTTTTGAGAGCCTGCTCTTAAGGTAATTAGCTGAAGATTTGCTCTTGACTTAAGTGGAAGGGGAATTGTACCCTACCACATTACATTTAATGGGGCAGGATTTCTACTTGTTTAAATCTAAGCCTCAAAACACTTATACTCAACTCATGCTATAACGCAAGAATGAGAGCAGAAAAGTCCATGAAGTTTTCTTAAAACAGGAGTAAGATTCACATTTGTAAGATTAGGACTTGCACATAAAACTAATTTAAGTGGAAAAGATAAGTGGGCACTGATTTTTTTTTTTAATCTCACTTTGTTTTGAAGTTTTTTTGGCATTTGCCAACATGATACCTGAACTTTGCAAATGTAAATATGCTTATCAGCTCACAGCAGTAGATCATCATTACTGACCACAGGTTGACAGAGGGAAGGAAAGAGTGGCCGCAGGAGTCAGCGTGGTGGGGCTCAAACCACCCAGCCTTCAGCCCTTTCCTTCTCCCCAGAGAAAGGCTCTATCATGAGTCTCCGTTCTTCACTTCTAAACTCAGGGGAAGCTTCTGAGCTACAAAAAGATCTTTTAAAGGAACGATTGTCTTTTAAAGAACATATACACTTTTTCTGAAAACATACAAACATCTCTCTGAAGGAAGAGGATGAACACAAAGAATAAAACTCTATGCCCTCACTTAAGCCGCTATTTAAACCCCCCAAAGCCTTTGCCATTCTCATGGCATGGCATCAGTGCAGAAGTAAGTTTAGAGCTCTTTTTTTTTCCTTCCAGCAGAATACGCTTCAATTCCAAAGACAGAACAACGGGTCCTAAGTTGCACAACATCTTGACATGCCAAGCCACATTAAAACATCAAAAGAAAAGACAGACAGGTTTTGATCTGCTATAGAAACAAGGTCACTTGAGAGAGGCATCTGCAGCTGTAGCCACCCAAGCCTTAGAACGAAGCCCCAATAATCTGTTGCTGTGTGCGACTCAGAGGCCTTGTAAACAAAGTCAGTGGCAAGAGAGGAAAAAAAATCTTGTCAGTGCTAATAATTAAGGAGGAATCCTCCAATTCCTGTTTGATTGATTTGTGCTGACTTAGCCTCATAAACTTGCCCGTCAGAGTCACAGATTTCTGATTTCATTCTTCGGAAAGGTGCTTTGTCTCCACAAAGATCATTAAATAGAGGTAAACAGTAATAAAAGAGATCCTCACACACAGTCCTGTGATCAGGTTACTCTCTGGAAGAGCCACTACGACTGAAATTGCAGTAATTTAGAACGGGCTTCTGGTGAAGCACTGAAATGAGAAGCAGGAGAGCTGTGGTTTGTTACCAGCTTTTGAAGAGGGTAAACTAAGTTTTAATAAATCACTGCTATGGGTCAGTTTCCCCCTCAGTAAAATGGGAATAATACCATGACAGTCTCACCTAGTTGTCATGAAAATGAGTTAATTAGTGGCTATAATCATAATTCTGTCCTCAAACAGCAGGCAGTGTAGAAAAAGTTTTTTTCACAGCAGTGACCAAAGTAGTAGTATTTCTGCCCTGATGTTTCAGGATTTCTTGGATTTCTAATACTCAAAACAAAATAAAAATTACTGTTTCTCATATAATTGACAATTCATTTAATCCAAAAGGTGTCACATTTCAAAGCAGTGTACGATTCTTTCTTTTAAACTTAATTACCTCCAGAACTTGAACAAGGGATAAAAGTAGAAAGAGCCAAGTTTTGCTTTAAATCTCTGCCTGCATAAGCAGCAAAACAATATTTAAAGAAAATGTATTAAAAACTATAAGGAAATAATATTAAAAATTAATATTAATTTTGAGTATTCAAATAAATGCCATGAACTGATAAAAGAACAATCTTTAAAAGACAGACTATTTTTTGTTCGATTAATGACAAATACTCATGATATTTTAAGACTCTTAGAGTTTCATCACTTATATTAAGAGAGTCACTTCAGTGTAGTCTCATGCAAACAAAAGCCAGATTCAAGTTTTCATTTGTCCTTTATTCTATTACTGAAATACACTCAGATGCACGGCTGCAGTGACTCCTAACTACATACTTGCTGCTCTTTTAATTAAAGTTAAACTAAAATAGCAATGCTGACACATTCCTAGAGAAAATAAGCTTTACAGAGATGATAAAAACACTAAAACAGCAAAAGTCTTACTTGCAGCAGTTCAGTCAAAACATGCCAGCCCTGGAGAACTCAGAACCGTAAGAAGTCTTTGCAGTCCAGAAATTCTCTTGAGTTTATCCAGTGTTTATTTACCAAGCTTTAAAAGTCTGTGGTTAGAAGAACAGAGTTAGCTTTCTGCACCATCCACAGCACTACAGAAGTCCTCCAGTAACAGCAGACATGAAGTTTGCTGATAGTTGGGTTTGCTGCTGCTCTGTAGTTGCTCAGTACTTGTAAATACAAGCTCTGTGGACAAAGTCCCAAATGACATCACAGGCAGCTGCTTATTGTTGAGTCTTTATTAACTGACTGTCAAAAAAAAAAAGAAAAGAGGAAAGAAAAGCACAAACTATCTTCCCTGCAGCACAATTTGCATCTTAGTAGGAGTTGCAGTGCTACACATATAAATACTTCTGTTTACACAACTGATGTTTTCTTAGAATGAATAAACAGTGTTTGCAGGGAAGGCATGAAATTCAGAACAACCAGCTTCAAAATGCAAAGAGTGCAGGGAGAAAAAGAAGAATTTAAAAAGTCAGCAGTGCCTTTTTCAGAATTTACCCCTGCATTCTCCTAATGCTTTTGTTTATTTTAAAGATATGTAACTAGGGGTGTAAATCTGCACACATTTAAAAGCACAGAGCATAGAACTCTAGTAAGTTGAAATGAAAGTTTCAATTAATTCCTAATTTTAAAAGTTACAAAATTACAGACTTCTATCTTTACAAGATTTAAGCCAGTTCGACGTCAGTTACAATATGTTCTGAAGAAACTCCTCTCACTTTCCAAAGGTGAAAATACAAGAAAGCAAGAAATAGCCTCAAACATAGTTACTCACTCGGTGACAAGGGCACAAACACTGACCTTTCCTCCCCGGCGTTGGAGGTCCAAGAGTTTTGGAGCTGAACCACACGCTCAGCTCCTGGCGAGGCACAGGGTGCTCACCTGAGGACCACAGCCACTAACCTCAGTCTATCCTCTGTCACTGATTGTTCCTGCTGAAAAAGAGGGGCTGGGAGCCTGTGCCTTGATTTCTCAGAAGTCAGTGCTTGCAAGTCAGGACTTCAAACGCTGGAAGGGCACCACCGAGGGCAGTGACAGACAGAGCTCTCTCTTATCTGCGCACGCTTCCACAAGAAGAGCTTCGATATTGGGAAACGCCTCGCCACTCGCATCCAAACACCCTAGATCGCACGTTCTGCACACAACAAAACGGAAACCTGAGCTCAGAGATGAGCTGAAGCCAAGTTTTTACGATGTTCTCAATTGCTACGCATAAGAGTAGCAACCCAAATTTCTGCCTGTTTTTGCAGTCAGCAAATCAACCTTGGGTCAGATCCTTAGCTATGTAAATCAAGCTAGTTGCAATGACACAGCTGAACAACAGTGGTTAGCACTGCCTAAAGATCTTGCTTTTGCCTGCAAGATCGTCATTAAAAAAATTTGTGTGGCCTTAACGACAGAATGCCCGATTTCCCCAGTACCTGCCCCGAGCGGCAGCGATACCCTGCTGCCACAGTGCCGCGGAGCTCGCTGAACCGCTCGCATCAGCAGGCACTGCCCCTGAACCTCAGTGTGTGCCATCGAAGGAGATCTGTTACAAGTCCCCCCAGGTGCACTCCCATGGCTAATCAGCCGCAGCACCCCAGGAGCAGCACGCCGTGCAACCCCAAGTCGCGCTTACCGCCCCGCCTCACGGGGCTGCGCTCCATCCTCCATCGCAGCCAGCAAAGGTTCGTATCTTGCTCATTAAGCTCTGATCCAGGGAGTCTTCAAAATACCTTGAAGATGAAGTGGGCTATGGGAGTAGTAAGTACTAACATAACATGCAATAACTCGCATTTCAAAACTTACAGCTTTAGTCCCAGCTTTGCAGGTGCTGTGGTGCAGCCACCCTATTTAAGCAAATGCAGAAGGGACCGTGCGCTCACACGTACGGGTCCACAGGGTGCCAGCTCATCCCAGCAGGAACAAGCCAATCCATAACATCAGCAGAAGGGTCATGTTTTGTTTAAATTTGATGCTAACTTACAGTGCACCTTCTCAGACCACGGATAAGAGTTGTTTTTTTCACCTGCCATTACAAGTATTGATGAACATTAAGTAACTGCAAAACACAGATTACACTGCAGCTCCCCTGACAACAAAACCAGCTTTGTAGCGTGAGGCTAATGCAGACACACACGTGTAGAAGAAAGCAAGATTCATAAAACAAGGAAATGGCTGATTTAATAGAAAATGCAAATTCTTCATGAAATAAAAAAGGACAAGCCTTAAGAGAAACTGCAGCCCGTTACCAGGAAGTATTTGTAGTGTTTAGTAAAATTTAGCACTTACTAAACTTCCTAGAGAACTGTGCTGCATTTCCAGGCTCGCTACGCCCATCTGCAGGGGATCAGGAGAGCAGCCACCACGCAGACCCCTCTGGTCAGGCGGCACTGCAGGGGCAGTGACAGTGGCATCAATTGCCTGAAGCCAATTTTTCAGGGACTTCCATCAAAGTAATTTCTGTCTCAATCCTTTCCAGAACTGGTGGATCTTGCAAAAATAAACGTGCAAAGAAACAGGATAGAGATTTGTGGGTTTAACCAGTAAGTTATTCTTCCCAAGATGAGAATTCCCATGTGGGTGGACAAACAGATTCTGCATTCTTCAAATTACAGCCCTTATTATGGGAGTGGCCATTAGCTCACCCTCTAAGTGCATTTATCCATCTAATTTCTATTCTAAGTCATCACAAGATATAGCTACTGGCTGCGCAGATACAGCTTATTTTTGGCAGGAATGCCATGGCTTTTGTTAGAACAAAATTCACAACAGAATCCCATCCTTGACGAGCTACAGGTTGACTGAAAAGATAAATGAGTTGAAGTCACGAGCTACAGCAGTCGCTCCTGGGCTGACAGGCAGCAGCCTGAACATCTGAGGAACTGCATCGAGGGACTACCCCAGCTTCGTGTTGCCACATTTTCAATGGGCAGACAGCTAAGATGAAATATAATGAGCTGACCTAAGTACACACCAGCATTAGTAAAGCCTATCAATTCACCTACCCCAGTGTAGTCAAGATCTGTTAGAAACCCAGTGTCTCATGCTAATATAAATCCATACTGTGTTCAATACCAACGTTTGCTTCTCACCAGCACAAGATCAGAAAACAGCTAGGATCCCGATGCTTACAGTCCCCTCTCCACAACAGAGCCATAAGGCTGTGGCGTGAGCTGATCAGCTCACATCAGGTTAAACGGGAGGCAGTAAGAGCTGAGAGTATTTCCAGTGAGAGCTACCTAACAGCGCGGGGAGTTCTGTGTGCTTCAGGACAGCTTCACATGGTCACATAAAAGCCTTTTTGTACCCTGTGCCTGGGGCCAGGACAGACAAGCTGACAGACTGAAGAGCAGTATAGCCTAGAAGGACTAAACTGCAGGACATTAACATCCCAACAGATTGCAATACAATCTAATATGAGGTAACATGACAGAATGTTGCATAATGTAACATAATATACTATAATTAATATAATATAGAATAGTATAATCCCAATATGTTGTAATTTTATTCCACAATAAATACTCAGATCACTGGAGGGCAAATTTAAAAAATAGTAAAATAAATTGCAGGCTGCAGAACTTGCCCTCCTTGGAGTTGCACATGGTTGGAAGTCTTGAGCTGATTCTTAAAATATCACAGAAATTTCTCCAGAATGACACCAGGGTACTGGAAAGCAAAATGCTCTTTGGAAATTAAAATTATTCTCACTTTTACCATCACAATTAAGTATCAGTCTCATAAAACAAATACATAAAAGCATGTGGGCTCATCACATGTTAGTACAGTAAACACTTTTCTAAGCCTGGGGTAGCTGGCAGAGAGGATAAACAACAGAACCAAGTAAAAATATGTGGAGAGAATAAAAGGAAATGTGTGGAGGCGGTGTATGAATCTCCTCAAATACTCACTGTCAAGGAAGGGTCTTCAGTTGAAGCAGTTTGATCAGGCTGGTAAGCTTTTGATCACAAAAACAGTTTGGTTTTTAACCTTACTAGGTGATTTTTCAAAGCTTTTTACCTCCCCTGCATGTCAAGAATAGGGGAAAGGTCCTTAGCAAAGGAAGGTTTTATTGCTGGAACAAACAATACATCTCTCCTTTGTCACATTTACGAATTTAAGCTTCAGAGGGAGCAGCAAGTAAGATGTAACAACAGTAAGTCTGCCCAATTGGCCATTCTGCCGTATCTGGGGTCACGGGACATTGTACATCTGGTTTGTCCTCCGCAGCCGTGCTCTGCACGTGCACGGCCACATGCTCGCAGCCACCTCGCAGACAGCTCTGGGTAATGACCTGAGCATCCCCGGTACCTACCACTCCAGCAGCTAAAAAGATGATATCCCACCTCCTGGAGAGGACGGTTACACGGAAACATTTACTCTAGCTCACAACCTGCACTATGGGAATCCTGTCCTTAAGTGTCGGGATGAAACTTGATACCATACAGTGAAACATAAGAGAAAGAACGGCTAAAATGAAATGTTTTATCTAACCTTTTTAGATGAGCTGAGAACTAAAATGAGCGCATACCATTTTTCCAGCTGTAACAGTGATTTGAAATCAATTCCTAAATCTTTTTCAGTTCCATAGTTTCTGCTTCAGTAGAATTCCAAAAAAAGCATTCACAGGTGAAAATTGATGTGATGTCTTTAAAGGGTATTGACTTTCACTATAAATTGCTTCATTGTAAAATACAATTTTAAGCAAATCATAAAAGTCTGTTTTGAGCGTTGCCAACTGAGCCAGGAAGAGGGAGGCAGAAGCTGGATTTTTAACTTACAAGGGAACTCAGAAACATTTTAAACGTGATTACTAAATACAAGTACCTTTGACTGGCTTTCATTAATTTCCTGATTTAAGCCATTATTCTTTCTTTGCCTTTCCTGTTGTTTCTAGAGTCATGAGATTGATTCAGCCACCAGTGACCTTAGCCAGAGTTAATTGAAATCAATGGCATTAGTGCATTCTGGAGCAGGCCCAAAACCAACGTGCGTTCAAGGGCTTTCGTACATCCTTAATCACATGGGTAAGCCTCTGCAAATTTAGATTCCGATGGGTCCAATCATTAAATCAGTTATGCAGTGTTTGATTTCACATATGGACAGCGGTCCCTCCCTGGTTATCAAATGTGGTCTATACTAAGAGGAGAAGGTTATTTCCATAATTTATTTCTGATGAAAATGCGTATTTCTACAGGGGTTGGTGTTCCAGCAAGGCTGGCACCTAATGGGAAAGCTGAGTAATTTTGCTCTCCTCCTGCCTTTTCGGACGCGTCCCTGTGTGTCAGAAAGCAGAGGTATCAGCTTGTGAAACACACATTCCTCTGATGCGAGCATCTGGCCTCTTGGCAGCCAAGTCGTGACAGGTTCTGCAGCAGCTGTGATGGCTCCATGCTCTTTCAGATGGTTAAACAGCCTTGTTTTTTAGCCTAGCTGTTTGTTTTCTGCTGCACTCCTGGATGAAAGCCCACTTGCCCTTTTAATCAATGAACTGGCCGTTGGATTGGAGCAATCAGTTACATTTTTGTACATGTCAGAGCAGAGATCCTTGGCTGGGGACTGCCAGCTATGCAGCCCTGTGCTCCTGACTTGGTGGTTACGGTCCTCCTGCTCCACCCCGACACCTTCACACAGCAAAGGACCTGCTGGTCGTCTTCCCAAAGTGAGGGCAAGCACTAGAATGTCGCCCTCCATCCCTCAGTCACAGAACTTCATCGCTCCTGTTCTCCTGCAGGACATGGTAATCAGACCAAACAGAGGAAATAAGGAATACAGGGTATATATTTCAGATGGCTTTATAAACTGTCCTCCCATGTGCACGTACCAGATGGAGATAAGAATCTGGCTGGAAGCTTTACCCTTACGCTGTGCGGCACAGAGGTAGCAGCACATCAGCTTATTAAGGGAGAAATTCTTCAGAGAAGATTACATAAATCAGAATTAAATTTTATGTAAATAGCTTTTAAACACATAATGCAAATCCATAATATAACAAACAGTTCCAAATAGTTCCCTCGAACAAACAAGCACATCGCCCTCCTAACACCGAATGGGATAGCACGGCATTTTTTAAAAGCTCTCGCAGAGCCCTCCCGGACACGGAGAGCTCTCGGCCCTTTGTAAGCCCCTCTCTACCCTCTCCCGGTGATAACCTGTGTCTCCCTGTGACGGATGTCCTCTTTTCTCCCTGTGCGGTACCGCCTGTGGCACGACGAGGCCAACTTCTGCTCCTGCCGCAGAGTGAGCTTGAGGAGGGAACAAACCTGCTCGCTATCTTATCCGATGTGTGCTGTCGATCCCTTGATGAGGGCTGGGGAACCATCTGATCGGTGCTATCACCCGCTCTATTTGCCAAAGTGCACACACATGGAGTTAATCAGTACCCACGAGCAGCTGTGGTCACTGGCCAAAATGATGCCTGTGAGCGCAATGCAGTGTGACCGCGGGGCCCAGCCACACCAGGGCCAGCGCAGCCCAGCCCAGTGACCAAAATGGGGCCCTCAGCACCACTCTCTCTCCCAAAGGCTGTAGGAAAACAGCAATCCAAGAACTGTTTGAGAAAGATTAATATCATTTAAAGCTCTCTTTGGGTCTTTCAATGCTGTCTTCAAAGCAGGACAGCAAGGAGCCACTACCAGCATACGACTTGTCAAATATGAGCTGCAACAACATGCCTTGTTTTAATACCACGTAATTCCGTATTGTGACACACCACCGGGCTGATAAAAGCATCCCATTTTCCTGAGTGACTATTACAAACAACAGTCCCTCTGAAACACCCTGCAGGTATGCTGCTCCCCTAACGCCCCTGAGACACACAGAAAGTTGATCCAAGGGCACAAGTGAAACCCTTCAGAGTAAGTTGTTTGCTTAAAGCCAAAATGGAGCCACCAAAAAATTAAAGTCTAAATTACCGCTCTCTGTACTGCCAACAGACCCCTAAACAATACCATTAATTCTTACCAAAAAGTACCTCAATGCAAGTCCTCCAGCCTCCCTCCACTGCTCTCTTGAAAAATCCTGGGTTGTTGTAGAATACAGCAAGAAATTGCGCACCCACCCTCAACACACAGGATTCCAACAATATGCTATGATTACTTTGAATCTGTGAAATATCACAATTCATAACAGCCAGCCAGACGCTTTTCAGGGAAGGGGACCAAAGTGTGGCTTTGCAAAAGCGCTGATGAAACAGCCTGAAATTATTTTTGTGAGAAGAAAAGTTTCTCAGTCTTCCTGCAAAAGAAAGCCCTCCATTCTGTTTCCCTGGCTGGAAAAGGGCAGGTATATCAAATGAAGGCTGCTCTGGTTTATCACACTGCCTTCTCTACTACAGTACTGAAGATTTTATTGCTTGCTATAAAGAGAGGAAAAACTCATCTTGTAATCATATAAACACAGTGAACAACACAGAATAAGTATCAATTACTTTTCAAGTTCCAGTGATAGCCTCAGCCCCTGAGGATAATTTCAAATGGTATGATAAAGACTTCAGTTAGATTAAAAGCATCAAAAGCAAGCTAGCGTTCAAAAACAAACAATTCACTCTCAGCTCCGTAAGTTACAATAAATTTTCTGAACTGGCAGATTTCCCTCCTAGCTGTTCAGCTGCTCCTTCCCCACAGGTAAAACAAGTCAATCTGTTTGAGAAGACAATTTGCCACCCAGCTTACTTAATGCCACACATTAAAATAAAATGACTTAATAATTTTGATGTCAAAGTGCTGTTTAATGTGAACCCATGGTTAAAAGAAAGAACCACAAGAGAGAAGTGCAATCAGATGCTGCTGACTTCCATACAGATTGGATCTAAATAAAATAACTATCCAGCTTTTGATCTCATATTTTACACTGAACTTCCCTCAATCCCTTCCCTGCAGATATGTTATTCACTGTTTGCTTTAATCCCATGACCCAAATTTTTCTCAGTGACGTTAGTACAAACACAAACGTGACTAACAGACAACAGAAGATCTGTGATAAAGTTTTATTCATCTGAATCAAACAGACGATCAAGTCGTGTAACACACGAGCAACTCAGCGTAGCTGCATGTGACATGGACGTTGTGTGATGTCGTATGTGACTGGAAAGTGCACAAAAGTGCAGACAAGCGGAACCGGGTGATATTCACGCAGCACAACACGGCAACTTGCAGAGGTGCTTGACGCAACTTTCGGCGAGCTGCCTCGGTTATGGGAAGCAGCTCCCCCACGCCGGCTCCCTGCGTGGAGCAGCAGGAAGGAAGGACTTGCCGGCAGAGGCCTGCGCTGCTGCGGTCGTGGTCCTCCGCCAGCCCCGCGGGCAGGTTCAGAGCTGGCTCCCTTACCTCCGCACGGCCACCAGCAGCATCCAGCACGTTCATCTTGCTTTCAGAGAGAGAGCAGGGAAATGCCGTGTCTTCACAATGCGAGTCACAGCCTGATGAGGCTTTCCTAGCCATGGGAGCGAGCTCATTGATTCATCCTAAAACACCGTTCTTAGCTGAAAGAATAAAAGCATCTCTGAGGCTGAGCACCAACTTTGAAATGGTCTGTGATGATGTGAAACAAGGCTCGCCCCTGCCTTTTGATCAAACGAGGGCTAGGTCTCGGGCCAGTGGCCTGTCCTATTGTATCTGCGAAAGATCAAGAAACCCAAGTACCTCCTGACCAGCGCGGCTAACTTCTGCTTCACGTTCCTTTGATTTTAAATACAATCTTAGCAATTCAGATGAGCAACTCCAGCCCGCTTTCAAAAGCTGACTGCCATACGTGTAGCTTTCATATACTCATGGCTACATGATTAATGAAATGGATTATCACTGGCCAGAACCACTTGCTTAGTGTATTTGGCACATCCTAAAAATACAAATCCTTTACAGTTTTAACTCAGAGATTCTTGCTCTAATTGTGTTCTAGGCATTACCAAGCTACTTGGATCAAGTCTTATGTGTTGACCGAGAGGTCGGTCATTGCAGACACATGGGACATCTCTGGCATCTCCCCTGCCCTGTTGCTGCTTCCTTACACCTCCAACACAACAGACACAGCAGCTCCCAGAAAACATGTCTCACTCTGTGCAAGTTAGCATTATCAGCTGGTGGTGTTTATACCATACCACAGGTACCTGGACAATGTCTAAGAATTTTAAGTAAGGCCCTAACCATTTCATTCATTGCCCATAATATCGACAATTTCCTTTCAGAGCTCTTCCAAACATCCCAGAAGCTTGGACGTGAATAATTTCTCCAGTGCTCTAACTTTGGCACATGTCTTTAAACAGATGGAAATTACTGTTATGCAGCCTTAGGACATATCAAGATCTCTTTTTGTTTCTGTAATGAGGCCCAATTAATACCCACAATTTTCTGCCACTCAAATGATTTCAGAATATCAGGATTTCAGCCAGAACAGCCATGCTGATGTGCGCTTTCATGATATAATCTAATTATCTAAACCAATATCAACACAAGTAATGATAGTCATTCTATAGGAAACTTAGGTATTCTGCTGTATTCAAAATATATCTACTTTAAAAGACTTTTCTCTCTCCCATTGCTGAGACAACATTACACCTTAGTGAGGCTTCAAATTAGAGCAATACTACTGAGCTAGATAATCTCTGGGGTAGCCTCCATGAAAGTTCTGCTGCAAAATAGGATGGGACAGAGCAGTTGTCTGAGTGCAATCTTACCACATAGCAGGCATTAGAAACGTCTGCACAGAGAATCAGTGTGGAATAGCTATTTTGTAGTGATTCACCACTAATTTTGCAGTAACCTTTCTGTGTAGACGAAGCCCTACAACTAGGTTTCTATTTTTAAGACTTATACATTTCAAAAGCTTTTGCATAAAATGATACCCATGCAAATGCAGTATTTATAAAACATCACAAATGAATAACTTAATTATAGCTTATTTACCTGGCAGGACCAGGGTTACCACTCCCCCCTTAAAAAGTCAGTTTATGAATGCTTGAAACGCTCATGGTAATTCTTGAACTTTGTCCTTTTCATAAAAAGTTTGCTGTGATTACTTTCTATTTTAAAACCAAGCAGTTCTGAGCAAATATGACACTTCCTCCTAATTAACTTTACAGTTCACGTTTTTTTCACCACCTACAGCGCACTGGGAACCCTCTGAATTAATTCTCAGCAGCTCTGCTTGACCCACTAGGGCTGTTCACTCACTGTGGTTTCCAGCTGCTACCTAACATACCTGAAAATTTCCACCAACCTCAGAATCCTGGCCATCATACTCAAAACAGATTGAGAAATACATTATTAGTATACCCAGATACAATACAAAACAGAAATTCTTTACAACCAGGACTAAGCTGAACCAATGTTATTAAAATACATGTAAACTGAACGCAAGCAAGCTTCTTCCTTTTCTTCTCCTCCTTTCCTTAGAAAGATTCAATGACAAGACAGCTGACAAGATAAACAATAAGTGCCACTGTGTCTTCATGAGGACTATGTACATACAAAGCAGAAATGGTAAATATCACAGCAGGATTTGGTTAGTATTATATGTTATGATTTTTAAAAATATATTTAATTACTACTGTCAGAAACTGTCCTAAAAATAGCTTATTGAGCTGCATTTTTTCTAAATGACAGATAACTGTTGGAATGCAGCATTCACAAGGAACTGTTTGTACTAGGCACTGTATTTCCCCTCCACCCAACAGAACTTCCAGCAGAAGATCATACAAAGTCTGCAAATATATCAAGGAGAGAATAGACACCAAAGGCTGTAAAAACCACAAGATCATAGACATGCAAGTATATGCAGGTGTAATAAGCAAACTACATTTTCGTCCTGCCAGAAAGACCTCTCTAATCTCCAAGTTAGTGAGAATGTCCTCATTGCTCCAATATTTTCCCTGCAGCCACAACAATTATATAAAATACGTTTGCAGACGTTTGATTTTTTCACCTAGAATGATAACCTTAGCAAGTGACAGTGTCCATTAAGTCCCTTGAAGGTTACTTACTTTTTATACGCATGTTGCAAATTAGCCTACATATTCTGCCTATCTGTACAGTCATTAAAATACTATCATCACTTTTCAAGAAGGAGAAGGAAGAGCTTGGATTTCAGCATTCCTGTAGCCCTGACTCAGGCTAATTCTCCCCAGGCTGAGTGGAGAGTCAAACCCTATGGGAGGTTAACTGACTTCAAATCACCGCTCCGCTACGTCAGACCTGCAGAGCTGGTTTGTTCCAGAAGGGTTCGGTGCTAAGAGCTGAAAGCACAGCTGCCTGCTATCCAAGGACGCGCTGCCCGTGCTGCACCAGGCTGCTGGCACTGCCGGGCAGCCACTGGAGCGGGGCTCTCGCTTGCGGTGCACTCCCGAGGCAGAGCTGTAAATCGAGGCATCTGAGTCAGCACAAGTTTAATTTACTCAAAATAAAGGCGTTACAAACCTACAGAGACGCCCCTGTTTCCACTGGGAACAGCACTGTTCACCGGTGCTAGGAACCAGAAACCCAGCTTCCCAAACCAGAAGCACCGCGGTGCCCGTGCTGCGCCGGCTGCTGGTGCCTCCGCTGACCACGCGCTTCTCGCCCGGCCCCCTTGACGTGATGAATCCTGTGCCCTCCCAGGATTAAGCGGTCATTTCCTATGGATACCTAGGGAAAATAGGTGCCCTCAAGATGGCATGTTCTGGAAATGGTTTTGAGGAAGAGAAGTCTCCCTGGCCACGTCAGGTGTGGAGCGTCTTTCCCATGATCTCTTCCTTTGGCCCGGAATTCCACCACTACCCCGTGTCTGCGCCTTACCACAGCGTTTACCCCTTGCTCTAGAATGTAAGCTTTAATTAAAAGTTTCTACACCTTATGCCTGGAAGGAAGATTTATCAAAACACGAGCAGAACATAAACCTTCAACCTATATAAAGCCTAAGACAACAGCTCTGAAATTCTGTTATACTTTTTAGCACGATGTTGAAATGAAATAACAATACTTTGTAAAGGCGGCTTCACTGAGAACGCTAACTTTTAAAATAAACATTAAAGTATAACTCGTGGTTTTTTGCCACCCTTTCCAAAGTGGCCTAACAGATTTTACCTTCAGCCTTACCGCTTTCCTCCAAGTGATCCCAAAAGGAAACCCATATTATTTTCCTATTCAAAATTTAAAACATATTTAGAAACAAGATATTAAAAGATATATAAATTGAATTGAACAACAGTATAATGGATTTATTTAATAGAACTTTCCTAAAAATATATATTTACATGTTCCATTAGGTAAAAGCACCCTCCTTTCAAAAACAGCTGGGCTGCTGACCTGGAATTTCAGCAAATGCTGGGAGACGTCAGTGCTGGGGCAAGGCCCCTGTAAGGGCTGTGCAGAGCCTGCTTTGCTGCCCTGGGTGTCACAGGCGCTCAGGATCTGGCTCTTAGCCACACATTTAACGTCCCAATTAAAAAGCCCATTCCAGGGCCCGCTGGCATCACCGGGAGCCCGTGGCCTTCCCTGGGAGCTGGGTAAGCGGACAGGCGAGCTGCGGGGCGCGAAGCGGGGCCGAAGCAGAAGGCTCCACGGAGCGCATTCCCCAGCAAGAGCAGAAACCGCAGGGGCATGTCACGCCCCGCTTGGGCCCATCCCTGTCCCACAGCCCTGCCTCAGACAGCCAATCTTTCAGCCTCAGGCAAACGTTTTAGTCATGGCACACTGCAGAGGGCATACAAAACCAGTTTTGTCCCGGGACAAAGCCACAGAAACAATGAGGCACAGCAGTGGTTTCACAGATGCTCTGTCCTGCCTGCTGCTGACCGGGAGGGCCGGGGGGGCTCCGCAGAGCTCCCAGGTGGAGATCACCCCAAGCACCCCCGCAGCCGCGCAGAGATACGCACTGCCGCTGAGCCGAGCCGCCCCAGGGCCAGGCCATGCCCGCGCGTGGAAAGCTGCAGCGACCGCAGGAGTACGGGCACACGTGGGAGCTATGTGGCACGGGAGCGGGGCGACGCTCAGGGGGCTGCCAGGAGAACGGCTGCTACGTGATCGCCCGCCACGTGTCACTCAGCTCGGCGAGACGTGCTGTGCTTGCGAGGAACACCCCCAAATGCTCACGTCCTGTTTTAATTCCCTACTGTAATGAAAGGGGTGAAACTGTTCAACATCCCCCATACAAAAGTCCAGTTTATCGTCTATACTGAGCTACGTGTATTCACTTTGCAACCACACTGACGTCCAGTGAAGAGTGCTATAGCAGGCAACCCATTTGCACAGATTGGCTTTAAAATCCTGGACACCTGTGCAGTTACAAATCTACCCAGCATTTACAGCTTACAGACACTCACCCAGTTAATACACAAATGCCTCTGTGGGATTATATGGGGGAAAAGAGGAAAACAAGAGGGAACCCAATGTATCATCCCCTCTCCTCATTAACTGAATGCCAGAGATTGCCCCTTATTCCCATTTCTCTTTCTTCGTTCCTGCTCAAGTATGAATGACAGCACCCAGTGGACACGCTTCTGGCAAGAATGGAGCTTCCTTCCATGTAGAAACGCTGCTCTTTCGAAAAACGTGCTTCAAGCTGCAAGTATTCTTATAACGCACAGCCTTCCAGTTCGAGGGATAGGTCCTCTCCCTCCACAGCACTCAGCACCCATAGTGGTGCTAGAAAGATGAATTAAGCTCAGCTCTACCTACACACAGTGCCACAGAAAATAGACCAGAAAGCCAGAGGTCTTCACCCCTTTTGGTGTAAACACATTTGCTAATCTCAAGTTAATTTCCCAATCACACATTCATAGGCTGGTTGCACGCAGGGTCTGATAAATACTGAGCAAGTTTAAGATTAATGTACACAGCTAACAGATCGGTGCACAGAAGTGAAAAGCCTGGACAAGTGGGACCGAATGCAGTTTGCTGTCAGGACAGTGCTTCGTTGCACCATACAGACCTGAGCAGCTCCAGGACCAAAGCTGGGACAAAGATGGGAATTCAGCTGAAAGCTGATGCAGCTCTTCCCATCGCTACTCACACTCATGTAGCTGTGATCAAAGAATGCATCGCACCTGAATTTTGTGAAGACACAAAAACAAATTACCCTAGGACTCACCATTCCTAAGCTTCTTACTGAACCAGAGCACATGCAAAAATTTTACAAACCTCTTTGTGCAACACAATTTCCAGTGCGTTGCCAAAGACCCAAACCATTAAAAAGCCCACAGGCCCAGGTGACAGTGCGTGGCCGGGAAACATTCGTGCTTTGAGCTCCACAAATTCTGTTTGCTATGAGATACCACTGCAACTACAGGGCACCGCGGGGGACTAAAGAGTTAACAGAAACATAAGAAAATGCACAATTACATAAAATACAATCTGTCAATCAGATATTGGAAATGGACTATGAAGATGCCGGTGTAACTGCATGTACTTATACCCAGAGACCACTTTAAACAGTCGAGCATGATTTACACATGCTGCAGCTGTCACACACACTATTTTTGACATTCAAGAGCCTATGCATACTGTCAGTTGAAGAAATTTCTAGTTATTTGCTATTTTGTAGATCTGTAAATCACATAAACGCTCATATTATTACCATGTGCTCTGACAGAGCACATGCATCAACAGACCATCTCGGAAGAACTACAGTGATGAATTATTGATAGTATCTCACATAGCTGGCAAACATTTATTTGAAAATCAGACTCCTGTGATACAGAACCTGCTTCTTTCCAATCTTGAGATCGACCCTAATGTAAACTATAGCATACAACAGATTAAAAAATATATAGCCTAGCTCTCAATTCATGTTCTCATTTTTATCATTTGATGGTTCCCATAAAGATTGTTTATTATTGATGTGAAATGCTGGAACCAAAATATCCTGTAGCTGGAAACTGGAAGTCTCAGTGACTGAGTCAGTGCGACTCTTTTGGCCTCTTCTCAATATGCTTTATTTCTTCTGTTGAATAAACAAACAGTCCCATTCTGCAATGACAAAGCAAACCAGAATTTTCCCATATTGTTTTGACAGATGTTGTCAGGGACTGATTACAAAAACCTGTATACCTAGTAGATATTTACTACTATGATTTTCCATCATGTAACTGAACTACATGCAGAATAAACTAATGTCATAGGAAGTTGTGCTAATGAAAAGCCCCTGACTACGGAAATTAAACTGCAAAATAACTTTTCCAATTGCAGTAAAATCTACTTTTAAAGGCACTGCAGGAAAAAACATGTTATTTGTTAAGTTGTCCTAACAGGACACAAAAGACTGATAGACATGAAAGGACCGATTGTCAAAACACCTCAGCATCTGGCTCAGGCACCTTGCAGGAAAAGATCAGATCTCTCTCCAAAGGTCTCCTTACTCAAAAGCTCTCCTTGAGAACAGCCACACCAACATTTAGCAGACTGCTACTTAGCTCGGTACGTTTAGTCAGCATTTAGTCTATTAATAATGTTTTTGTACTCTCTTTTTCGAGTTAGTTGGACAATGCATCAAAGCTGCTGGGGTTCAATTATAGCCAATTATTTTAAAGGGGTTTCTGGGTTTTGTGTTACAGGACGGTTGGGGGAGGATGATGTTTAACAGACCACATCAGTGCATTATTTTAAAAAGCAATAAATACAAGCAGAATGATGCTCTGTTACAATTATATGCAGAATTGTGAAACAGAATGATTTTCTGTTATCAGGTGTTAATGTGCCATTTATAACGGCCAAAAGGAAGACCCTAGACACTTGAACACCAAGGGGCTTCCTTCTGAATATTATTTTTCAGGTCTGTAGCCCCCACTGGCTCTGACATTTACTTAGAAAGCACGAGATAGCACGAGTGAGTACCAAGAGGACAATAATCTTTTGAAGTTAAGGGAGAATGAGACCTACTGGATAGGGAGCATCACAGCGAGGAGATTTTCATCACAGCAAGGGTATTTAGACCAGCAGGTTTACACAGGCAACAGGTGTTTTTGCAAGCCCAGGTGACTAATAATTCTGGAAATTAAAAACATGTAGCTCTGTATGACTGCCAGAAGAGATATTTCATCACATTATTTTGTCTGGGCAGAATGAAGCAATACACAATTCATATTTAAAAGCACATTTCCCCAGTATTTCTCTAGATTCTGTACAGCCACAGAAATAAACGTTTATGTATGTATGCACACACACTACAAATAAGATTGAAAGAATAAATATAAATAAAGGACATCAACAACACAACATACTTTTACAACAACTGAATCCTTGTGCGGCTGGTTGGAGTAGGATCCTAACATGACATGAGTCAAAAGGTCTAAAAACTTTCAGTGATTTTAGGTTTTCACTACTCTCTCTGATAAAAGACTTCCTTCAGTGAAAAAAGAGAGGGTTTTTAATTATCTGTGGAAATGTATCATTTGATGGCTTTTCTTTGGTTGTTTGTATTCGGGTAATTGCATGTTAAACAAGCCCAAACCTGAAAATTTTGCAATTTTTCTATTTAGAAGTAAATGGAAACTGCAACTGAAAAAAAAAAAAAGGCTTAATTCTGTGAAGTAAGACTTGAAATATATTCATGTAATTCAGGGCAGTTAGCATGCAGGAAGAAAAGTGTTTAAGTGAGAGCGAACGTATCTTAGTCTGTCCAAGGATATGGGCCTAAGTGACTTAGGCTTTCCTGGATATTAAGAATAAAATCCAAAGCCCATTTTAAAATCCATTACATTTTCCAATGATTTACATTATCATTAGACTACAGACCTGATCCGATAGAAACCTCACAAAAATGGAAATTACTAAGTTATTCTGTCCTTTTCCCAAAACACGTACTTTCTTCAGATGAAAACCCTATTAAAATGGTTTGTTCATTAAACCTGATACCACCAAGTTGAAGGCCATCCCGCCGCCTGTTTAGGCCAGCCTCGTGTCTGCTGCCACACTCCAGGAAGGACGATGACCTAGCTATCATCCCTCTGCGTCACAAGAGTCGATATGGCATTCCTTCCACGCAGTTTCCAGACGTTTCCAAGAAGCGGCACAGGGAGTCACCTCCATCTATCTGCTGGCTCGGTGACATTTCACTGAGATGACTGTTCACTGGGATTTGCACACCTGAAACTGCCCCCCGGGAGGCTTGTGCAAAACCCCCGCCTAACCTACCTGCAGGGCCCAGCAGAGTAATTCTGTAGCAAGCGCTGCCTGATGCAAGGGCCGCTGATGCCAGTGGGAAGATGCTGAGCGGCCAAAGGGACACAATTCAGCTCAGCCCCACAGGGCCGGGTAAGGCCAAAAAGCCACTCATATGACTGAAACAGCCCAGTGAAGTTATTTAAAAACAAGGGCTGATTTAAGGAAAAAGGCAAATTCTTTGGGGGACAACATTATTAAACTAACACAAAAACAAAAACTGCGGCAAATATGCAGACAGATGAGAATCAAGCAAAACTTTTAATCAAAAAAAAAAAACCAACTTGAAGTAACATATTCATACTCCAATAACTTTGAAATCAGTCATGCCTTCAGCTAAAAAAATTGTCATTGCGAGATGTAAGCGCTGATACTGATAATATCTCTAGCTGTAGGGCGTATTAGGCATTCGGAAAAACAGAGTCAGGCTAAATCTGGTCTGCACCTCGTGCCTGAGCTGCAGATGTGAGGCAGCTGGGGCAGAGCAGAGGGTGCTGTCATCGCACTCACGCCCCCCCCCACTGCACTTTAATGATGTCCCTGCAGATAGTGCATGGGCATTTCCTTCCCCCTCTTATTTTTTTTCCTTGTCTAACCCTGGGGAGTCCCCCAGACTGTACAATAGAGTACATTTTCAGGCCAATATCCTACTTCATTGTGCCCCCTGAATACAATTTAAACTTCAAACTTGAGTTGATTGAAGGGGGATGATGCTTAGCATCTCTGTGAAAAAAAATGAAGATGGTTAAATCCATCAGCAAGTGATTCATCTTTCAGATGAAATGAGCACCATCAGAAAATAGTAGAATACAACAGAGAAACAAAACAGGCAGGTATCATCTTTAATTTAAATAGGATAATTTACACTGTTCTGGTCACCTTCAGCAATCATTACTGCATGCAATAAGAGCAAGGTAAACCAGAACTAGCATGTGAAGAAAAGGTACCAAGGAATCAGAGTAAATCAAAGAGGAAGGAGAATTTCAGCCAGACTGACACACACAAGCACTTTCTTGAGCAATACATGGCTAGAGTGAGAGAGAGGATGAGCTGATTGATTTCCTTTCAATTATATGAGCAAAGACAAGAGGGCACAGCATTACTCACTACACCACCATCTTCCCGGTGGGTTATACACAAACGGGGACTGGTACAGCAAGTTACAACATCCCTGAAACAGCAATTTCAGCGGATGCACGCAAACTGGCTTACACACGCATTTCACCCACAGGCTGAGCGCGTAAGCGCTGACTCCCACCCCCAAGCCATCCGTCTGGCCAATTGCAGACCCCTCAGTTTTATGTTACCCAGCGCGACACATTTCACACAGAGAGCCACGTTGCAGGGCCCACCTCTCCCTCTCTTTCCGTGCACCCCAAGCCACCTGACAGGAATGGTTGGACTTCCACTGTGCGCTGCGTAACAGGGCTGCAGCAGAAGCCACAGCCAGCCACGAGTTCCAACACCACACGACGTGCAAGTCCGTGCGCAGAGAGCGAGACCTCACGCAGCCGCCGTCCGCGTGGCCCTGCAAAGCCAGCGCGAGGCAGCGTGCCCGGCTAGCTAGGTGCAGCAGCACGGGGAGCCCTTCTGAAACTTGGCTCCTCGCTCTGTGAGAAGAGAAACTCCTGAGGCACCGCAAATACGAAGCAAAGAAGTGCCGTTGGCCACATCTACTGCAATCTGATTGATCCAAATAAGAAATACCCGTAACTATCCAAGGTTGTCAATAATTGGAGAAGTTTTGCTTAGTTGAATCTACACAGCTGATGCCTCTGACATGAAAATTTCCTGTGCAGCTCTATGGATTTATTTCATATCCGTGCTATGTTACTTATATAAAGGTGTCATTTGAAATTATTTTAAGCATAATATTTACAAAATTAATTCAATAAGAAAGCTTACTGCTGAGGGATTCCAATTTTGACTGTTGAAACCACTTGGTCCAATCATTTATGGTAGTAAATAAATGTTATGAAACCTCACGGAGAAACTATTATCCAAATTACTGAACAAAAACAAAAAAAGCCTTTATTATGTTCCAGGAATGCATTTCTGGCAGAGAAAATAACATTCATATACAATGTCTTTTTATAGATTAGTCAGGGGAAAAAATGACTGCATTGATGTACTGCAAACTGTAAGGATTTTTTCTTTCCTGAAGAATTACAAGTGACATCAGTTCTTATAATATCCAAGAAGAATAGAATATACTTTGTTGAAAGAATTCCAGCTTTTTTATTCTGGTAAGTTGTGTTACTGAGACAAACTTTCCTATTGTTTATTGTTTGGCCAGTTGTGAATATGGTGTACATAAAGGAAAAGTGTTTCAAGCTCTAAAATATTTTTTCTGAATAATTATTTCATTGTTTTCTATCAAGCAAGGCAGCAAAATGACTCTACTGAGATCCGTGACAGCATTTGCCAGGGGATTCAAGCCTCCACCTCCAGTGCACAAAATAAAATTGACCATGAGGTCGCAGCAGAGTGTTCTCAGAACAGTTATTCCTGGATCATGCAGGTTCAAGCAATCCTCTTCAATGGCCAAAAATGTTGCTCAAAAAAGTAAGCAGTAAGTACGGGGATTCTGCAGAGGAAAACAGTCCATGAGATTTTCCCAAGGTGCTAAGCAAAATGCAAAGTGGAGAGGGGAAAAATGGCACCAAGATGGTGGGATTTTATGTGGAATCTCTAGGGAAGTCCACTTGTTCTCTTCTTCATCACTGTATGACAGGCAGAGCTTGGGACTATGCTAGTGACCGTCTCTGATCCCTCAAACAAATCTTTGCTCCGAAATACACCTGAAGATGTGTACGGGATGTGTTGTCTATCCCAGAACAAGACTCTCTATGAAATGTTTCTTGCCATGTAGAAATTGGAAGGATGAGCTTCCACTCCATCGGTTAAACATTTCATACAAATGGTTTATTATGCTATGTTTTTATTAACAAGAAAATCATCAGATTGACCACACTGTTGACTCTGACTTCAACAGTTCAGGAATTCTTTTGTTCATCTCAATGGGAAAAGGAAAAAAATCATGTGTGAAGTTGGTGAGCTACTGCCAATTGTCACTAGTTCCTACAGAGTCATCCAGGTCCCCATGACAAAGACATCTCTTAAAAAAGTGACTCATATGAAGCATGGACAGCTTTCCCCATCCTGTGCTCCTAGTACTCACTCTGCATGAAGGAAGCTACATTTTGCAGGTAATGAAATTCCAATATGCTTTACATGTATTTTTAATTTTAATTCTATGACAGGCCAAGAAAAATCATATTTGATAACTGCAGTCACAAAGGAAGAATGCATACTTCATTGGGAAAAAGTAGCAAAAAAATATATTTAATAAATGTGGTTTAAAAATAAAGCTTTCAGTGTGTGCTTTAAAATAACAAATAAAATCAGATACATAGATGTCAGCTCATTTCTGGTCTAAATCAGCTCCTCTGACAAAAGTGGGCAGCACCGGTTTGTGCTAGCATAATTTGTCCTCTATTTCTTAACTGCATCCAGATATCCATTCAAGAGAATTTGTTTTATTTTTTCCATTTATAATACCTTACATTTTGTGTTTGCAGAATTAATTTTGGTATGGCATACTTTCCCTCAGACTCAGTAACCCCAAAAGGTTTGTTATGTCTATTATCTGCGGTCCCAGCATGTCTTAGCATCTCTGTTTTGCAAAAGACATACATAGCGGGGTACAGTGACTGTCCCACATGTCAAAAGCAAGACCTCTCAAACTGGTTTTGGTTCAGGGCTAAATGGAGAAATCAGGCCAAGCATCTGGATTCATCTGGTTTCGTATAGCCATCCTTTCAGGCTGCTGTTGGTCTTCTGCTTGTGGTGGAATCCTGTTCTCACAAAAGCCAGCAGAAGTATCCTTACTGTTGTCTTCTAAATCAAAAACTACAGAGGAACTCAGTCCCACTCCAGAGGGGTTTTAGGCCTTTAAGACCAGAAGCATAACCTAAGTACCCACTGTGGAGTATCAGAGGATTTCACAGCAGAATGTGTTATGCAGCTGTCTGCCTACCGAGCAATGTCACACAAAATGACTTTTTATTCCCTTTTCTTTATTAAGAGGAACGCTTGAGAAGAGACAAACCTATACTGTTGACTCAAGCTTCAGCAGGCATTCCATGAGCCGCTGCTTTGTGTGAGGCAGAGGCCAGCAGCTCCATACAATCACCATTCATTTCTGGAAGTTGTTCTTCTGCAAAGCCAAGATTATAACAGTTCAAAGAAAATAACTTTGCAACTGTCAAAAGGCAAGAACATGCTCATCTTTTGAAGAAGTCCTATGACAATGACTGTCATTGCAATGAGTAAATATTTAAGAGCTTCATAGTCAGAGAAAGGGTGATGTTGTGGTTGTTAAAGCACACGCACTTAAGATGATTTGGGTCTTTTTTGTTTGTTTTTGAACTTTGCCACTGTCACCTGTGTGACTTTTGGCCAATCACTCAGCTGTCTGCATTGCTGCCCCACTCTACACCTCTCTCACTTTGAAATAGCCTTTTTTCCAACTCAGTTGATCCTGACTGTCAAGATCTTGGTGCCAGCAGCAGCAGGACAGCAGTGGCAGTGTGAAGCTGGAAGGAACGGAAAGCCCTGGGGAGTGAGACATGGCCAAGCTGGAGCACCACCTCCAGCGCTCTCGTGCTGTCCAGCGCCCAGTGTACAAAGCTGGGTCCTCCCAGTATTAACAAAGTCCAAATGAAGCTGTACCTAGATTCTTAAGTCTTAAATCATACCGAAGAGTAAGTTAATCTCTAAAGCCACCTCAAGCTGTCAGTAAAGCATATTCCTGGATGACACCAATTGTCACAGCTGCACTGAGGTTCGGCAAGCAAGTTCAGTGCAGCAATGACAATAAATCCCACCTCAAGGTCCCTTCCAGAAAGCTGGGTCAAGAATAAAGTACTTCCTAACGTAAGGTGGACTTTTACTGGAAAGTAGCAAATGGTGATTTGAGACTCACGTTTGCTCTGCTCTTTTCTCCTGTACAGCTCCCCCTTCCTTTTTTTATTTTTCCTTGTGCGTGAAGGAAATAGCTTTGTAGGAATTAAAAAACATAATGATAACAACAACAAAAACAACCAACTCTCTCCCCCCACCCCCCCCAAAAGCCTCCACTAAAGTATCCTGACACATAGCCTGCTTTGCAGAAAGGTCAACACTTTTACTATTAAAGAAAATGAGCCTTTGCTCACAGTACAATTGTGTGAAATTTTTAGTAATCAACAAGGGAAACAAGTCATTAACAGATCCTCCATGGTGGAGGAGAGGTTACCTCAGAAGAAGAGATGGAAAGCAATCTCAAAAAGCTAATAGCATTTATATATTGGGTGCTGGAGAAATTGTAGCATACGCCTCACAGTGCTAGAAAGGATCTTGCCAGAAGTACCCACACCTTGATCGGAACACAGTCCTTGCATTGCACAACAAAGCCGTGACATTCCCCAGAGAAACCTCCATGTTTTTCCCCTCTAGATCCTTCAAACACACAAAGAATCCATTTACAGATACTTAGTTTCAAGATTACTGTTTCGGCAATCCATCACAGCCTCCTGAGGGGACCAACTACAGCACAGGCGGACCTGTTTTCTGTTCTCATAAAGCTCCATCGTCGAGAGCCAGTCAATAAAATATTCCTTCAGTTTTTACTTTCCATAGGGATACATGATGTTTCCACCACGCGCTTCAAGCCAGGCAATCACAAAGCACTTCGCAGTACCTTACTTCGCAGAGCAGCTGGAAACGCGCACCCTGCCCGCACAAAGCCGAGGCCGAGCAGGGAGCGCGCGGCCTCGTCACCGTCCCCGTTACCTGCGCAGCCTGGCGATCCTTCAAAGCTCCCTGCTCGCCCAGCAAAAGCAGGCAGGGTTACGTTATTCCCTACAGGAGTTTGTGAGCCATGAAATTTCATGCGCAGGTACTCCTCACAACATGTATTTCTAAGTTACAAGAATGCATAAGAATTCAGTTTACAAAAAGCTAAATACGCATCACACTACTGAAAATAAGGAGTTAGCAACAAAAATGGCAAAATGAAAAAAAATCAGCTGTGTTTCTCCACAGGAGGGTCAAGGAAGCATAAAATAATTTTTAAAATTTAACCTGCACTAACAAGCATAACAATAGCTGTTCCTTGCACGTTGCAATGTCAGAGCGTGCTGCTGAAGCTAAAGGAGTTGCTGTGAATGTGAACACAGTTCCAGGAATGCATTTTGTTCCCCATTTCAGCAGCCTCCTATATAAATCCTTTGCAGTGGGTCAGTGTCTGTTTTAGCTGTACGCAGCCCTTCTAGACTAAAAAAAGAGAAAGACTCTAAATACAGGTGTTATTTTGATAGCGTCCCCACACATATCCCCTATGGACATTGAGGGGATGGAGTGGAAAGTGTAGGAACTACACAGCTACTGTTATTTTCTCTGGAAGGGTGACTTGGAAAGAATAAAGAATTGGCTTTTCCTTTAGGACTAGCCACAAAACTGAGCCAGTGTGGGCGAGAGACTGGAAAATAGAAGCAAATTACTTCTCTTCCAACAAATTAAGGAAATAAAGGCAGTTCCTTCCTTGGAGCAGTCACATTTATACAAATCGGTGTATAGAGACACAGCCTAACCCTACAGAAACAAAGCTCTGCGAAATGAGTCCAGCTGCCTATCTGGAGAGAATTCTCCCGGGCTGGTGTGACAAAGACAACATTCATGTGGGCTACTGCAGAAGTCGTCTCATAAAAATTACCCTGAATGCCTGTTCAGTCGCTCCTACCACAGGAGAAAGGAAGGGGAGAACTCCTTGACTTTGGACAGGAAAATGACTTTGGTCCTGTAGGCAGGACATATGTCTGAAGGAATAATTTCATTAAGGCCCAGGATCCATTTTGTGAACCACAGCTACACACACTGATCACCAAGGCCTTAAAAACTCATTTAACTGGGATGCCCTCATCTATCAACTTTAGTTACTGCAACAAGATTAAAGTTCCAGGCTACTGCACTGAACTGTGCAACTCTGGATCACTAAAATACTGTTTTCATTAGAATTGTTTTCTAGAGAGGAAAGGATGGTCAGCAACTTCATTGTACGCTCAATGATTTCATTGCTTAGGTGAGAGGCTGGGGAGTTGCCTCTTCTGCCACCACCATGTGTAAGCAGCTTTGAGAAGGTCTGTCTTCTCAGTTTATCCATAGGTTCTCAGACAGATAGCATGAGATTGGAAATGATCGCCTTAAAGACTATAGATTAAGAGTTAGATTCATCACCATGGTGAAGTTTTGCAGAGAGAGGGCTACCAGAGCCCTTACACCTTCCAGATTTTGAAGGACAACCTGAACCAGCCTTGCCAGTCCCATAATTTGGGTAATTAAAGGATAGCTCTAAGTTTATGTTTTGTCATGACTACAGATCATCCCCCTTTATCCTTATGATCTAAAACAGTAACAGGAAGGATAAAGAAGTTTACCTAAGAACTAGCTCCACAAAAATAGTAACAAGTACTCACAAGGTAAGTGCTGCTAAGAGATTTCCTGCAATACATTCTGATTTGCCCTGCTTGCCTTTTACTATTTCTTACTGGAAAACATTCCTGCCAAAATTATAGTCCTTGTGATATGCATATCATATACATTACTCTTTCCTTTAAGCTTTCCACTAAACATGTCAGAGAGTCTAACCACTTTTATTAGTATTTCTTTTCTTCCTTTACAAATTGCACAACCTCTGTGTTTGGAAATAATTATCTATCCTTCCAACAACTTGCCCCCCAGATTCACTACATGGGATCTTAAGTAAATAGTAACCAAATCAATGATTGACCAAACAAAATGGAAAAATTATTTTTAAAAATCCCAAAGAACCAGAAATCCCAGAACTGAAGCCCCAATAGACTTTGTATTACAGCAGCAAACATGCCCAAAATGAACAGCAATCCATCTTTTGGCTTTAAGACACACCTAGAAAGGGATATGGAACGTTTTACCTGTCCTTTACAAGTAAATTACTAGTATGAGACAAACGAGAAGAGAATTGATCACCTTACTCAGTACCAAAACCTACTGTCTGATGAAACCGAAGAAACATGAGTGCCACTGTAGTTTCTTCCAGCAACCTCTCTATAAGCACACGGTTGCAGTAGTTGCACTTGCTTTCACTTCACAGGTCCCAGGATTATGAGGAAACTATCAGATACAACTTTGGTGTAAATGAAAAATTCTGCTTTGTAATCACCATTGGACTTTCACTTTTAAACTGGAAAACAAGCAACGTGCTTTTGGCGTGGATATCTTGTTCCAAGTTGTTCGTACTCTGAACATGACTCTCAACTCCCTCATAACTTTCAAGTCTCAAGAGATCTCTCCACCCCCGTGTTGCATATGTTGCTGCAGAGATATTTATCTGGCTAAGCCTGATCAATGGAGGACACCTAGTGATACAGGGTTTTGCACGGAACATGACCCAAGCCAGCCCATGCAATATCACGCAATTACTTTTCAAGGTTCATTAGAAAATACCAGCACAACTGGCCCTACCAGAGCTTCCCAGGACCCTGGAATGGTCACAGAAATTTAACATTCACCATGCTTACTAGAACAGGCTGTCCTCGTGTTGAACAATCACTCTTAAATTATTTGAAGAATCACAGAATCATTTAGGTTGGAAAAGACCTCCAAGATTATCCAGTCCAACCTATGACCTAACACTACCAAGTCCTCCACTAAACCACATCACTAAGCTCTACATCTACAGGTCTTTTGAATGTTCTTACTGCACTCAGGTTCCAGTAAGTGCAAAACGAAAAATTCATTTGCAAAATGCGAAATACAAGCAACATAATTCCAATGTTAACAGAAATTAATATAAAAATCAAATACATAGGTACTTATTTCCTACATCTTTCTGACCCTGCATAATCCACCTAATGGCCTGCTAGATATTCACTATGGAAGATCCATTTCATACAGAAACATTTTTGTCCTTGCACTGATTGCATTCATGGAAGAGGATCTAGACTTGAGGATCTCACTTCCATTTCCTCTGTTCCTCTCTTTGAAAAAGCCACACTCACATTTTCATCCCTTTCTCTCCTTCTTCCCCCAAGACTTCCTCTTTCTTAACTGACTTGGGAATAGGGTTTGATCCTTCCCTGGCACCAGTTCTGTCATCAGCACGGCCAGATGTGATTATCACATGCTCAGAGTGGAGTCAGCTCAAGAGGGTTCCAGCATTTGCAAAGCCCCATACAGGCCCTTAGGCCATTGCCTGCTGAGGCAAAATGGAAACCTGCCAATCCCAGCTCATTGCGTGCAGCGTGCTACTGCCTCACGTCTGAGGACAGACAGAACGCTACGCAAGCATGCTGGAGTGATAATGAGTGCGAGAAGAAACTATGAAAGAAGCACCAAACGTACTCCAAGCTAACAGTCTTCCCGCAGTCTCCCGTTGTATACTGCCTCTTCCTATCCATATGCCACTAGACCGTGGACCTCAGGACCAGACCCAGTGACCATGACAGAAGACAGAACAGTGGTACACAGAAGCATGTGCCATGCAGCACCCATCACAGAAACCAGTGCCAACCATCAAAGTTTTCAGGGCTGACACAGGGTAACAGCTCCCTTAGGCCGACGCCTTCACTTGTACATCAGCTCCTGAATGTCCTACGCGAGTCATCATCAAGGACATGAAGGCAGCACAATGTAAGAGGCAGAGGAATCTATCCTCAGAGCTACAGGAAAATACCACGCACACAGGAGAAATGCCCCCTCTGCCAGGTAAAAGGACTTCTGCTACTAGCTAGAGTTCAGGTTGGGCAAGACTTTCATCTTCATCCACTAATTAGCTTTCCCTCTGCTGCTGTACCCCTTTCTCTGAGTCTGGGGACAGGTTCTGTCTTTTGGAGTTTTCTAGAGCACCAGCAAAATTATAAGGGAAGGAACAGTAAATCCTAAGTGAAATGAATAGATGTTTTAATGCAGAAACCAAAGTGCACTTTGATTTTCAGAGTAGCCGTTCTCTAGTCCTATGGGCAGTACAATCATTATGGACTCCTTGCTAGTCTTAAAGGAGGGTACATGTTGAGATACCCAAAGATTTCAGTCCGGCCTGCCAAAGACATGAAGCATAGTGGCTATAGCTGTAGCAGAATCACTGAGTAATACTGCCCAGGGGAATACAGCAGGAAACTTCTCATCTGTTTGCCATTATAAATTATGCCGACCCTTCAATTGGACTCTTGTAATTTTCCCTGTGGAGTCACACCAGAGTCGTACAACTTTTCAGCAAGTCATTCTGGGGAAAGCCCAACAGAAATCTGCCTGTGTTTTGGCAGAATTTAAGGACTAATATCCAAGGTAACAACCCAGAAAGCCAGCTTTCCAAAGGATATTTAACCCTGGGGAGGCCTAAAAACCTTTTAGTATTCCCAAACTATTTCCTTAACACCTGTGTAGAAGCACACTAGAGTTTGGAAAGTTTCATTCATAGCTCCAGCCAAGCTCCAGCATGCTCTGGAGACCAGGCAGCGGTGTGCCCGCAGGTCAGTAAGCTCCCTGAAGGGACGCTTGCTCCATCTTTAATTGTGCAGCAAAGGAGGCTCTGATTTGCAAACAGCTGAAGCCCAGCCAAGCGCTGGTACAATGAGATCAAGGAGGAAACACAGAAGTACTAATACATCCTCTTCACCTGTTTGCATAGTTTCTGAACACCTCTCTCATTTTCCTTGAGGTAAATGGTATATTAGCTGAATCACTGGACCTAGGAGATACATCCATCATTGTATAAGGGAAAAGTACATGAAATGAAAAATGTCATTATGCAGGAGAATGTAGATTCATCTTTTGATTTATCCTGAGCGAGTCAGGCCTGTTTAAGATGGAGGCTTAGTTTGAAACAAGTTTTGCCATTGCTGGCTCTGAAGGTCCATCAAAAAGACTAACAGCCCACTTTTTGGTGGGTCTCTACTCATTTATTGGCTTCCTCATCTCCCACCTCATTTACTCTGTAAATTTGTCTAGAAAGGGGTAATTTCGTATTCTGCAATAAAAAATAACGTGTATAGCCCTGCTCATCTGCAGATTCCCCAAATACCCTAAAACATGCAGTTTATTAAAAGTCAGATAGCATACAAAAATAATTTCTATTAGTATTAGCAAACTATTGCAGTCATAGCTTGTTTGGTCTAGCCCATTTCTTTATGATCAGCTAATTATTCTTTGTGTTCCCTTCTGTACTCCTACTGCCTTTGGGCTTGTATCAGATCTTTAATGCTATTATAGTCCAGGTGCTGCTAAAACTTATGTGCATGATTCATGTCACTTAAGTCACAAAGAATCTAGTTTTTTTTTTTATTTTATGTATCCTATGTATTTCATGTACATACACATATATATAATTTCTATAATACTTATTGCAATTAAATATGCATCAATCCCGATTTTGTAACAGTGACTGGTGATGAGTAGGACTTACCCCCCAAAAATAGCTTCAATCTATTCAAGAGATTTCCCTCTGGATAAATGCCATTCAAAAAAAGTATTTTGAAAAGAAAACCGAGCCCTTAATTTAGAGACTTTTAGTGTTGATTCTCTTGAATTTTATTGTTTTTAACTGCATTAATTTTCATTGTATAAGTGTATTCATATTGAAGTTTCTTGTCAAATGTTTTTAAAATTTTATAATGTAATTGATATTTATTTTGGCAATAAGTTTACTTCTTATGAGCCTCCCTTTGGCACATGCTCTGTGCTACTTACACATTAGCAATTAACAAGGCACATTTAACTGAACCCCTACTGCTGCAACGTGATCTGTCACTATGAAATTTGCAGGAATCTTTACTCACAGTTAACAAAAATGAAGCCAAAACTGAGTGACCATGATATACTAGAATAGGAAGCAATTAGGACTTTCATATCATTTCATATGAATTTCAGATAAGATATAACAATAGGTAGAAAAATACTTGTTAGTTCTGGAAGACATTTCTCTGGTTTCATTTACTATTTCCTGATACAATTAAAAAAAAAACAAAACTGAGATAACATAGGAAAACTTTTCATTCGCCCAATTTCAACTGCTTGTTGAATACCAAATGGGTAAGGAGAGTATTCTCTGATACAATATTACATAGAAATCAGCACAATGACCTATTAAAAAGCAAAAGTAAATTTTATAAAGGCATATTAAAAGCAGCAAATTCTGAAGCCTCGCTTTTAACTTAGTAGGGCAGCACGACCGCAGCGTGTCAAGAAAGTACCAACATTCAGACACAGACGTGCACTTGTTTGTGCACCTATCGGGCACGGCATCAGCAGTGACTGCATGCAGCCACTTCCTGGGCAAGGTCTTTCACCTATTTACATCGTCTGTTTTACCAGCTGAGCTTCCTCCCGAAACATGAGGTTAAATCAAAAGTGTTAATGACTTCTTTCAGAGCTACTAACTGTAAACCTCTTTTATAATAACATTTAAAACATTAAACAAAAAAAAAATCTCTCCTTACTTACAAGGCAAAGCAGAAAAGGAAGGTCATTCATGACACCCCATTCACTATTTTCTGTTTCATTCTGTAAATATTATATTTACTGAAAAAAAATATAAAGTCTGAGGTTCTCAGATCTTCCTTCAGAGTTTTAATCATTCGCTTCCCAAGAACGGGTTTAACAAATACCACAGTGTTCTGTCAATATTTGTATGCAGCACCACATAGGGCAAGCTGCCAAACTCGCATGGTTTAAAGAGCCAAGGGTAGAAAACTGACACCCTAACAAATACACTCCCCGCTTTGTCTCTGTTAAGGTGGTGCTAAAAGTGTCATCTTTGCTGCTGACTGCAGTTCAGGAAAGCTCTTTGTTCGATTGCTTTACTTCTAGAGAAATGCATTATTTAATAATCTCGTTCACCAAACTTCAGGGATTTGTTTCATGCCCAAACGTTTCTTAAGCAATTATAAGCCTTTTGCTTTCCACCAGCTGCACTTTAAATGTATTTTAATTGGCTGGAATTTCGAAGGAATCCATTTGGCAGTCATTTACATTTGAAGCACGCCCCTAGCAGCTGAAACAGGCCCCAGAAGCAGCCCGATTACTTCATCAAAGAAACTGTTTGAATACCGTTGACTCCTACATAACTACAGTGAACTCCATTATATAGGTGTGGTGATGCAATTAATAATTCCTTGCTACATTTTTGCTTATCCTGGGAGCACAAAGTATTACAAACTGAGAAATTTTGAGTGGCCTGCAGATTTACAGAGCTCGGCATTAGTTTTCAAACATTGCTGCGTTTCCAGAGAGAGGCCTTTCTTGTGCTTTTTCTCTATCTGATCTAAACCACTATGTGGAAATAACAATGATATTATTGTTCCTATACTTGCAACACATCAAGAATGTTACCAGCTGGATTTCTGTATATAAAATTATTTTAAAAGCTTCTAATGCGCTAGTTATTCAAGGATCAAAGTATAAAGTAAATTTAGTCCATTACATTAGTAATGGCTCATTTTTCCCTTTCTCTTTATTTTTGGGTTCCTAATGTGTATTGCAAGCCAACTTTGCAGAGCCTTAATTTAATGTTGTAAGTTCATCCTACTCTGCAGTTTGTAATGCAGAGGTTTAGGAGCTGACAGCAGTAGGGAGAGCTACCAACAGCTGCTCAGAAAAAAGAATGAGAAGACGTTAACGAAAGAACCACAAGAATTCACACTGTAAAATGCAATATTTAGGCTGAATGTAGCAACATTAAGAAGTCAGATTTAAAAACAGAGAGACATTCCAAGTGATGCTGATTGAACGCATGGTATCTGAAAAACCCAGAGCTCGGCAGTCCATGAAAGCTCCTGTGAAATTGTAACTGCTCGAGAGTTCACTTATCATCAATGCGCCACGGAGGATGAAGGAGCAGAAGGAAAGGGATTATTCTCTAGCTGAAGTACAATGAGAACTGTTTTCTACATTTAAAAGGTGAATAGTTCTTGAAGTGAAGTTATGACAATACTTGCCGCCTACAGAGAAAAGCAGCATTTCAAGTGCATTGTATGAAAAGGAGAAGGATTAATGCCACAGAGAGAGACCATTATGCTGCAGAAGGGTTGCATATTTTAATAATTTGACTCCATCCAGCTCTGGAAATTTCCATAGTTAACTGGCTTATACTCCTAAGAAGTACAAACCCTCAGCATACTGAGGTCTTAAGGGAACTTACTGGAAGTACCACTTGGCGGGGGGGAACACCTGCAGAAGCGGCCAAAGCAGATGATAAATTTTGAGAAGCCCCATTGTTTGCTAGCTTTTAACTACCTTATCATACTTCACTGAGAGAGGGTCAAGCAGCCATCCAGCTTCCGTCCACATTCATATGGTAACCCAGTGTATCACAATCACTTCACGCTTTCATCCTCAAATACATTCATGACAAACAGAAGTATTCTTGCCTTCCTCCTTTTGAAGGCACGACGCCTGTGGCCTAACTGGGACACGAACCCAGCACCTCAATGCCTTCCTTCCTTTGGTCATGCATCTATAGTTGTCCCCTGCAGAGACACCTGCAGCTACAACACAGGTTAGAGCTGACCCAGGTTAACAGCTGAAAAGCACTAGGAAGCATCTTCGATCTTGGAAAGCCAAGGGGAACAGAAGTGGAGGCTTAAATCCAGTCTTTCCACCCACATCCAAGCAGAAACAGATGATTATAGAGCACCGGACACCTTTACCTCATCTGTAGCCTACCAAAACTGATGAGAAAATTCCCAAGAAGTTCAAAAGGTGATATGGATGAAAGAGGAGAAGGAGAACTGCAGTGACCTCAGCCATAAATGAAAAGAAAATCCTAGATCATTACCAGTGATGAGAATTCACCACATTTATATCCTTACTCACACATTATTGAAAACTTTACGTTTTTACCCACACAACTTCATGTATTTATTTTAAAAAATAAAAAGCATTCCTGATAAATCTGCTACACTGCATCCGAGGAAATATCAACATGAACCTTGTGGCGGACAAAGAGGAGTTCTAGACGGGATGGCTAACGGCAATATGCGTGAGAGCCTGCCCCGTCCTGCTGCCTCCGCCAAGCCCTGGCCTTCAGGGAGAGAAAGGTCGGAGCTCTATTCATGCTGTCACTCTGGGAATCCCATGCGTTGTCACGGGCTGCGTGATGACAGCCATGAAGCCTTGATGTGTCACTGATTGTTGTAGGACATTGAAGACAATTGGCCATTATGTAGCTTCAATATCTAGCTATACTATTATTTAAATTTGAGACATTGGCCAGTGTTTCCAAAGAAGCAGTACTGGTGTGATTTTCAAAAGAGGGGGACTGATTTATTTTCAAGACTCATGTGGGATTCGAGTCACAGCCACAATAAGCCTCAGAAAAGCTGTACACTAAACTGATTTTCTGGTAACAGTTACACAAGAAAACCCTTGCATTGACAAAACTTAAGCATATGAAACGTTTACTATTAAGACAGTTAATAGGCCTTAGCACAGTGAAAAGGAAAAGCATTACTTTGAAATTTCAGAAACTATTAAAAAAGAAGACAGAGAGAGAAATATGGCTGCTATCAAAGGAAATATAATCAATCCTTCACAAGCAGAGACATCAAGCAGTAAAGAATACTTCCACCATGCCTAATGGCAATTCTCTGCTGCCTTCCTGCTCTAACTGCTGTTGGCATTCAGCTGGACGAGAGGAAAAAAACATTACAGTGCTGCACACAAGCAACTATGGCAAAGGAGAAACCCCATAGTGAATGAAAAGCTGATTTTCTCTCATGCAAATGCTATGCATCAATGAAGCAGTTTCCAGTCAAACAGAACCATATTGAGGAGATATATAAGGCCATTAGTGTAACTGATACCTGGTTAAAAATGAAGGAGGTGAGGTGGATGAGAATGCATGTAGTATTTATTAAAACATCAGCCTAGCAGAGTCCTAGCGAAACACATGACAAAAGACAAGAAGAATGATGTCTCCGAAGAGGACATTAGAAAGAATATGCCATCGGACCAGTATGCTAGAAACTAGGAGGCAGAAACATTAAAATAAGGCTTATTACAGGCTTTTAAAAACCAGCTGGGAATAATGACCACAATTATTTTTCTTGAATCCAGAGATTGCCCATTTGAAATGCTGTGAATGCAAGTAATTGGATGATCAGACTCTCCCTGGCCCTAATTGAGGTGGACGGGCAGAAGGAAAGCAGAGGACAAATCACAGCCCTTGTGCTCATGAAGTCAGATTATACCCTCTGCACATTTCATATCACTTTCTGCCTGCCTGTCTTCCTTCCACACACTTCAAGATTTCCAGACCTGGGCAGGCAAGAATAGGATAACAGCAGACTTAAGCTCCACTGGCCTACAATATTCTCCTCAGCATTACCACAAAAGGTGTCATAGCACACACACAGCTCCACCATGCTGTGGCGTATGGGGAAGGATGTATATTTATGAAAATACATTTCCTTCTGTGACCTCTTTAAATCTGGTTCTGCACCCCTTGCTCAGGAAGAACCTATTATACTCCACTATGCCACTCCTGCTGCATTGCACTGCTTACTAATGTTGACATATCCCCATTGGAAATCGGGCTGAACAAAAGCAAGATGGCCAGTTATAAATGTCTTATGCTTCTGAATAAGAAAGTCAAGGCTTTGTAAACAAAAGAACGTATAGAAAAGATACCTGATTTTTTGTTTTGGATGGTTGTGACTTGATTACAAGACCTTGACACTGCGCAGTAGTGGAACAGGTGAGGAAGACAATCACCTTCCTTATGCACCTTGATTTCTTGACAGCAACGGCAAGGGAGTAGGGGATGGTAGAAACCAGCCCCTTCCTTCACGGTAAGCAGCACCGAGAAATGTTTCCATGTTGTCAGTCTCCTTGGAGTTCAAACGTCATCTGTCTGTACTGACTTGGAGGGAACAATATCTCTGATACTGGAACACACGGCACGCTGCTGAAATACCAAGAGCTGAGATGATAGGCAACCTTTCAAAGATCAATTCCCTAAAGCTAAGATACATGCATTGTTGGTCTATTATCTGCTACACACGCTCCTGTGACTTGGTATTTGCAGCACTATTACATTCTTCTAAGTAGGCCCAAACAGTGTTAATATGGAAAAGATTTTTCAAAAAATAACAAATTATTTATGTCCAAGGCCAAATTCATACCCCTACCAAATGTGGCTAGGCACAAAGTCCTATTACTTAGCATTAACATCAGTTTGGAAGCTTAATGTAATATCAAAACCCATGGACTCCTAAGCATTCTCAATTTTTCTCTTCAAAATATCATACCTACAAACTCAAATTGTTATTACTTTTGTGTTCCCTCATATCACTTGAAAATGAAAAAGGTATTTTAAACATCACTTTGTATTCAGAATTGCTGCAACCACATGCTCTGCAAATTACTGCTATCAGAGAAGGTAATCTGCTCATAAATAGGAGCATACGACCAAGCAGTGTGGATATGAAAAACTTCAGACCACCCCTTTGCCACGGCATGGTCTGAGGGTTCAAGTTTGCAAGGCAGAAGACAGGCGTGTACAGAAGACACTAAAGGTTGTGGAACAGTGCTGTTGACTACAAACAGGTCTGGACAACATAACTGACTGGAGGGCAAAAGTAAACAGGGGTGGAGCAAAAACAATCCAAATTATGCATCTTGTGCGGATGCACATTCACCTTCAGGGTAGTCAGTCTGCTGCCCTGGAGAGATGCGTCATCTCCAAGTGAACAATATTTCCTTTGATGCATTAAGACGAATGTCATTTTCAGTTGTTGCATGCTGGTTTACCTTATAACCAAGCAGTCACATGTCAAGCTGTGACAACTTGAAAAGAAATAAAAGGATATAGAAAAACTATAGAAAGAGAGAAAAAGCATCAATGTGTCACACCCCATTGTAGATATTTAAAAATATTTAAAACTTCTATTCTAATAGGTCTTCTCACTGGGGATTAAATTAAGAATCAAGTGTGCTTACAGCTACAGAAGTCGGGGGGAAACACAGACAAGTCCACAGCTGCTTGTTCTTATTACCTCTATCAGCTTAAATTTCTATTAAGCAAACAGGTAGAGGAAGACCAACGGATACTCAGCATAGGAGACTATGGACTTCTAGAAAAGCTTAAGACTTGGTTTACACACGTTCCTGTCAATCTCTTGGTCATAAGGACTCATAGCTTGTAATAAAATAATGCCTGGAAAGTTATTACAAGGACAGTATTTTCAAAAAAATGTAAGAAACTATGGCATTCACATTAGCTTAATTATGATAAGAAAACCTGCAAAGATTATTTTTATTATTATTATTAAAATATGTATTGGAAGAGCACGGAATGGTAATGCACAGTGTTACCAATAAAGCTGGTACAATACTGATTTTTGTGAAATAGTGCTGTGGCCCTGGACATCAACCGTACTCACAGATCACTGGGCCCTGCACAGAGTCCCACTGGAGCTGGGGAAGTTCTACACAAACACCAAAATTATTTCAGAAGAAAGTTCCGTATCACATTTTAATCACTCAGGTTTTCAACACTACTTAGCAATTATCATAACAATGCATATATTAAGAATTTTGTTTCACATTCTTTTAATAATAGTACTTGGAACTTCATATAGTATTAGAGAATTCAGCATCTAAACCTTCCCAGAAGGCAGGCAAAAAGCAAATGTCATACTCTTATAATGCATTTAGTTACTGTATAGATGGGACATAATTAAAGTAAGACTTAATTAAAGCTTTTCTTCTCTGGAGACGGACAGGTAAAACATAACTTACTGTATTCTTGAGTACAAAAGAGTCTAAAATTGTCTTCCCTATTACACAACTGTAGTCTCTGTACAGCACAAGAGAAATACAGTAACAGTTGGCAGTAAGTTTTGCTTCCACTTGTACCCTTCTCAGTCTGGACTAATTTATAATACCTTGAAACAAAACAGTCAGGATTTGCTCTGCTTAGTATAGAAAACTTGTCCTTTGTAGCATGCTGCTGAAAGATCGTACGAGTGAGCCTAAAATGCTCTGCCCTCAACAGTGCACCACAAAAATTCACCAGGGTGGAACTAACCACTTGAAAGTGCGTCCTTGGGCAAGTTACTTAACTTTCTTGGTTAACAGCGGGGTTTCTTTATGGCAGTACTCACCACTTACTATCTGTAGGCATAGAAAGTACGTCCAAAAAGGGAGCATTGCTTTTTGGCACCACATTACTGAACACTATATAAACTTAGTGTTGGTTGCTTTCTGTTTGGAGTGAGATCTCCAAGATGGTGGCTGGCCACAGTGCCCAGTATGATGCACGTGGAGAGATTTAAAAACAAACAAAACAACAACAAAAAAAAACAGCAGCATGCATTGAAGTCAGGTACATATTAAACCTCAGTCCCTCTTGTACTTCAAGCACCTATTCAGACCTGTATAGAAATCTTTCTGCCCATTTCTGTTCTAACCTGTGGCTCCAACTCTTAAAGGAATTGGGTAATACTAGTTCTCTGAAAAACCTTACACATAAAGCTTCCATAGGAAGCAACCTGCTACTCTGTGTTCCCAAATAGCAGCTAGAGGTAAAGTGTGTTGAGGAAAGGTGCCACCAGACAGTGTTTTCTACACCAGCAGTAAGCCAGCAACAGACACTTACCCAAACAGCGTGGTTCCTACTGGAGAGACCCTCCGGTTAGCTGTGATGAGCAGGATACCTATGCATCCGGCACAAGTCCCTCTTAAAGGCTAAATTTCAGGCTGGGTGCTGAGAGGGAGCCCTGTGAGGTGTGAACAGAGAATTCCCTTCCCCTGGAGATGCATTAGGGCAGGGCAATGTCAGCTCAGTGCCCTGTCCCAGCCTGGCCAGGTAAAACCGTCCCCTCATCAGGAGACCAGCAACGGGTTTTACCAGGGGAATTTACACAGGAAGGCTGGGCTGCACTAACATTGGGAGCTGCTTGTTTTATGTCCACTTTAGGACCGCTGTAGAATTATTTCCTTGGACTAAGCAAGGGCCTACAACAAGGGGTGGGGGGAACTCCTTTTGAAAGCCAGTCTACTTGCATTAAAATATTAACCTAAACAGTGGAGTTACAGGTGGTCTTAGGCTTGGCTGCTAAGGCCTGAATAGCTGTAATGGGCATTGCATGAAGGTGGGCGAGTGGGCCTCTGTGCAGAGGGCTTGTGCATGGCTGTTGACTTCAGTCTCAGGGTGACGCAGAGGCAAAGCACAGGTTGGGAAGGCAGAGCTGGGCCAGGAATCATGGCCACAAGGTGGAAATGAGAGAACTGACGTCTGTCAGACTGAGCTGCAGACTTAGTGTTATTCTTTCTTCTCTTAGTTCCTTGCTCTGCAGAACAGGGATAACCTTTTCTTCTAATGACTGCAGTGGCAAGAAGCAAGTTTCAATCATTTATATTGAGGAATTTACTTATAAAATCCTCTGCTACAAGCAGTTACAGGACCTGAACATTGCACATGAGAAATATCACTCAAAACAATCTATTCTTGTCACACTGCTGTACTAAGTTTTCCTGAGCATAAGTAATATCTTAGCAGAATTTTCTTTGTTTGTAGAGGCATGGGAAAGAAAGGGAGACACAGAGTTACAGCATGATTAGTAAACAAGTCCAAGTTTTCTAGGGTCATAAAAATAAAGCAAGACACAGAGAGAGCTCTGTATATTAGCTGCAAGATCTTCCAATTACTTCACTCTTCCTCCAAAAGCAAACAAAGCTTTCTGAACTCAGCAGAGAATGATATGGTCAATCATCCTCCACCAAGGAATTATGTGGTTGAATTTCGAACAAACTGGGAGAACTGCAGGATGGTGGTATTTACAATTACTCAAATAAGTGGACATGAGCACATATAAACACTCCAACCAGAATGAGAGCATATTGGTCAATGAACCAGCAAAAAACAGAAAGAAAGGCAAAATAGTTGACAAAGAAGGACAAGAGACTAAAATAGCCACAGTCTGGGAAGAGGTAGCAAGTTCAGCATTTCAGTTTCTCCAGCCTGAAATTCAGGTTTAAGAATTTTTTTCCCTCTTCACATCATGCCTATGATTTCTGAGGCCTTAAGGTGCTATAGTATGGGCAGCTGAATCTTCTGTCCTGTTTCCACTTCCAAGATGACAACAAGCATTCACCAGATCAAACGAGATTTGTGCCAGGACATTTTTCCCCTAGCGAACTAGAATTTATTGTCTTCTTGACCACACAGCCCACAGACAACTTCTCGCAGATGCATTTTATCTAAGTTCAAAATATTTCAGTGGATTACTTAAAGCATCTCCTGATGACAAAGCACTGTTAAGCATATTCCATAGTGCAGGACTGAGAAAGGGCAGCTGGATGTCCGCAAGAACAAACGCGAGCGTTGTTTATAGTTGGAGTTTCCAGAGCCTCAGTAGTGATGCTCTGAACCAACGCATCCCCTAGCCACCCAGATCAGTACCACGCAGTCTGAGGTCACATTAACCCTTCTCCAGTTGCAACAGAGATTCAAATGCAGAATGTTTCTGCAAATGATTGCTTACACCAGCTTTCTACTCCAGGAATCCTATTCAAGGGTCTTGTGTTGATACACACTGACAGTGAATAAGGCCCCGAGTATTTTGACAATAGAACAGCACTTAATGTCTAAATATACTGCCCAGCTGTAGTCTTACTAAATCTAAATAAACTGCATGTCTGAAGCAATTTTCTTCCTTGCATGACAAACCTAGTTTGCTTTTATTCTGATCCCTAAATAGACCTCTCCCATTTGTATTTAGCCAAATATTTTGCTGTAAAACTTTAACAAGGGGAATGATGATTCACCTGAATTATAGCTGTACATCTGCAGTAACTGTTTGTAAGGATGCTTGGATGCTCAACACACCCATGGGATGGCTTGCAAAATAATCCACAGGAATGTACATTAGAAAAAAACAGCCATAAACATACCAAGATGAAGGTTTGACTGGGATTTAGTCAGTTAAAACAAATATTTTTGCACTGAGCAATTAGAGTCACAATTAAAAGGTGTTCTCTTTACTATGCGGTACATGCATATGGTTCACATAAAAGAAATTGTTAGCTCTTTGGTCAGTAAGTGCATTCTTAACAATTGCAAGCAGAAGGGGTGGATAAAGAGCCCACGACCAGGTTGCCCTTGTATCACACATGAAGATTGATTGAGCCAGAGCAGTTGCAATAACAAGCATTTCAATCATGCCCTAGGCCTCACTAGAAAAGCGCTTTTAAAAGGCAACAATAGAGACACTACTGCTGATACAGGAAAACTACAGTGTGTATCATCTGGATCTCCCAGATGCTAGGCTGTGCACTCATGATGGATTGACTTGTCTATACGACGAGAGCACGTGGGGAGCATTTCATTGTTCTTTTCTTCTGCCACTATTCTTTGGACTGACTCTCCACAGCAACGGGGCACTGAGCTGCACGGGGCCTCAACGGCATCGCATTGCTTTTCCTGAACTACCATCGCTAACTATATGCTGGTCAGTACTCCTCGAAAAAAGAAAAAAATAGTACGAAGTTGATCTTCTCATTGCACAGAAAGCAGTTGAAAATGCAGACCCAAACTTTAAGCCTTAATAAGCCTAGCACATATAACATATTTGATATCCTATTTTTTATGCTACTTTCATGTCGTAATTAAAAGGAAAGATTTGCCACCTCTTTCTTCCCAATTAAAAATCACCAGATGGAAGTAGATTGGGAATGGCAAATAGCAATCCAAAAAGAAAGAAGATATAATGAAATGAAGAGAGAATTTATCTTAGTTTTATCAACAAGTCGTAGGGAAATAAGGAGTTGCATTCATTAAAGAAAATAGCAATACCGTTTGCAGCATCAGTGCAGTAGCCTGCAGGTGCACAGTGGGAATTTACAGGGATTCAGCAACCCTTTTATATGGAAAAGGTATTCTTCACATTGAATGGAAGAAATCATAGAAGTAGGATACATTCATTTGGCCAACGATCAGAGAAATCCCAGGACTACAAATCACAGTACAAATAATGCCACAGCTTTGCAGCTCAGGAGCTATATTGGTCTTTGAGGAACTCCAGGTTGTCCAAATTGCTTCCACTGTGCTGGGGGATGGATTTTATCATTCTGTCCCTTGTATCTGATGTCAGGACATGCGGGAATGGCACAAAGCAATGCCAGGGGAGGTTCAGACTGGATATGAGGAAAAATTTCTTTACCGTGAGGGGGCGCAAACACTGGCACAGGCTTCCTATGAAGGTGCTTGATGCGCCATGCCTGCCAGTGGTCAAGAGGCATTTCAATAATGCCCTCAATAACATGCTTTAAGGTTTGGTTAGCCCTGAACAGGTCAGGCAGATGGACTCGATCTTTGTAGGTCCCCTCCAACTGAACTATTCCATTCTAATCTCCCATGGACTTCCTGGAATAATACCTAATAATTCTGACTGTGCAAGAAGAAAGCACTAGACATCTGATGGGCTCTGGCATGAGCGGTAACTAGCCCTTTGATAGACAAACAAGATGGAAGATAGGCTCCTCAGAGCTGCGTGACAAAGTGTCCTGTTCCATCACCTACTCATCTCCTAGCGCAGAAAGTAGAGTCTCAGGGTTGCTGCTTATTTAAAGATAGATCTGCTAATCTGTGGTTTAATAATTATAAGCAAAGAGCACACAATTTGTTAAGTTTCAGGCCAAGTTTAGTCATATTTCCCCAGCACAGCAAATCCACCTACCCCTCTGGCAAGAAAATGAAAGATGTAAGAATCAAGAATAAACATGTACTACTGGAGGACACACACTGCATTTTTAAGCTCAGACGCTTAGAAGCTTTCACTATAAAGCAGTTAATGATAGGCCAAAACCCCAAAGCTTTTTTATTCTCCTTCACCAGCTGTCAGCTTCAGCTGCAGATAAAATAGGATCCTGATTTAAGTTCCCTAGATAAATACAGCAAAGCATCCAAAGTTTAGATCATCCCCATGAACATGGGTAAGTATCTTACAAGCAGCACAATGGTGTTTCTCAGTGTGTCTTTTTCTTCCATTTTACAAATGGCAAAAACATCAATTTTACATTTTTGTGGCTGGGAAATTCAGTTGTCTCCATAAACCTCTGAACCTGGCCCAAGTCAAAGACCTTCAAGCGATTGTGGCAAACTGAGACAACAGTTCTGGTGCTTGTCTGATGGATGTAAAGCAGTCCCAAGTGAACAGGGAAGTGCCACTAGGGATCATTCCAGTAAGCAGACTGGTACTGTTTCCATCTACTGACTTCATTACCCACTTGATTTCAAGCATGTTAGAACTCAGCTCTGCATGCAAAATGCCTGAATTCAGATTGACAGAGCCCATGGAATCTGTGGAAACAATGATTTTTACTAAAAAGCAGAAGTAAGAAAACAAAATTCCTGACCTCGTTGAATCATGAGGTTTGCACCAAAAACAGGATGATAAAATAATCTGCAGTTATTTTATGGTTTGGTAGCTGATTTCCTGATAAGTACTGAGGGAGCATACATATAGAGGAAAATCACTTAACATAAATAAGAGTTACAGACAGTTAGAAGTGTATCAGTCAAACATTTCTCTGAAATAAGCATAGTTCCTCTTGAAGTACTTCCCTGTACTCTTACTTCCTTTGACTTGGAAAAGAATCGAATAAAACTTGGTATGTTTTTTTTATATATAAACTAAATCATGAAAGAATTATTCAATGTGATTATTCCTTAAGCATGAACATGTAGTCATTTTTTTAAAATGTGGCTCAGGATGAAGATGTTTTCTTTCCTTTTGCACATTCCAGATCTATAAAGGAAATATAATGTAGTTTTAGATGTCCAGTGAAATCACAGAGTACTTCTAAAATATACATCTATATGAATGATAGTGTTCTTCATATCCAAAAAAGAAATTCTACAAAACCAAAACCCAGAATATTAAGATATTAAGTGACTTAAATCACAGTAAACTAGAACTGACTCAACAACCAGCTGTGAAAAGAGACAGATTCTAGATGAAATGGACTGTAACATATTTACAAAAGAAAGCAAGGAACATAACCTTCAACTTTCCCTTAGGCCTCATAAAAGAGATTCAGCTGTGATTTAAGAGACCTGAGGCAGGAAGGCATCACAGAACATCACAGACTCATTTGGTGAAAGAAACAAACAATTTAGTTACTTAAAACATTACAGACAAGATTATATGCAATTAACTATATATCTTTCATCCTCTCTTCTTCTCCCATCCCATAAGAGGGTAAAAACTTATTACTCTATTGATGTGCTTCCATGCAAAGTATTCTTAAGGAATACTCTTTCTTCTTAAGAATTGGAAGGGATCCTCCTCTTTGCAGGACAATAAGATTAAAGTAACAACAACTAAGCAGAAGGAAGTCTTGCTCCATCCCTCTTCCAGCAAAATGAAGTTCAGATCTGCTCCAAAACCCTAACCTTCCAGCAAGACAGTTTCTCGGTACAGTGAAAATTAGATGGGATTCCAGAAATTATTTAATGATATTTTACCTACTTCATTTTGCCATAGTATTTGCCACCATCCTAGTGCCTTACACGTGTTCAGGCTTCAATCAGGTCTCACTGAACATTAGCCTTGAAACCTTTGCTTTACAGAAAAAAAGGTGCTGCTTGCCTTCCCATCTCATAACACAGTTTCGTTTCAGGTGAATCTTGTGTAGCTCTAATTCAGTTTATGTTAACTTGATGTCAGTTGCTCCATTTCTCCATCCAAGCAGACATGCTACCCAAGGAATCCTCCCCCTGTGCTTCCAGTTTTTCAGACACCAAAACAAGTCTTCTTGTAAAACTGTGGTATAATATCAGTCAAATTCATAATTAGAGGAAATACACTCCATAAGACATGTTTACATCTAGTAAGGAAGAAAAAAATCTGAGAAGAAAAAAAGTCAGGTGCTCTATGAATCATTATGTGGCTTGTGGACTAAACTCCTTAATAATAATGTTTTTTTGCTGACACACATTGTTTGTATTTGCCTTCAGAACTGTCTGTATTAATAATGAGTAATTTCATTTGGAAAATATTTACATAAAAGTATTCATTCTCATGTCATGAGCACAGATAGTGTCTTTTTTAAAGGGGAAGAGCAGCCAGGAAATGACTAATACTGCAACCAATTGTAATGTGCTGCCGCCCTGGGATATCCCACTAGAAATCTATACGTACACAAGGGATACGACTCCAGCCTCAGTTACCACCACTTAGACGAGGCAAGGCTGCACTGGCCCTCGGGTTTTGGACGTTATAGAATCACAGAATATCCTGAATTGGAAGGGATCCACAAAGATCATTGAGTCCAGCTCCTGGCTCCACACAGGACCACCCAAAAATCAGAGCGTTGTCCAAATGTTTCTTGAACTCCAGCAGGCTCGGTGCTGTGACCACTTCCCTGGGCACCCTGTCCCGGTGCCCGGCCACCCTCTCAGTGAAGAACCTTTTCCTAACACTCAGCCTGACCCTCCCCTGTCACAGCTCCATGCTGTTCCCTCAGGTCCTGTCGCTGTCACCAGAGAGCAGAGATCAGTGCCTGCCCCTCCGCTCCCCTCATGAGGAAGCTGAGGGGAGGCCTTATGGCGGCCTGCAGTCTCCTCTCCTCTAGGCTGAACAAACCAAGTGACTTCAGCCGCTCCTCCTTTGTCTTCCTCCCTAGGCCTTTCACCACCTTTGTAGCAATCCTTTGGACACTCTCTAATGGTTTTATGCCCTTCTTATATTGTGGCACCCAAAACTGCGCACAGTACTCGAGGTGAGGCAACACAGATTATGCTACATTCTGCCAGTCAGACAAAATTCAGAAGTTTCCACCAGTGCGATGGTTTTCAAAGCTACTCCAGTGTGGCTTGCAACCACAATTTAGATTCATGGGTATAATATTTGCAGGAGTAATTAATATGGCAGGCAGAGAAATATTTGTCATATTTCACTATAACCTCACCATTTTCCTGTACTAACTCTAAATTCAGCCTACATGGACATTTTCATTTGGAAACACAGGGAACACAATGCACTGTAGAGCAGGTAGAAGGGATTAATGCTGTCTTCTGGAAAGACAGTCTGTAGAGAACAAAAAGAAGGATACGGGGCTACTATGCTGATAGATTTTAGATGCGAGGCAATAAGGACCACGGTGACTGTGAACTCAGAACTGCAGAGACAGCAAAGCTGAGGAAAAAGGCTGAACTGGACATCAGCCATTAATAATTCAACCATCATCCTCCTTCAGGAACAGCTGAGTTTTGATTCCAAAATCAGGTTTTCAGACTAACTTTTATACCCAGTAGAAAAACCATCTGAGAGAACAGGACAATGAAGGAAAAACAGAAGAATCCTTACAGAATGCTATTCCTACTCATTATTATCTGTAGCTACCACTAAACAATTAATATCTGCTCACACTTCTTAAAAAACACTTTGCATTTGCACTAAAGAGTTTGTCAAATATGTAGTAAAACTAAGATCAGAAATAATTTTACTGACATTTTTGTTTTTCAAAGGATGGTGCTAATTTTACTTAGGATCATTTTTAAAGATACTCAGTTGCAGGTAAGAAATCAACCTAAAAACAAACACAAGCTGTTATAACTGTTAAAATTTAAATGGTCTACTGTGGTTTCAAAGCTGCCAATTGTAATTGAATATATCCTTCTGAAAACAAAGATTCTGCCTCTGTAAAACATCTTGCCCAGGAATATTTCTCCACTTGGTGTTTGCTGTAAAAGGCCTGCCCAGTTCAGGCAGAAACAACCTCTGCTGAGAAGATGGGAAATTGTATTTAAAATGAAATAACATCATAAAGGAGTGGACTGGAAGGGAACTTCCCCTTGGTGAATACAGGGAGCAAAGACGACGTAAAGTGCTGCTCAGTGCCAAAATCAAAAGGTTTTCCAACAGTCAAAGTAGACTAGAGGTGAACAACCCCACCAGACTGAGATGCAGAACATGGCTGTGCCTACAATACTCATCTCAAGCAGAAGGAAGGAGAAATAAAAGGAATACAATAAAAACATTACACACATCGTGTGTTTTTCTTCACAGCTGTATCCGAAGCTGAACATCCAAGGAATTCTGCAGATGTCTTCCTCACATTCCTAGCCAAAGATAAATATCTGCTGGGCAATGAAACAGAACCAAGTGGATAAATATCTCAGGTTGAAAATACCCAAAGGACTTTGCATGTCTTCAATATCTTTTTGGACTGTTTGACTGTGGGAGTAGTACAATACAGTGTAAAGCTAAGCCATTTAACAGACCCACAATTAAGATATACCCTAGCCGTTAAAACTTCTTGCTTCCAAACTCAGCAGGTCTCTGTTTGCTTTGCATGACTGAGGGAGAAAATCCAAACATGATACATTACTTTCCCTTTTGAACTTGCACTTTTAAACATTTCCAACAGCCTGTGCAGGAGGCAATCAAGAAACTAATGAGATCACTACATATGGCCTTTGGATGTTGCAGCCATTGTAAGCCCCACAAGCCACACTGCCTGCTGTATATCATTCGTTAGTGACATCTGTCTCCTTGGAGGACAATCCACCCCAGCAGCACCTACACCCGGGAGAGCCAGTTGTCTCTGTTGTGGCCAGGGACAAAAGGCTCACTTGGGTTTTATTCATGCAGTTCACTGACAGATTGTGCCACACAGCATGGCTCCCTGCACTGTCTTCTGCTCTGAGTATCATACTGAATGCAGTAGGTCACAAGCGAAGTATTTTCCAAAAAAGCTGTTATCATTTCTAAATTATAAATGGCTAAACTGTGCGAAAGGCTTGCAAACATTTTGTCAGTGTTCTCACCCACAAGCTATCCTAAGTTTTCCAGATTGCTTTGCAGACACAAAGGCAGCTGGCGACTGTGCATAACCTGTACAATGGACTGTCTAATACCTTGGTTCTGGCAGGTTGTATATTTGATGGCTTATCCATGGTTACAAATCACACCATTACATTGTGCTACTTTTATAAATGTAGCTAGGCCTGCTTTTAAATAATGGCTATGATTTCCAAAAGTGAGTCCACAGTCCTCTTAGGTGAACCAGAGCTAACAAAAGCACAACTCTGATTCTCTAAATCTCTGACAGTTTGCTCAAGAGATAGATGAATTTAGCAAAGCTGGAAAGCATTGCTTCCAAGAAAGGTGACATGAGACAGATGCTAGTCATATCCCCCTATTTTTTTCCTGAGACTTACAAGTATGAGTTGAAATTTACCTCTGCCATGAAACAATATGTGAACTCCTGTTTCTCTGCCTTGGAGAAAAAAAAAAAAAAAAGAAAAAAGAAAAAAAAGCTATTTATTTTTTCCAAGAGCTAAATATACAAAGACATGCCTGAGTATTGCCATAGGCACCTTTAATGAAAATTTAAAAGACATTTCAAATGAAAACCTTGGCAAACCTCCTCTCCACCCCCCTTCCCCCAAAAAATCAACTGCCAACAGCAAATATTTCCACTGGCGAACACTTTTCTGCTCTATAAAATTCTTCCCCATTGGGAACCTCCTTCCCCAAAGGCCTGGTAAAAAGGGTTTGAGCAAGCTCCACAAACATTGTCAAGTGGAGGCTGCACTTTGCCATAGGGCCAGAAGGGACCATTAGATCATCTCGCCTAACACCTGCATTAAAAAGTACATAATAAAAATAATAATAAACAGAATTTCACTCACTTCTGTATACAGTCAGCAAACTGCATTTGGTTAGCAAGTATCTCCAGAAAGTCAGTCCTTCACCTTTGATCATCAAGAAATTGAGAGTCCATTCAGCAGTTCCCATATTTTTATCTCTATGGAAATACTACATTATACATCTCAAGAAAAACTTCCTTGGAAAGACCTACCCCTGTTCTGGTACTAGTATCTGTTTGTATTTCTGGTATGCCTCTTTCTAAATGCAGATTCCACATCTCATGGAGATGTAGAACATTAGGTGACACTGGCTGTGCAATATTGAATATATTAGTAATTTTGGAGCCACATGATTATAAAAATATACAGTTAAAAGTATGCCCATCAGTAACCGTAGCCTGCCAAATGCATAAGAGGGATGTATGTTCTAGTGGCATTGAGTTCTCCAGAGAATGAATTTGGAGACAGATCTGGATTGACAATGAACTACGTTGCTTTACCAGAATCTGTAAAGTAAGAGGACTCCATCTATTATGGCTTCCGGATTTGGTTTCTATGCTAACCAGTTAATTCAGCTGCTTACGTAGAAGTCTGGCATTTTTAGTATACACACAAAAAAGTATTAAGTAAAGACGAAACCAAGTTAAAGCATTTGACTACATTTTGTTTTTAAAAGTATAAAACATTTTTACAATTTCTAATCAATTCTTTCTTATCTTGCTGTATCCATATTAAAGTCATGACACTGGCATAGACATTTTAAAGAACACTTATGTTCATATATCTTCTATTTAACTTTATAGCACATAACTAAATGGTTTGCTAGCACTTCACATTTATAATTCATCACATGATTTTTGCCTAGCCTCCCTTGCAGGAACATTTCCCATTTGGGGGAAAAGATCCAGACTGGAGTTATTTGTCCATGAGGTAGTGTAAGTTTCTATTTATCAGCAGACGATTATTTTGGCTCTGGGTTTGTACAACTACACTGGCTTCCCCCAGTACAAAGAAGACACTTCTGCCTTTTTGAGAGAAAGTATAAGTGATGGCACAACATTAAATCCACTGTCCTCATAAAAAAAAATAAAAGATAATGAAGTAGAGAATAAATGGAGAAACGGAAGTTTAACCAGGAATAAACCCAACAGAACACTGAGGGATGTGAGCTTCTGAAATAGTAGGTATTGTGCCATTAATTTCAAAGTCAGCACAAATAAAGCATGTGTTTGTGTATACATCTAACATGGACCTGGGTCACTGTCCAGTCAGAATTACTGGAAAGCATTATGCTTTATAGCAACAGTTTGCTGGATTGGCCTTCGCACAGTCAGATCTGACACCTAGCAAACAGCTTTAATATGCAAAGTCTGTTTTGTCTTCTGCAAGTGGTTTTGCCAAGGCAAGAACAAAATTATGACATCATCTGAAAAAAATCTAAATTACACTCTTACCTGAACAATAGACTGACTTGCTGTTTTATGCTGTTTGCATACAATAGCTCCGCATAAGTATTCCAAAGCAATCATTGTCAGTACTTCAAATTTGCATCCTTGCCCATCCAAAGATAATGAAGTGCTTTGCAAACCCTGGCTCTTAATCATCTGGGAAAATACATTCATCCTCAAACACCACCCTTCAGAGGCATGTATGGAAAACTGCTTTCACCAACACTGACGCATGCAGACTTTCTTAAGAAGAAATATAGAAGTAGTTTTATACCACACAGTCTATATCTCTGCACAGCATCATCATAAGCTTTCTCCTGTGTCAAAAACTATGCTAGCCATCTGCAATAGGCACTCTCTGGGAGGGAGGGAGGGAGGGAGGGAGAGAGAGAGAGAGAGAGAGAGAGAGATTTACTGT
>VXAA01006433.1:433000-447720 GCA_013399115.1 Anseranas semipalmata
AGATTTACTGTTTTATTATAATTTATGGAAGAAACTTCATCATTATGGAAGAGACATCATCTTTCACAGCAAGAAAAAAGAATCATGTTCTGTTTTCAGATGCTTCCACTGGGAGGCATCCCTCAAATGATAGATAACACTGGCAGATGTAAGACTGGAACTCCGGTCTCCTCCAGGAGTGGAAGTGGAATTGAAGCTCAGACATAAGCATTTATAAAGTTGCTGGAGGAAAGCAACTGCAATTAGAAGGTATATATTTAAGATGAATCTTAGAATGTGTAAAAGTCTGCAGGACTGAGGCAGATAGACCTACCTAAGGCTAAAGTACTGCATGCTCAAGTACTTTCCTGATTTAGGGCCACAGCTGGAAGTTAAGAGTTTCTCATGGGATTCAGCTCATGCTCCAAAGTGTCTGTCAATGGTGAAATTAGAAAGCAGATACCCATTTGCCCTTATTCAGTTTCTATGCTAAATAACCTGCACTGACTTGAACGCTACACCAAATCTTGCTCAAAATCATTCACTAGCTGGGGAAAGAATTAAGTCACTAGTATAACAATCAGGAGTCAACATACTGAATGCATCTGTGAAAATGGAGACACTGTTTTCTTATAGGACAAACAGATCATTTCTGTAGCTCCTATGTAAGAACTCTGTACAGAAATATCAGTGGTTAATATACAACATCATAATAATTCCACACAAACATTTACAAGATCAAATAGATCACACTAATTCATTTAAACACAAAGATTAAATCTCAAAGCATTTAATAAACTACAGCCTGTGATAAGCAGACAGAATAGGTGGTCAACTGTATTGCGGGTTCTTGGACACCGCAGACAATCTGCTTCTTCCCCTCCCACAGCCTCTGCCAGGAAGGTAGAATTGCAGGTAGGTGGTTAGAGTTAATTCCCTGTAGTACAGTACCAGCTACTTATCCAAACTAATGAATTACAATGGTATTTTCAGCCCTGTTGCAAGCATACACACATGGATCACCAATATGAAGCTGCTTCCAGGTTGCAGAGTAGTAATCGATTATTTGATACTGTATACAAAAAGCCCCTATCCATGAGGGCTCTATTCAACTAAAGAATTAAGATCATGTTGTCTTCATTCTGTCTTAGCTTCTTACATTTTCTTATACTGTCCTCTTAGAAATACAGTTCAAGTGAAGGGATCAGAACTCACTGAGCACAGATCAGCTGTGGATTAAAGACAAATTAAAGTCTTAATTTAATTAAAGGCTAATTAAAGACTGCGTGTAAAGAAACCTGAACAGCAAGTGCCTGTCCTCTTATCTGAGCATGGCTACTAAAGTAATTCCTATGGATGTACTTGCAAATCTTTACATGCATCATCAGTATTGCAATTCCTCAAGCCTTTTCAAGCTGCCAATCCGCTGTTACCATTTGTCTACATTTCCAGATTTGTCAGACACAATTCATTCCTTATGAATCAATAATAGCTAGCTTTTGTCAGCTGATACTTCTCCAGATGTTTTGTGATCTCACATCTTATTAATGTCTCCAGGATATTGCCTGCCAGTAAGGTTAGGCACATAAACCTGTAATTGTTTGTCTCTTGCTTTTCCAAATGGCTCCCACGCTGACTAACAGGTCTCTTCAGCAAGGTCAGCCAAAGAGAACCACACACAGAAAGCATGCTTATAGCTGTCCACAAGTAATACTCGGCATATTTTTCATTCATTCAGTGGCCAAGACATTTGCAATGGTATACATCTAAAATATACATCTACTGGCACAGAGCCCACAGATCCAATGGTGGGAATGAAATGGCTATAAATAAAAGAGAGAAAAAAAAAAAAGAAATAAAGGGTGATGTTTTCCACACCTATCATTTGAAAAGTTATCATTCAAAGAAAATCCCTCTCCTCTGTCTCTTACAAATACTCTTTTGTGTCTGGTGTGTTTCAAGTTGCTACTAGTCTCCAGGTTATGCCCTGAGAAGAGCCGTAACGCCAGGAAGAGCAAGATGTGACAAGAGAGCTGGCAGGAGTCCAGAAGATATAATGTGCACAGCATAGATTTGAGACAGCCTTAATTTGGGGTATAAACTACTGGGGGCTTCTAGGCTGAAATCTTAGACATTCAAATTTTATTTTTGCTAAGATCTAATTTGTATTTCTATAAAGTCTGTAACTGTCATCTTTACAATTGTCTCAGCCCAAGTGATGGTGAAACAACAGTAATGTTAACTACACCGCATTTGTTAACCCTTGTGTCCTTTAAACCTAAAGATCTCGAGTAAATGTAGAATAGCATCGATGTAGCAGAAAGTTAACCAGGAATGACCAGAAGTATTGTTCACACTAGACAGCTACACAAAATCAGCTAGCTGCTTCTGCTGCTATTCCAAATTCAAGTTTGCCTTTATGTCATTAGTTTTCTTTCAAAATCCAAGACTTAGCATAGTTTTAGAGTTCAAAATAGCATGCCTGTGCTTGTGCAGATGCTTCCCACCTTTCCTCTTCTGAATGTTTGAGAACTCCCAGACACAGATATCTCCCTATTTACACACTGATTAAACATCCTTGTTACTGGCCATGCAATTTCATCTGTTAGTTCATTCAGTATGCTACAATAGAGATTTAATTATCCTAAAGGATGTCATGAACTTTTTTTAAAACTATGTCAATGGTCATTCAGAATTGGACTTTACATAGATTTTCCTTGAGCTACTGTACACAACAGGGCCTCTTAGCTCTTCTTAATTACATCTCTGTACTGCAATTCTCTGTGCAAGATCCAGCTCAACCAGGGTTACAACCCTTCTCCTTTCTTTGCTTATTCCTAATGTCCAGCTTTAAGTTCTCACCCACCGAGAGGAACTTGTCCCATTTCCCAGTACTTTCTTTTCATCTGCCTGGAACTGAAGCTTCAGCATGTGTCTGTATTTTCAGTCTCCACACTCATATCTCTGTGCTCCTCAGTTTTGTAAACAGCACTAAAACCATAAGCGTCACAGCACTTGTCCTTCTAAAATCCCAGCCTCAGTTTTATGCCTACATCTGTCTGCCTTACAACTGAACAAAACTCATTTGTGATTACTCAGTGCAGTCTGATCTCCAAAATTTTCTCTCTTGTTGGTTCACCAACTATTTGATATCAAGACCTAATTCCCATCATGTCCAGGAGTATCTCAGCTCTGCCTTTTATTTTTCCAATCTATTTCTTGGAAATTAAATCCTTCCGTCATTGCATGACTAGAAATTTTACTTGTTTTCCTTGCAATCTAACAGATTATTATACCACCTGACCACTTCCGACTCCACCATCCTCTCCGGTATCTTCCACAAATTCCCTCATTCCTTCCTCTGTTTGTCTCAGACTGACTGGCTGTTCCTTGCTGACACACCATCGTCTACTACTGGCAGTCTCATGTGCTACTCAGCTCTGTTTTCCTGCACTAGCCGATTTCTCCATCCCCCTTTCTCACATTCACATTCTTATATTTATTAACCTCCTCGTAAAAGGGTCTCCTATTTAGAGATGATGCTTCACTTGAGCACCAGCTATCTGCAACTTGCCAGACTTATGACGAGCCTCAGCCTCCTCAATACTCTCTCAAAATTCAATTGGAAACCCCAGGACTTTGATGGTGTTTCTACTCTGTAGATTTTTCTGTCCATGAGGTTTATTAAGTGCTCTTCCATACCAGCTGCATGATTTGATAAATCCTATACCCTGTAGGCTTGTTTGCCTATGACATGTTTTCATATTCAGTACTCAGCTGCCATTTCAATCTTCCTTATCCTCACCAGAAAAAGAGCGGGAGATGCCCCCTCTTTACTTACACAGGCACTTAAAAGCTCACATAAACTTTTGCCTACAAATACCTGCTGGCTAGTACTACTTGCTGGACTTCCAGTGAACAGTCTGTTGGGCTTTTAAAGCTTTCTCCCTCAGCCAGCTCCCTAATAAACAATCTAGGACCGTGGGCAGGAATGAAGCATTTTGCCTGCCAGCAAAAAGGCTCCTACAATGTACCCCAGAGAAGGATGCACAGACTACCAATGGCTACAGGTTAATGTCACCGTGCTACATAAAAATTCTGCTCCACAGACAGCCTCTGTGCTAAAATGCTCTGCTCCCTGTTTCCCACTGGTCAGTTGGATTGAAACATCTTTCTGCTCCTCCTACTAAAACATTCTGGATTTCTGGGGAAGGATCATGATCCAAGGTGAAATCTTGGCATCAGTCAAGCCCAGTGGCCATTAACATGAAAGTGGGAAAGACTTTGCCCCAAAGTTCCAGTGCCCTAAGGAACCAGCACAGTCGTCTTGTCAAGTCTCTGCACGCAGAGCTGGATTAACTCTGTAGATTAACACACTCTATCATCTTCTGAATATTTACACTTTATTTCATCTAATACCAAGTATGAATTTTGTAACTAGCTATTGCATATTAGCCCATTCCATTTTCATGATTTATGTTGCTAGTCTCTTGGCATCCACCTCAGAACATAAATCAACCAGTATATAAAAATCATTGCCAAAAAGAAATAAGATTTATGCACAACTCACAGTGGTCATGCAGCATCTCTAACTGTAAAAGATGTTCTCTAATCAATTTAAGACACATCATCTTTCTCATCTCAGAGCTTTAAAAATATACAATATACTGAAAATCTATTCACAGTAGTCCTCAAAGACTGCACTTTAAGCCCTCAGTTTCTGTAGCCAAATACAGAAGTACATCTCACAGAAACATGTCTTAAAAACATAGTCAAACGCAATCTTCAGACTTCTAGTGTTAAGAGTAGGACCATTTTTGTCCCAATTTTTAGCACAAAGAATTATTACTAATGCAATTCACTGTTGCTGAGGCACAAATGAAAGGTAACACCTAATGGCAGCTACTTCCATCATCCCTTATGTTATTCAGAATGTTTTTATCTGTTGCCTCGTTGTTATTCCATGAATGCAATTACTTTTAGAATTACAGTTGTTAGTAAAGTCTGTAAAGACATAGCCAGCCATATCTATCAGAGGTTATTATGATAAAGTCAGTGCTGCTGCTATCTAAAATTTTTCACAGAATTGGGTATCATAAAAGGTAAACTTACCTTCACTAAGGGTTTTGAATTTTGAAAATATTAATTTTTAAATTTCCAAAATAGATCATTACAATTATTTTTGACAAGCTTTTTTCTGTAGTATTTTTAAAGTTTCTTAAAAAGTGTTTGTTTGTTTTTCTATTTGGTTTTACAATCTGTAAAAAAAGACAGCTTTTTAAGTTACAAGTATTAAGTTATGGTATTTGTGGAAATGTAAAAAAAGCTCAGAAATTAGGGCAAAGTCACAGATATACAAGATAAACAGTTTTCATAAAATCATTTTTCTTTTAAAGAAATTTTACAACCCACCAAAGAAATATAGCTACAAATATTTTTGCCAGTCCTGTCAACTAATACATGAATGGAAGCTCTCTGCAACTTTCTTCCAGATACATCAGTGCTATTAAATATGTAAATCAAGAAGCATAAAGGTCCAGGAAAATAAGGATAAAGTCAGACCTCCCATTTATCATTACTGTTAATTAGAATAATTGTATTTATATTGATCTCTAGCTACCGGATTAAAAATACAGATTCTTTGACACAAATTCCACTCAGATCATTAAAAGCCCTCTCCCAAGTCAGGAGAAGAAATGACAGCCATTACCCTTGCCCAACACATTCTCAATTTAGCAGAATGTTGCTGCACACAACTATAGATCTCTTGGGGGTTTTGTCTGCATCACTTCAGTTCACAAACCTTCTCCTGTCTTTGATCCAACTGCCACAGAGCTCTCCCCTCCTTAGCCTTACTGCTCTGCCTGGACCCAAACCCGGCCAGAGGAGAGCACTTTGTCTCCAGCCTGAGACCAGGAGCAAAGGCGCACGTGGAGAAGCGAGCAGGGAAGCAGAGCCCCGTCCGGGCAGTAACTCCAGCTCCTGGAAGCTTCAACCCAGCAACAACCCTGCCAGCACCACGCACACAGTGTCTGCTTGGAAGAGCCAAGGAAACCCCAGCCCCTGAGCTCAGAGAGTTCATGTCCTTCACCTATATGAACCTACTTCTCCCTTCCACAGGGAAGTTTAATGGTGTGGGTTTCTGTCTAACCTGGGCACCTTAAAAGCCAAACTGTCCAGTTCAACCTGAATATCTGCAAGTCTGTGCGTGGCTCCCCATATATTTCTTTGTGCAGCTCACTGAAGGCCACCAGGGCCGAGGACTGAACTGGGATCTCTCTCCAGCTGATTTTGAGCTCTTGTTCCCACACAAATGTCTGGTGGTTTTAAAATACGACACTCATGTTTTATGGCCCTGACCAGGCATTTGATTTTCACAGGGGAAATAATACAGAAATGATGATAAATTGTCCAATAATTCCTACAGTAGGAATCCAGGGAGAAAAAACATTGAAGAATGTAAAACCGAAAGCAGGAGATACAATTCAACAGGACAATGGTTTTGTTTTGGAAGACTGCATATGAAATGTTACCATTTGCCTTTTTTTTTTTTTTAAACAGTTATTTCTGCTGAGAATATTCGTTCAACGCGACCATGATTTGTGAAATTCTTTCTGTGAACATGGCTGTAGTTTTGTGCCACTCAGTGTGGCACACTAGTGAAAACAGGGATTGCAATCTTGCAGTGCAAGTGCAGAAATAAGCATTTGCTTCTTTAGCATATCCTTTAATCGCTCTGTGAATCTTAGCAGTCTGCTGCAGTACTTGCCAAGAGTCATACTCCGACAAATCATTACACAAGTGATGGAAGGAGAAGGGAAAAAGTGCACCCTCTTCTGTCTTTGCATTCAGGGTATAAGGATTATCCCAGCTCCTGCTAACCTTGTTAGCAGTTTACACAGGTGGTGAAGCTGTGTGTGTGTGTATGCATACAGCAGCATATACGTAACACTGTATAGTCATGGCTTTTCTTGTAAAGGAAAAGAAATAAGTAACCCTCAATTGAAATATTATTTTCTTCCTTGATTTAAAAAAATAATTTAAAAAAAAATCATACTACTAAACTCCAGTAGAACTGAACTCTCTTAGCTGGCATCTGACTGTGCCTCATGGCATTTAAGTAGAATGAGAAGGACAGTCATAAAACACCATGTGAAAATCTTGGATATATTGACGTCAAAACCAAAGCTCCCATTTAACTTCAAAAGGGCCAGAATTTTAGCTTGAATCTCACTAAGATGCTGACACAAAGACAAAGCCACCCCCACCTCCCCAAAATCACAGCTAACTAAAACTTGTTGATTTACAGCATTCAAAATGAATATAATCAATGCCTTCAGATGAAAGCAGAGCAATTCACACCAAACCATCCAATCCAGGCAAGACACAGACATCAGGAAAGCTTCAGAAAAGTTTAGCAATGATCTTTGCAGCACTGCTTTTCGTTCCAGTTGTGCTGCTTAAAGGTACATAGAAACTTGTTACTTTGCAGAAACACATTTCAATTCCTTCATTCATAACCAGTTTGAAACACACCCTCGTAACAGCTGTTTTCCATGGTTCTGCATACTGCTGGGAAAAGAGAACTAATTGAAAGGAATACTGAAAATGGCTTAACTTACCCAGACTACACAGGCATTAATTTCACCCCATGGTATATCTGCATCAAACAGTCCCAAAACAAATAAAACAAAAAACTAAACAGATCTAGGACATTATTTGTCCACAAGACAAGACTCATTTCAGGATAAAGGAAGTAAGGTAGTGGAGCATCAGGAGAAAGACCACTCGTCCTTTTAAGTCACCCAAACATTTAATTCCTTACATTCTCATCTGCCTTAACAGAGGACACAAAAGATGAAGATTACGCTCTCAAATTCTTCCTCATCAAATGCTGAATGCCCCCTCACTGAAATATAATTTTGTTTTAAACCTGTTCTCACATATTGATACATGGAAATGGGGCTGGTGCACTCACATCTCATTGAAGCTGAAGAGAAATTGAGGACGAGTGAGCCTTTTGTAAAAAACACCCTCTGATCTTTCATATTTTTATATTTATGCAAATTCTCCATGAATGTTCTAAATTGTTATTCAAGTTTAATGTCTTGATGCAATTTAGCACCCAATATACCTCCATTATACATTCAGAGCCCATAGTGCGTTACTGAATGGTATTTACCTCAGAAATAGAGACACTATGATGACTTACTACCTGGTGTGAACTTTTCTGCAAGGTACTTACCTGCACAAAAGCAAGCATACATTTCTTAGTGCCCCTCATCTGAATCTCTTACGCAAGGTATTTTGGCTTTTGAGGTGGACAGCTATGCCTCCGTGCCACGTGTCACAAGCACGTTATGAGTAACCACTGCAGTGATGCCGTGACAACAGGTGTAAGAAACTATTACTGACACCTTAACTCTTGCTTTTGTCTTGGGTCCAAGAGATATTATTCTTAGTAAAAATCCTGACATTTCATATTTACAGTGTAAAGTGGTGAATCAGTTCTTCTATATTCAGTCATTAACATGCCCTATCATTTCATTATAAATTACAAGTATAAAAGAGACCAAAATGAAGCTGCTGCTAGAAATACCTGTTAAATGATTGATGTTCTTGCTGGTTTTTCAGGTCCATTGTCTGGTGTTTTGGTGCACTGCAGCGCAGTCATTTCTGACTCAAAAGCTCTGTGCAGGGGATTTAGGAAGATAGGACAGACTGCAAATGGCCTAAAAAAACCCTGAGAAATTTGGGACAACTTCATTGTGAACAAACTTCTATTCATCCACTGAGTGTAATACAGTGAGTGACAGCTCATACAGAACTTGGCAGTCTTCACAGAATGAGAAATAAAAGCAAACTTTTAGCCTGTGATAAGCTTTATGACAGGGCAGTAAAATCTTAATTGAGATACACTGAACCATACAAAGAAGCTTCTATAATACAATACAGATTTAAATGAATAGACAGTCAGAAGAAGATGAAAGAAATTTCATTTAATGATATATCCTCTGATATTTTGAGTATTATTCTTTCTAATTCTTGCATTTGCTGTTTATCTTACCTATTCTTGGCATTTATATTATGTATAAGCAGAAAAATTCTCATATTTCCTATCGTTCTTGTAATTATTTTGACAAGCTTTAATTGTACTAGTCATTTTTAATTCCCCTTTCCAGAGGAACACATAGCACAGCCTTAAAACTTGTATCATCTTGCCCTAAAAGTTGTGTCACCTCAAACACAATTCTAAACCTACTAAAATCCAGCAGATATTTAGTTCATTACATCACACAAAATGTGGGAATAGCTCTTACTATAGTTCAATTTCATTGCACTCTCACTACAGGATTTGGTACGACAGGATGATTTTTGCAGAAATTAAGTCAGCTGTAACTATAGAACTAGAGATATTCAAGCTGAAATCAATAGACTTCAGGGCAGCTCACGTGTCCATGCAGACATACCACCTGAAACAGTCACGTTGCAATTAAAGGGTATATCAAGGAAATAAAACAAATCTCTGCCATCAGATATTTATTTCTATATCCTCTTTTGCACTATCATGACAAGGCAGTTGAAAGGACATGAATGATCTGTTGAACTTTAGGCTCTCTCCAGAGAGGCACCACATGATTTGGACTGCATGAAATATTGCCCACATAAATGGCTGCATCAGCTAAAGATTTTTAACACAAACTAGCAGCCTTTCCGTACCTAGTAACAACCTTATCTCCAACCTCAAACCCAGCCCAAGCTTTGCATTTATCTACCCCAGCAATTCTTTATAACACAGATCTAAACCTGTGGTCCAGACTGACAAGCAATAGCCCTACAATCAGACCAGATGTCCATCCCTGACCTCCAGCAATGCTTGCCCAAGAGCCCTAGAAGCCCTAGGTCCCTTTTAGACCCATCAGTAAGTTTATCTCACCAGACTCTGCCAGTTCATATTCTGTCCTTCCTCCTAACCCACTGATTCTGCCAACCACAGAAATCTAAACAATTCTTGAAGGCATCTGCCCCGTATCTATCCCAACAGTTCCTGGTCCTTTTCACCTTCAGCTCTGTCCCCTGCTCTTAAAACAGTTTTTTCTTATGTGTACTCCAGACTGTGTTCCATACTTTGAGCCTGTATTTGTATCAGCCACTCATCTTTACAGGTGCTAGAAATTTTTTTCTGAGATAAAAGGAAATTTGGTCAAGGTTGTGGTGTCTCTGCTTCCTGTTAAATCATGTTAATAGCTGCATGGAGTACTATTTTAGAATCACATTGATACAGTACCTGGCCACTATTAGATCCATTTGAAACAAACAGAGCAACCACTATATTCTAAAAACTAACTACCATGGTACCACTGCCTGATCAGTAAACATAAGGCGGGGATATTGGTCCTCCTGAGACTGCCTACAGACTGAACTGATGCCCGTCATTCTCTGTCTGGTTATCTTGACTACAGTCCCTTTCTGTCAAATAGTCCTTAAAGTTAGGAGTTCACTTTGCAAACATATAATCCCAAACTTTTGTTGTGGGTATTGCTGAGCTTCTTTCATCAGACACTGATAAAAGTTCACCTATGAGATAAAGGATCACATGAATACAAGCTTTCTCGATTCTTTCATTTTAGCTCCAATTTCTCCATTGAAATCTGAGCTTTAAGGACAAGACAAGCCACTTCCTCCTCACTGTGTTTTCCTGTATATGGCTGCTTTGATGTCTACAAATTATAAACCCCCATTTCTGATACATTTTTCAATTCAGTGAATGACCCTCATACCTGGTTGCCGGGTGGAGTGCACACATACATGCCCGTACTTAAATGCTGTCCAAGTGGAACATCTTTCTCTTGAAGACTTCACTGAAAACTCTTCAAAATTTAAAATCATTAATACTTTCAGTTATGTTCATGTAAACCATTGACATCAGCCAGCGGCAGCAATAAGGTGAAGACGTACCTACCATAGATGAAAAAGCCCATTTGTCATTTGAAAAACTTCTGCCTTACAAATACCTGGCTTTGACCTCAAAGCAGTTTTATATTTTATTTTGGAGAAAAAGAGAAGAGGAAGGATTGAAAATCCAGGGACATAGTCTCACCTTTTCATTTGAAACTGTTTCATCAATTTAAACAAATTAATTGCACTCAGTGCCAGCTGGTAACTCTCGGCATTTAGTTCCTAGGGTTTTACTTCCATTTTAGCGTGGCCATGGTTTTAAAGAGACAGATCCTGCCTAAGCAAACAGCCTGCAAGGGAAGGAGAGTGTAAAACTGTTTCCATGGCAACTCTTCAGCTACCAGTAACAGCCTACTAGCCTAGAGGGATAGGTAAGTGAGACTGAAAGATGTATGTAAAATAAATACTGTCGAGGTTCTTCTTCAGTTTAAATACATGCATTTGAATTTAGGTACTGCCTGAAAATCACAGTATTATGAACCCTATATGTTCAATTTCAACAGTAGAAGAACACCTGTTTTACACTGTACAGAATGATTTAGGTGAGAAAACATTTTCTGAGAGAAGCCTAAGAGCTTTCCATGGAGAGAAAAAAAAAAAAAAAAATCAAGACACCATATCTTCCCTAGGTAAGTTGCACAGGCTTTGTGTAATTTAAAAGTTCCACCAAAGCATCAATGAAAGGGATCTCCATATATCTTGCATTCTGCTTCATCACGTAAGTGGTTGACCTAAAAGGTCTAAGCAATTATTTTGCCATTGCTAGTAAGAAAACAGATGCTGGCTTCACACACTGACACCATTTGCACTAGGGCCATGAGAAAGCCCTCTGGTGGCTGCAAGAATTTGAACAGCAAGGGAAGGCTAATGGCATGGCTAGCAAAACCAGACCAAGCAAAAAAGCTCAAAAAACATGGAGAAAAGAAAGGTATTAGTGGAGAGAGTCAGACAGCATTAGGAGGATATTAAAAAAAAATAGGGAATACTTGGGGAAAAAAGGCTCAGAAGACATCATGGTTAACACCAAGACAATACCATTCGCATCCCCAGGACTGCTCAATGTCTCATGCTCAGCGATGGGAGCCCTGGAGGTGAGGCCAGTCGAGGCAACTGCCCCAGCTGCACTGCAGGACGGCTCAGGAGCAGATTCTGGACTGCAGAAACTTCAATCCAATGTATTTTGGCAAAGTAACCCAACCACAATTTTCTTAAACGCACGTTGCAAGTTACCCCATGAGCAGCTTAGCTATTCGGCAGTGAGGCTGTGGCTACAGCCCCACCAGCTACCCTCTGCCTAAAAACTTCTCTGCTCAGTCAGCAATTAGAAATCCAATTAGAACACTAAAATCCTGTGCAAGTCTTTGCTGCAACTTAAGTGATTCCTTTTTTCTTTGAGGGGGAAGAAATAACCATCATTTATCTCCTCTCTCATGTCTTCAGAACCACCTGCTGTTCTCATTACTCTTCTCTCATTTCTTTCAAACTCTTTTTTGAAGTGCGATGCCTAGAGCTGAAGGCAGGATTCCAGCTGAGCCTTCACCAGCACTGAGGTGAGCAGAATAATTACATCTGACACTCCTCCTACAACCTTCTGGAATGATATTTGCCTTTTTGCAACTGCGTCGTGTAGCTGGCACACACCTGAGTAGCCAAAGACTTGTGGTACATATGTATTTGATTTCCAAAAATAGAGCTTAACTTTATTTCCAGTTTAGCCTCTGTTCTGATGCCATCTTTCAGAGTGTTTGATACCTCTCCTCTTCTTCATTTTGAGTCATAACAAATTTTGTAACTGCATTTGCTGCTCCATTAGCCAAGTTGTTAAAGGAAAATGCTGTCCAGAACTGCGTGTACAACAGATCTGGTCTGCCTCAACTCCAGAAGCCCTCCCAGTTTCATAGTAAGCCACTGCACACCACTGACTGGTGAACAACTAACTTAAAAAAAAAAAAAAAAACAGCTTTAACCCGAGACTGGCTCACCCAGCTGGCTTATGGCATTTGAGAGTGTTAGAAAAAGCTTTACCCAGAAAATACTTAAAAGCTCTCAGATATAGCAAAGATACTGCTTCCACCCTGTTGGTAGTCCAGTTGATCTACCACGTTTACATTTGTAGTCAAGATAAGACTCTTGATTGTCTTAGCTCAGAATCCTTCAGAAATCAAAATTTGACTGACCATTCTACTATCCACTAGTTCTTCCACAGTTTTTCACTGTAAAGGTAATTGCTATGCTTGTTTTTCTCCTCACATTTGGAATATTGTTCATTAAATCTTGCGGATAGCCTCTAATAGTTGAGAGATCACTTCAGTTGATTCCTTACATACTCTAAACCAAGCCTGAAGTTTATCAAGCCTTTTAACTAGAAAACACAAAACTTATTCTTTCCCTACATTGGCCTACACATCCCCTTATTAATCTCATTAAGCATCTGATCACAATTAACTGTTTGGTGAAGAGACAGAAACAAAGAAGGGATTGACTACTCCAGATCTGTCTGTCTCACCCTTTATTTTCTCATTTTCTCTCTTCCCCTATTTATCAGGGAATATATGTTTTTCCCCTCCTTATTCCTAATATATTCATAGAACCCACTTTGGTTGTCCTTCACATCCCTTGCCAAGCAAAACACACAGGACTCATCTCACTAAATAAGACTAACATGACTGAGACTTATAACTGGGTAGTTCTCATTTTAATCCATAAAACCTCTTTTCAGACGCATCCCAAACAAATGCTAATTCTCTCTCGTGCTATCGATAAACATCAGCTGTGGATCAGCTCAATTCAAGTAGATTCCAAATGAAGTGCAGTTCATCAGCTACCAAATATAATCCCCCCCCAGAATCCACTGCAGGAAGCTGTCAAAGGAGACATTTGCACCGTGTGCTAAGTGTCACTCTAACCTGCACCTTGTTTGTAAAAAGTCAAAGCTCAGACTCAACCGTTCCCGTCCTTGCACTTCAAAAAGCACCATATTCCCTAGAATCAGGGTGATGAGCAACTCCTTCCACAGATCTGCATGGACTGTAAGAGTACTTAGCCATTTCAGGGTTAGTCTTCTTTAAGTTCTTGCCTTCTAGGATAATTGTGAACTTCCTTCAAGTTTTTTCACTACTCATCTACTACCATAGGGCTTCTTATTTGTATGCAGCTCCCTCTTCATAAATTGTCAAATAACTCCTTAAACAGTTTTAAAAGAAGAGTAAATTCTCTGCAGAGTTGTAAATTACTTATCATTGGCGGGCATGTGGAAATTAACCTACACATGTCTACCCAAGAGATAAAGAGACATAACATTTTACTGACTGCTAGAGAAAGGCTGGCAATACTGAAGTGAGAGCTGTTAATGGTAATGCAAGGAAAAAAAAAAAAAAAAAAAGATCTTTGCTCTTTTCCTCCTTCTTTCCTCCCCTTACTCCCTCCCCTGGTGACTTAGTGTAATTTGCTAGCAGCCCATCTTCTCCAACCTGGCTGCAGAATCACTGCCCTGTTGAACTCGGCCAGCAATCTCACCTGAAGCACCTACAGCAGGAAACGTGACAAACACTAAGTGGCAGAATGCTAACAGCATTCATCAAATACTTACATCTCCCTCCATAAACTTCTGTAATGGATGTTCTACATTCTGTCTGTTCAAACAGAGGACCCAAAACAGTAATGCTATTCCTCATAGAAAAAGCCCTAACAGGTCCTGCAGACAAGATTAAAAGACTATCAATGTGGTCTCATTTGAAATGTGAATGTACTCAAAGATCAACCCCCGTTCTTCACCCTTGAAG
>VXAA01006433.1:447775-477283 GCA_013399115.1 Anseranas semipalmata
GTACTAGGTAACAGTACTTAAATTCATACTGTTTTTATAGGTTTTATCATATTAACACATACTTAGAAATTCTTTGGCAATAAAATACTGTGCAGCCAAGAATACAAGCACTGTACTTCCTTCTGGAGGCCTCATTTTGCCTCCATTCGTGCCTCACTCACTCCGATTTTTCCATGCTTAACAAGCAGTAATTACTAGACTACAGAAGAATTACACTTGAAAGCTTTATTCTAGTAACATTAAGCCTGATTCAGCATTCCAGAACCAGAAACCAACCTCAAAATGAACAATAAAAAGTAGGTAGGACATTACATTTTTGCACTAGTAAATAGTAACAACGCAGAGTGCTATGAGAAGTCTTATGAGAAAATCTTGTGCAATGAAATGCAGCATTATATCAGTGTATATACCTGAACTGCCTCTGAATCATCTCACATAAGCCTGAGCTGGCAGCACAGCTATGTTAGCACGATGCCCTGCCTGTGTTATTTATCCCAAGCCAAACTATCACAAGCAACTGCAGTCCATGCAGCTATATTGCTTCCGGGATCAAGCTAGCTCAAAAACTACATTGTGCCATGTAGACATACACAGAGCAGTGGCAAAAGTGCAGTTTGAATGGGTAAACTGTGCCATTTTGCAACTAAGTGACTTAATGGATGCAGCACTTCAAATCTGTTCCCATGGCAATGTAGAAACAGCAATGGAAATACAGGCAGTTTCCTCTCATACTCCCAGTACAAGGAGCAGAACAAAAACCTTTTCTCCATTTGAATGAACAAAAGCAGGAGCATTTTCCAGTGCAAACATGTAAAGCCAAAATCTTTCCCATGTCCTGACCACAGTAAAATTCATGAATAAACAGAAAAGACTTGCCAACAAGGTCAAAAAACTTGGGTTTTGCTTTGTCAGACCAACAGGGGTTAGCGTTGATTCACAGAGAACATCCTGCCCCCTTTCCTCCTGAGCTAAAAATCAAAGCACTTTTGGAAGAAGCATCCCAGATGTTCTTTCAAGAGGGTGAATAAAGGCAGAGACAGCCTGTAAGGTAGCCTCAGCTTTGCTGATTAGTCATCATTTTCCATTGTGTTTGGAAACAGACAGCTAGTGCAGTACAGGAAGCAGAGATACACCACACACACACAAAAAGATCACCCAGAATACCTTCATTGCATACATCAAAACAACAATAACAACAACAACAACAAAAAAAAACCAGCAAATTTGAAAAAACTGGAGCTTCAAAAAGTTCTTCTGTTCGCCTCTGCTACCTCAGAAGTCTGCACCCTCTCATCATTCCCAAACAGAAAATACCTCTTGTGCTGCTAACTTCATTAACAGAGGGGATTTCCTCTGGAAAAAAAAAAAAAAAAGATATCCCTTTCACCACATTGTCCTGCTCTCTTGCATCATCTCAGTCTAGTCTGACAATCTTCAGAAGCGCTTGTTTTCAGGCAGGCCCCTAAATCAGGTGCTGAGAAAGCCCCGAGACTGAATCATTGCACTGTGACTGAACTGAACACTATGGATCCATGTACCCAGCTCATGGTCTATCACAGCTGCCTACTATTGATATTTGCATTCTAGTTGTACCTAAAAACACTAGTCGGCAACAAGAACTCCATTCTGCCAGACACTTTGTACGTAAATCTATCTATAACTGCCTCGCGTACCCATAGCGCACACAAAAGCAGTACAACAAGCTGTCCTGCATACTGAAGAACTAAGCTAGAAAGCAATCCTTTTGCTCACTTTCTAAGCTCAAACAGGAAAAACTAATGCACAGATTACCTTGCTAAAGTACTTGTAGCAGTAGCGACAAGTTTGTAGGAAGACTCCTTAACTTCTTCCACTGAAACTTCTGTACTGTCTGGCCTTCTTCAGATCCTGAGTTTATCAGAAACCTGACCAAAGAACACGGATATTTTATTGCATTTTCCTGAAGGAAATACAGAGATTGAAATGGAAACAGCTCGAGTCTCAGAATAACCATCCTGATCTTTAATGCTATGTAAAATATTGTTATCATACCATCCATCATTTATTGCCTATCCCAAGAGGCCTAGGTCAAGTTCCCCTGCTTTTGTTGTACAGTCCAGGTAACCAGTTTTTTTTTCCCCATGTGGTCCCAATGGATTTGTCATTAAGAGCTTAGTTTGGGCCCTGCATAGTGTAAGTCTAGAACAGGAAAGCGAGAGCAGACTTTTGAAAGCGGCCCGCCAGTATAAGTACCATTCTGATCACACTGTCTGTCCACTTATTGAAAAGTCCTTTGCCTGCCTTCCCTCTTTTCTCCTCCTGGGCATTAGTAAGGAAGCACCAACAAACAATAATATTGATCCTTTCAGTGAACGCAGTAGTGTCACTGTGCCCTGAAATCCAGGACACTGCTTGGGCAGCTGTTTTCTACCTCATAGCTCACGATACAGAGCCAAGCACTAAAAAGTCAAGGGCTCCAACAGAGGAGATGCAGGTTTCCCACTACCCTGCCTTTTAATTAAATAATAAACAGGTTTACATGGAACTTAATTTAATTCCATGGGAAACTCACACCCACTCCATGGGAGCGCATCACTTGCCAGCAGCCAGCGCTGTATGCACGTCTCCTTTCATTACTAAGTGCTCCTCCGGTCCAGACGCTGCGTTCTGTGTCTGTCTCCCTGTCACTCTCAACATGTGGCTTTTCTAATCTTTTGCCTATAAATGCTCAAAAACCCATCATCAGGGTATTCTGAAAGAATTAGTATGGGACATCTTTGCACACATAAGCTGCAATATATTCAAACATTCACAATATGGCCTTGAATTTAACCCGATGAATGCGGCTGGGTATTTTTTGTTAATATTAATGAGAATTGTTTTCTTTATAAAGGACACACAGGCAGCTTCTCTTTGCTGACTGCACTGTGCCAGTCCATACTCCTCAGCCACAAGTAATACTCTTTATACCCCCAGTGCGCCCTGAGCAATGAGAATTTGGGATATTCATTTTTGCATCTCATACAGTTGTACGAGATGACCATGGTCTGGAGACACTTTTTATTCAGTTTCTTACAAAAAGCACTGATAACTTGTGCCACTTCATCCCTGGTGTAAAGTTAGCTGAGTCAGAACTTAGTTGGCCCAGATATGATTTATATATATGCTGTACAGACCATTGCAGTAATTTCAGAACAAGAACATCACAGTGACCTTGACATGCTTTCTGTTCGCTGTTGTTTTTAGCAGTTTTAATGAATACATCTTTCCTGAGCAAAGGATCAAGATGTGGTCCCTTAGATTACCCACATGGATGATGGCTTCTAAATTCATTTTAAAATCACAGTGAAAGGATTTAAGAGTTATTACGAACAATTCAGAGATGGTGCCTGCTGAAAGCCTGATTATGCTCCCAGCCATCATTTTTCAGACACAGGGAAATCTGTTAAAGTAAATCTCCAATTAGGATGCTTGTGTTCTTTTAAATTGTTTCATTTCAATTTTGTTGCCTAGTTCCTCCTGTCATTTTCTAAGGAATACATGTGTTGAAATCATCCCTTTGATGAGGCTTGGACAAGAAGCTTAGTGTGCTTTGATGTGGAAAAGGAAAATGGGCTCTCTTTTTTCCATGGACCAGCTTGCAAATCAACTTGCTGTAGTTAATGCAGGGTGAGCCCAATTTTTTTTTTTCCAACCAATACAGAAGGCAGGAAGAAGCAGCTTATTCAAATAGTAACAAGCGATCAGATAAGGACAAGACCTTCCATAATTACCTGAGCTTCCATTATTCTCCTTATCCTTCAGAGCATCATGAAGCTGTGGGGGAAACCATGTTTAGACCAGGAACTCCCCAGGACAAAGCCATGCCACCCAGATATCAAAGAACTATGCACCTCTACCATATCGCTCCATGTATGTGCAACCTTTGCATCTCTTGACCATTAAGTAGCGGGACTGAATCATAGCAAGAAGCCCATTTTTGACTTTATTTGCTATTCTCACTTCCCTGTGCCCCCAAAAGAACAGAAGGAAACAACTGAGGACATTCAGAGGCACTCGTACTTGGACATACCCCAACTACACAGACATAGGGAGCAGTATTTGACCACAGATGAAATGCAGCTAAGTAAGGCTGTAAGTGTACTTTGGTGTGGGAACAGAAGAGGTTCTACGGTACAGCCACAATCTTCCCCTATAAATACATGCCCCTTGGCTTCATCTTTAGAAGAACCAGAAGCCAGGATCAAAATTGTCCCAGCAAAGCCAAAAATAAAAGTATTGTTGATGTGAGTGTAAGATGGGTCAAGTCTAGTCTCTGTTGATGGGGAAGATGCCCTGCTTTTGCAAACTGGAAGTGTGAATATTTCAAACTACATTAGCATGCTGAAAACTGAAACAAATTTGTCTGCCTTGTTCACTTCTATAGCTGTCAATTGAGCTAAAAGGAGGTAGTTGCTATGAGACCCATAGCTTTGTATTTCAGATGCAGTGAGGTTGCAAAATATTAGCAATAACATCACACTGCTGTATCTGATTTTCCTATACAGCAGGATGCTTCATCGTGAGAGTCACATTAAAAATGGATTAGATTAGATGTGCTAAGTGCCTTGTGCAAAGTGCAGCATGCCTTCAACTCTCATGGACTTCTGTAAGAAAAGGAAAGTACCAAGCACTTCATGAGAGTTGGTCAGTTATGACAGGCATGTCTCCTCTTCATTTCAGCACTTTCCCACATGCATGCTGTACCAGTAAAAGGAATAACTTGTCTTGTAGCTATTATGTGCTAAATCATACATAACACATAAAAGGCTTTTTACACTGTTAATTTTAGAATGAGAAATACCCAGTTCTGCTAAGTTTTATGGCTCCCTTGCACTAAATGACATGCAGCAGAGAGAAGGCTGCCATTTCAGTTTATGCTGTCTGTTGGGGAATTTTTCATGCTTCTTTGAGCAAGTTTCTTGCAGGTCAGCTCCATGTATGAAGGAGGTTGAGAATTAATAATGTTAATAAAAATGCACATTAACCAATTCATTTTTAAAAGATGCTCTTAGTCAGCAAAACTTGGCATAATTAATGATATATTGTTACCTTGATTCCACAAGCCACCTGCAGCTCATCATGAAACTATAAAGTAAACTCCTCAAAGAGACACTAACAATCTTCAGACCCAAAATTAAAGAACGAAGTGCAAAAAAGAGAAAAAACTGGAGCAGTTATATTTTGGGAGATGTCATGTTCCTACTTCTATATTCCTCTCCCTTACTTTGATCTAAAAAACTCAGCCACAGGGGGCTGAACCAATCCAGGAGATTTACATGGCTCCTCAGTTCACTCTTGGGTACTTATCATCACATTTTCTACTGGAGGCACTTTTTAACAATTCTTTTCAATTTCAATTTGGAAAATACAGACAATATTACGGAACATACATTAGCAGGGGAGACTCTCTCTTAAACCCCCACTGACCTCAGGATTAGGGAATGGTGATTCTGCTCCTGGCAGTGCCACAGACTCATGCAAATTACTTGGGTGCTGTATACCTTTCTCACACAAGCGAACATCATTTTTATGCTGTGTTTCATTGCTGAAAAGGTTCCAGGTTAGTAATACCATGCTTTGATTAGCCTAACTTTTTCCTGGAGACAATTCCTTTTCTGACAGAAAGTGTCACTGCTTCTTTCCAAAGACTGACATGCTGTCACCACAATGCCTGTAATTCCTCTGCAGCAGGAAAGATACGGTGACCTGCAGAAAGAGAGAGCCTACACCACTAACAGAGGGCTAAAATCTGAGCTCTTTGCCTGGCATTAAATGCTACTCCCTGGGAAAACACTCCTAGGCAAAGTAGTAGCTGCTGTTGGCAGCCGTGCAGGAAACTCAGCCCTGCAGCTATACCGTCCTTCCTTGCCAAGCAACCCATGAAGGAGCATCTTAAATCCCAGAGAAACAAATGAAAGACATGACGTGACAATCATTTATGTGCTGGCAGATGCATAATGCAGAGATATGCAAGGGAAAGCTGTTAGTAGGAGCAAGCCTAAGCGTACGTGCAGCACAAAGCCTGTATTTTACCTATCTGGAATCTAAAAATCCATCCCAAAACATTATCAGACAAACTTCTGAATATGACAAATGAGTTCTGGTGCACATTTTAGCCTGCCATTTTGCTGCTTCCTACATGTACACAGAGACCCCTAGCTGCCATTCGGCTTAGGACAAGCATTTGCCTAAGAACACCATTCAATATCATTTTAAGTGAATAGTCAGGTTTCATTTTTAGCAACCATCACACTAAGCTGCACAACTGTATAATCTCATTACCCTATGCAGCATACCTGGCAAGCTCTCACAAATTTCCAGTGGCAAAAGTTTTGTCAATCATCTCTGCAGTTCTCCACTGAAATTTCTTTGCTGAAGGGTAGCTAAAATGTACATTATTCCCTACAGAAGTAATCAGAACAGTCTGCCTCTGAGCACTACAAGATCCACCTCGAGTTCCTGTGAAAACTGATGCATCATCCAGTATTATTTGATTCTTATGAGAGACATGCAGGGAAGCCCTTTAAAAGCTGGTCACAGGACCCTTTATGCTCAAAATGCTGCCTCCCCCCTGCTTTCAAGCTACTCAGCTCGCAGGCAGGTCCCAAGGCCGGGGCGCACGTAGCTCCAGAAGCAGAAGTGGCACCGACCTGAGACGGGCTGCACCAGGCAGGCCCCACAACAGCTGTCAGCACGCCGGCCCTCGGAGCCTGCTCTGCGAGCAGAGCTGCCAGACAAGCCCGACTGCACAGGAGCCCACCTGCACACGCCAGATGCCGACTCCAACGCCAGATGTGCCCGGGCACACAGGTCCCTGCCTGCTCTGACCGCCCACCTCCTGGGGGCTGCCCCAGGACCAGACCCCAGAAATGCCAGATATGGCCAGAGCTGGGCCTGGTCTGTTCTGGGGACAGATTTCTTGTCCACTTGTTGTTCCAGCTTAACTCAGTGAGGTATGAACACAAAGATTCCCCCTTTCCACTGTGCTCTTGGACTAATACTTGTTGCTGTTCCTCTCCCTTGACACAAAGAGGTATTGTCACTGATTCATCAAGGAAGCAAAGTAAAACCTTTACACTTTCATTTGCATAAACAGATTTCTGCAAACCCCAGAAATACATGATCCCACAGAAGTGAAATATGCTTCCTTATTTCTCCAGCTAAAACAAAAGAAGATTTAAAATCACTTACAGCTTCACAGGATCAGCACGTTTAGCAGGAGAGCTGCTTACTCCATCTGACTCACGTAACAGAGTAATGAGCTTTTGGCCAGGTGATAGGATATGCTGAACCCTACTGGATCAATGCAAAGGGAAGAAAGGTTACCTTGTTTGAGTACTCCATCCTTTAAATGTACACAGAGAGATGCCAAGACAACCCATGTATGCTCTACAAAGGGAATTCAAACTAATTCTATGTTATATTGCTTCTTCCTATCCATCCTGCTTTCTCTCACATGTGCTCGAGCTATTAGGATGCTAGCAAATAAAACTTGAGGGGGAGAAAAAAGGCTGAGACCTCATCACACCTTGTTTCCAGATTTGCTGCCACTTTAGTTAAATTCAATCAACTTTAATTGGTAAAATAACTTTTGGAGAAGATCAATCAAATGATCAGCTGAAGTATAACTCCCTGTTTGAATGCAAATATTGATAAGCACAGTTCTTAAGCAAAAAATATTGAAAAACATGTATAAAAGGTGAGATTGTCCTTGAGTGTGCTACAGAAGAGAAAAAAATGCAGAAAACAGGGGAATAGGAGACTATGGTCCTGTTCCTGCTCCATAAAGATGATCATATTCTTTTTTTTGCCCTAATACAAGATTAACAGACAAAAATCTCAGTATCACTGCAATATCTGCCACGTTTCCCACAACAAACAAGGCCTGCAGGAAGGGCAGGAGCACCTGGACAAGGCACATACCTGCTGTGCAGCTATCCCATGTGACTGCCTTCACCTCTGGTAATCACAGAGGAGCTCTCGGAGTGATCTTCCATTTAGAAAGACACAGCTCTCTACCACCCACGTATGAAGACAACTGAGCAAACAGGGAGAGAACAGCAATGCCTTATAGAAGGCCCAAAAGCTGCACTAGATTCTCCCACATCACTCCAGCTAGGGGAAGGAAGAATATCTACCTCTCCCAAGTTAGCTCTGAGCTAAACCTAAGTGAGCTAGTGCTGGGACCTGAAGAGCCGCAGCTGCAGCCAGTTTGTGCTCAGGCTGACGAGCACAGCTGAGAGCTCATCAGCACGTGCTCCTGCAATCACGCAGCCTCCTGATCCCTGCCCACTAACTCTGTGCAGAAACCAGCTGGGCTGCTGGTTGTGCCAACCCATTCCAACTCATATGTATTTTATAGGCATAGCCAGTAAGGTCTTACCATATATCACTTCACCAGAACATTTGGAACCACATTGCAGTACAATACAATACCAAAGAGCTCTGTTTTGGACATTCATGGCTGGGAAACGCTGTCTTGAAAACAAACGAATGTGACAGTAAAGACTGACTCACCTGGTTCATGTGCATCCCATAGCCATTTTTCTGGCCCACAGTTTGTCATACAACACTTCAGGCTGATTAACAACCTTACACACATAGGAACAACCTGACCCAATCATCTCCAATAAAGGTTTCTAATTATGTCAGTGAGCAAGCAGCTAACTCCTCCCCTGCTAATTGAAAAGAATGGAATTTTACTGTATTGGAACACATTCGAAGAAGAAATGCCCCACTAAGGGCAATGATAAGACACATTTTCATTTCAAAGGATGCAAATTTGGCTTCCTAAACTCTAGAGTATCATGAGAGGGATTTCTTACTAGCTCTGTCAGTCATTAACAAGAAGTAACTCATCTGACACACCTGTCTATAAAAGAGAAGGATCATGGAGGTGCCTCTGTGGCACTGAAAACAAAGCATTTTCAGATCTGTGAATGATAAGTGCTATGGCACAAAAGTAGATATGCAGGACAGTGTTATTCATCATTCTTGCCTGCTAATAAGACAGCTTCCTAGACACCTTGGCAATTTCTGAAAATAGTTTCAACAATTTTGATTAATACCTAGTAGGTGGCATTATTGCTTTCCTCGCTTTAAAAAAAAAAAAAAAGACATTTTAAAACCATTTGTGATTGAGCTGTTAGAACTGCTGTTAAAACAAAGCATTTCTTAGTTTCAATCCAGCCTCCCAGAAATGCTCTCATCAGATCGGATAAAGTGGATGGGCACATTTAGGTTAATGCATAACTTTCCATGCAACTTTAAAAAAGCATGGACTGATATACAAGGATTAGAGGGCTGTGAGACAGCATATCTTCACCCATGGCTAACAGAGAGAGACTTAGAACTCTCATAAATTCTTTAATGCAGAAGTTAAGTATAAAAATCACGTGTAAGCAGAGTGACATGAGGTCTTGGGAAGCAGTTGACAACTGCTAGAAATTCATTGCAGAGCACATGAATTTTGACCTTCCCTTTACAAGCAACCAGGTTACAGCAAAGGCCAAGTATTTGGCATTCTACATTTTTTTTCCTTTAGGTTACAAATCTTAATGTTATCTCAATATGCACTATGAAATCATGTACCTCATTAGGAATAACTAGGCAGGCAAACACCAAGCAGCCACTTTTAAGACCTTGCAGTGCACCAGGAAACAGGTGTAAATGAGCTCTGAAGTAAGGGTGAAGTCACTCTGGAAATGCAACTTATTAACACCTGATGTGTAGAATAGCAAAACGTATTGGAAGAATTAATAAATAAATAAATATTACACTTATTTACGCCACTGTAATTATGCAGTTTTGCGCTGATTCTGTATTCCCTATTAACTCCCCGGCCCTTTGCTGCCACCTCCCGGGCTGCCGCTCGCACGCAGAGGGGCCCCGCGCAGCCCCCGCTCTGCCTCTGCTTGGTGGGGCTGGCCTGCACACATGCGAGCTGCGCATCGGCGTGGAGGAAAAAATAACTTCACATGATTCTATACATCCTCCAGTGAGTACTACATGATACAGACCATATTATAGAGTATGTGTTTGGGGAGGAGGTGTCCTTTAATATCTGAGGCACAACAGCATTAAACCAGGCCTACCTTGTATTTCCAGACGCCCCAGTCTTACTCTAAGCAGAGCACGAAGGTCCGCACGCTCCACAGTACGCGTACCCGTGCTGGGAGCAGGACCCAGCCGCCTGCCAAGAGCAGACATCTTCATATTCTGGATCATCCAGCGCTGCCATAAGCAAAACTGAAACGGTTTAGATGCAAGAAAACATGGGGCCTAATCCAGATGGGACAGCGGCACTGAAATCACTCAGGTAGAAACACACCGGCAACGAATCGCTCTTATCCTTCCTCTGGATTATTTAACAAGTGAAGAATGGGCGCTATAGGCTATTTTTCACCCAGCCAACGCCTTTTCTCATGCATGCAAATCAGCACGTAGGAGATTTTATGGTCATTTTTCACTTAGAAGGGAGCTAGAAGAGTATAAATTCATCTCAGTCCTTCACGCTTCCCCTGTTCACAACTGGTCATAACTTTCATTTATTGTTTGTGCTATCCTTTAAAACTAATCACACTTTGCTTTTCTATCTTGCCACTCTGTTGTCTTCTGTTATTGCATGAGGAATGGCAGCAGTTTTCCAAGTGACTCACAAGCAACTCAGTGGAATAATGTCCTTAAGCACCCTCTGACCGCTCGCAGCCCTGGCACCAGTGCACCCCTACGTTAACCCCCCGTAAGCAAACAGGAGCTCCGACAGTGTCGGGGTAAGGGAAAGGAGACTTGTCTTCAGTTTCTGTTATCTTTAGGTGTATGCTAAACCAAAGAAGCAAATGATTTTCCTAAACACAAAAAGAATGGAAAAGAAATGTAAAAATCTACTACTGTGGGTTTGGTATTGAACCAGCTAAAATAAAAGAAGGCAAATTTATGACAAAAGGCACCAAAACACTGAGAATTTTCTACTGGACTAATTTTCAAGTTTCTAACAGAGAACTTTTATTTTATTAAAAGAAAATTGCTCCAAACCACTTTTTCTTTCAGACTATCCTTAAGTATTTCAGATCAGACCAACACCATGGGAAGCTGTGGGAGCACTCCCATCATGCCGCTGTCAGTGATCAGTACTCTCAGCCTCCACCCTCCTCTCTGGGCGAGATTCCTGCAAAACTGCAACTCCCACAGTTTGCCTGAGAAAAATCTCATGGATACGGCGGCTGTGAGAGTGGTGGGAAGAGAAATCTGCCATCTGTTTCTAGGAACATCAGATTAGGTGGATATGCAGAGACTGACGACAGACCACAGTCCCGGTCAGTCTGTCCCTGCACTCTTGCCACTTGTCTAATGTACTCCAGACACCCCAGAGCCTGACTGAAGCCACGGCCAACCCTCATCTCATCTATCTTTGATGTTACAGAGTTCTGTTGCGTCCTTTTTTGTAGACTGACTCACTAGGACAAAAGGGAGCACTAGGCCCCTAATGGCAATTTTGCTAAGGTAAGGCACAGATCAGGGCTGAAAGGAAGCATTTTGCAACATTCAAAACAGAAGAAAAAAAAAAAAAAGTAATGTTTTGCTTTCAGGAAAACTCAAATGCTGTGCAGGTACACAAAAGAGAAGAGACAAACAAGCAGTTCCAACTTTCTAAATTCATTTTACAGAATAGGAGAAGGGGATAAAATAAGAGGTTCTTTCCCACACATCTTATTGGTGAAAGAGGGATTTAGAACCAAGTGAAAGCTCTCTAGAAAGATTTTAAAAGGCATTTTCTGTCAAAAGAGATGTTTGATGTGCTCCATCTTTTGCTGTTAGGGTACACATAAAGGAAGGGCTTGGATTAAATTGTGTCAAAATAGCAATACTGGAACAAAGGAAGGGCTCTCTGCAGAAGAAAAATAAATAGCACCTGTACTGTTAGAAAAGTCTCTCATCCAAACCCATCGCTTCCTGGTGCTTCTGCGGAGTGACTGACCAACCAACCTGGGAGGTGGCATCATCTCGTTACACAAGGCAGCCACAACTGACCTCAATTACATGACTCAGCTGAGGTTTCCAGTTAGCGGTAAAACCAGCCAGCTTGGTGTGAGTTCAGGTGACTTTGTACCCAAGAAACAAAAAACGGTGATAGTACTCCCCTTGTAGTAAAGTCTGTGTTAATTTTTGGCACTTCGTCACAGACACCTTCAAAATTAGTCAAAACAAGCTCATGAAGAATCATCAGACTCATATGGCTAGGCCAGCTGGTCATGTTCACTACAACGTGTATTGCTCATTTTAGTAGTGCAGTTTCTGAGCTGCCACACAAGTTTTGTGCCCTTCTTATTGCTGTGAAAATTCTTAACATCCAAAAAAATCAATACAGAAGTGCTGGAACAGAACTAGATAGCTGAGAAGAGCAAAGAGACACATTCAAGAGTATGTGAGCTCCCGTAGGTTAGCATTCTGTCAATTTTGTTTGAGATATTCAGAGAAGCCAAATGCAAAGTCTGAAGTTTCATGATGAGTTCCCTGCCAGAGGAAGTGGAATTCACTGTGAATGCATTACAAAAAAAAAAAAAAAAAGTGATTGTTTCAAATGCTAGATTTTTCAAATAATAGGTAACTTCTGAAGCCTCATCTGAAAAGAATAACTAGAGCTGAGCCAGATCACCAGATCATGCCCAGAGAATCCCAGTAATTCACCATAAGGAACAGCATGCGTCACGATCATTTTATTTCCTGCAAATCCACATGCTAGCAGAAAATTAAGTAGAAAGACCTCTGTACACAATGGATCTTTTTTACTTATCTTGTCCTTAGTGCTCTCTGCTGCATCTCTGCTCTCTACTTACCTGAAGAGTACCGTGTGTCCACATGGCACAGCACAGAGCAGAACAATGCCTTCTCCAGAAGTCAGCATGCTCTCAGAGACAGAGGACCAAGGCAATGCCAAAGCTGGACTTCCCACTATAATGCAGCACCTCTCCTGCAGCTTTTAAGACGTGCAAGTACCTTTGCTGGAACATGGAGAAACAATCTTTGTCATAGGCCTCTGATGGCTTCACAGTTCTTTCGTAGGGCTTGCAAAGAGGCCCCTGGTTCTATAATCTGCCCCAGGGGCTAACTGTTGTCTACTGCTACATTACGGCTTCTCCACAAAAGTCTCAGTCCACCAAAGTTACCTTCAAGTTTTGCTATGGGTGTTCCTAGGGCAAAAAATTCCCCCTTTTTTGCAACACTTCTGTACTGGGACTCGTCCCTTCTGCTGGGTGAACAGGTTTACTTGTGAGTGAACTGGCTGGTGAGCCTCAGAAGGAAGGGAACCTTGCAGCTACACTCAATTAAGGGGTTAAGGCTGGGAACCTCAGCTTGATTTGGAACAGAATGCATTTTTTTTTAAATCCCAAAGCACCTGTGTGGTGTCATCTAGCATGTCCACACAAGGTTTTTCTGCTGCAGAGTGATTTAACAGAAATCTATCTCAGGACCTGTCCTTTAGGTAGGAAACCTAGACCAGCTTACTTCTCTCTGGAATATTGCCTCTCCTTGCACTTCATTTAGCTAGAAGAAAACTAGATATGACTAAAAAAAGGTTTTAGAATAACTGAAGAAATCCTAAAATTATCATTCAGCAGCTATATGGTGTCTCATTTTAAATCAGGATTAACTGGGGTTGATCCTACTAGGAATTAAACATTCAAATATAAATATAGCTTTAATTAAGCCTAGCCCAGTACACCAGTACACGAGTGAACAGCAGCCACTGCTCTTATCCATGCTTCCTTCAAGCTAGACAGCAACTGGCTCCAAGTTTCTCCTAAAACTCTCTAACTTTGGATGGAGTCTCCTGAATGAAGAAGTGATTTCAAAAACAGCAAAGCATTTTTGGGAGTGAAATCTCTTTACGCACTGATGTGACTTCATAACATTTATACTGAAACACTGCAGCGAGAGAGATGAGGAAGAGTTAAACTGACACCTTACTGGGAAAGACACCCATAAATTCCCCAGTGATTGCACTCATAGCTGAACTAAACAGGGAAAGACAATCAATTGGCAAGAGGCACAAGGTGACAGCAAGAAGATTATGACTAATGTGACAGACAGAAGTTACAGCAGCCCCAGCACTTAGAAGGGCTCCAGGTTTCCAGATAATATAGTGAAAAAACTCTTTAGAAAGCACAGAGGTACTGAGCACTGAAATAAGAATGTGTGTACGGATGACATGCCTCTATAATACCTGCCTCCATCCAAAAATTGTCCATTTTTAATAGTCACAAGCAAGTTTACCAGATTCTTCTGAGATCCTGTGACAACACATTTGTCGTGTTTTCCTATCACATGGGTAAGTGATTGCTGGCAGGAAACCCTTGCATGATTTGTGGTCTCTTCCTCTTTTCTGTTTTAGTACAAACTACAAATGGTTAAAAGGAACCAGCTTTTTTTTGAACTGGAAGAGAACAGAGTGGTTCATAGATTCAGAAGCAACAGAAGAGTATTTAAAGAAATGACAGACTTTGATCTGAGAGCACTTCCTGACTAATACTGCAGACAGACAAATACACGTTATCATCAAACACGTAGGTATGCTGATAAGTATGTGTGACTGAGCTTGCAATCACTACATCTTTTGTGTAATCATGCAAGCATACCCTAGTGCTATTCCAGAGATAAATTTTCAATGGAAGAAACACAGACTAATGATATATGTTTGGCATAAAAGAAGCTAGATCAAAGACGGGTGTCAAAGCTGAAATCTTTTCATGACTGGAGGGAGGGAGGAAATGTCAGGACAGCCTGAACAGTGCACAATTTTTAGTCATGTACGTCCTCCTGCTCTGAACCCAGATAGACAATAATAAGTCCTTCTGGTAAAATGGAGTATCTTGCTCCAAAACGAACCCAACATCCAAAAACATTCAAATTAGTGTTTCACAGAGCTCCGAGAAGCACATCAACACAGCATTACAGACAACTGAGGCCCACAGAGGTCATGGCCAAGCCTGGACTAGGATGGGAACAGCCTGATATTCTCTGTGCTCATTTTCTCATTAGAGAGCTGGCAAGTGACGTCATCTAGATTTACAGGGAAGCTCTAAGTGTAGAACTCAATATTTGTTGAGAAATTTTGACATTGCAGGACACAATTTCATCCCACTCAGGTTAATCAGAAATTTCAGAATTCTGTGCTATGTTACATTTTTATTTTTTATTTAATTGAGATAAATATTCCATCGAAAGTATCTGTATTCCAATAGCTGAATAACTTCATTTTTGCATGTTTCCAATCTTATCAAAATGAATAACCTCAAAGAAATTTCACAGACAAGTTTGCAGGCAGAGATATACCTTGACTGCTGAGATCAACATTTTTCAGTGGCAGAAGATTAAAATGGGATGAATGTTCAACCAGCTCTAGGTCACAGCACTACAGCTGATATCAAATTATGATAAGATCACTACAGAAATGAATTCTCCACGTGAATTCTACCATAAATGCTGTAGAAAAGATTTTCTTTACCACTTGTTTGTTGCCTTCCTTGGCAATCCAGGGTACACGTCCAAATCATGCATATACACGCTTTCTTGCATTCATTTCCTCGAAGCGACAACATGCTTTACATGTCCCTGCACATCACGGCGCATTCTTCCAGCACAAAGCAATGTCAGTGCAGCAGACTGCAGAACAGTTCACTGCCAAAGCTGTGTGATTGTAGCTAATCTCTTGATTCACGGCACTTCCCAGTCCTTTATTACCAGAGGAAAAGACAAATGGGAAAACCTGTAGTTACTCTTCTGCCCCTATAGACTGCTGCAGGTAAGAGCTGCAGGAGTCCAGAAAAAGGTGCTCCTTAGTGCAAATCAGCATATTGCTGGCAACTCGCGCTCTGCACTGGAACCTCAATGTGAGGAAATGAGTTATCTGATTTGAATCAGCACCAGTTACAGAAGTGCTAATCTTCTGCGTGTGCCTACCCCAGAAGCTACTGAGGGAGGTAGCTACAGGATGTTTCCTGCCAGAGAGGTAGTGTGGGGCACCAGTTAGACCCTTAGCCTAGAACACAGGAAATTTAGGCTGAAATCCATGTTTAATCACAAGTTCTTGAATGATCTTGTAAAATTCATTTAGTTTCTCAGCGCCTTGGTTCTGCTACCAGGCAATGTCCTGTGGCAGAAGAGCTGTTTAGGTACCCAGAACATAAGTGTATTGGAATGAGAGGGATGACACAGGCATCCAGGACAAGGAGTGATATCCCTCTGACATTTCTGCATCATACAGGCTGTTGGGTTTTTTTCTCTCAGATTTTACCAGCACTAAAGCCTTCCATGACACCCACCTCTTCGCAGTATATAAAGCAGGACGCGTGACAGTGAAACAAGCACCCCTCGCGAGGCAGCCCATCCTTCAAACACTCTGCAGGGGCATCCAGCTCCACCTGCAAATGTATTTTCTCAATGAACAACTGCAGGGCGATAAGGATGAGCAAAGAAATGCTTCCCTTCCATTAGCTTTCACCCCCATGCACTGTTGTGACCTGATACCACTGTCACAGAACTGGGAAATAAACAGACAAGCCTGGCCTTTTTTAAGCCAGCCATGTCTGCTGCAGTGGTCACCAGTAGCTTCAGTCAAGCTCGCTTCAATTTCTCAATCATGTTTGCATAAACTCCAAACACTCCAACTTTGCCCAGACCTGTAAGGGGAAGCAACCAAGTGCCTGGGCAGCCTTCTTGACTGGGTTTTCCATTGGTCTAACGCTACAGTCACAGCAGGACTGAAGCTGTAAGGGCACCTCCTGTCTGTGTATGCTGGTTTCAACATTCTAGATGAACAAGATGTCAACAAGTGCCAGATACTGTGTAGAAAATGAGTTTGGGGGATATATCACAGCTGCTTCTCTCATTATCTAATGTATGCAGAATCTGAGTTGGATTTTGGTGCGCTGAAATATAGAGGTACCAGGTATCAGATTTTTTTACTAGGGGTAATATACCCTTCAAAACATTTTTAAAGTATATGAATGGAAAGCAAATGGAAAGCAAATGGCCGTCTTTTTTTACTCAGAAAGAAAAGTTTACTGCAACACTGGTAGAAAGAAGAGCACCCAAGAGAGTTCCGTTTCCTCCTTCCTCCCACTCTTCATTAGTGGTTCCTAAAATAGATTTTCCTTCCCATAAACAACCTGGAGCTTTAATGAAAGATACTTTAACGGAAGGTAACACTTTCATTCATGCATCACTGGGAGATTGTAAACCCAGGACACCTTTGCTACATGCCTCAAATATCAGCATGCCACTTTAGAAATAGCAAAACACAGACAGATCAAACAATAGTCTGTTCAATCACCCAAAAGCAAATGGCTATTGCCCACAACATCTAGGATTTTCTACTCCTAGCAATTAAACAACTGTTAGTTTTTGCTGTTATAAAATAGAAAGCTTCCAAATACAACAACATTTAAGAGCTCATTTAAAAACAAAATAACTTCATCAGTATGGCCAGATCTCTCTAAAAGGCTACATACAAAGACAGAACTTCTGTTCTTCAAAATCTTGAGCTAACAAATCCGTCTGGAAAGTCCAGCTTTTCTTTGGTTCTTAATTTGACTGGCCACTTCAAAAAGAGGTGGCTGAAAGAATCTCAATACTTTAAGAAATTCCCAACTCTGGAGCACATCCTGCTTGTTTGAAATTCCACATATTGCAACAATGAGCAGAACACACATCGTAAGCTTATATACGTACTAAAGTGTAGGAGGTTCACTTCAACAAAGAGCACATTCCATTCTCCTGCATGATAAGTAGCATCTTTCTTTTAATCTTCTTTAATTAATATCTGTCAGCTAATTTTTAATTCGCCTGTATAATATGACCAATGGGCAGATGATTCATGAACTGATACAGCATTTCAAAAACTCTTTAATCAGTAGTCTGCACTTTTAATTATTTTGAAACTTGTATGTTTGTCAAAACCCACGGTGCATTATCCTAATTTGTATTATGCCTGAAGGTTTCAGCGAAGTAAGAGCCCATAGAAAGTAAATGAAGTTTAGATGGAGCCTGAGAAATTGTTGTGAATACATCCTTCTCTTTCGCTTGGTTTGCACTCTTGTGTTTCACAAACATACCTGTCTAAATGAACATGCATTTGGCATTATGCCTATGGATTGAACTGCTGTGGATAACCCTAGGTAGTTAGAAATGTAATTGAGTAGAATTTATACATACCTTTTATATACCTTAAAAAAGGCAAGATTTTAGTGTACTAAAGAGGGATTTTACTTGCTGAAATACATAACAGCTTTCTCAACAATTAGGAGCACAAAATACCTTTTTCAAGCAATAATTTAGGAAATGTCTAGGGTTCTGTGCAAAGCAAACACTCAGAACTCCCCTGCCCTACGCAGATCAGCACTGAGCTCGTGCGACGGGGCTAAGTGCAAGATAGAAGGAACATGACTCTCATTTGATCCTAGTCCCAGCTCTCAATTCTACACTCAAAATTTACATTAAACAAGTATTAGATAAAAAACAAATAAGCCTCAGAGCAGAGACCAGGCACAGGAGCTTCCCATTCCAGCCAAGCACCTCGAACACCAGACACTACAATTATTTTCATTTGTTTGATCTCTTCTTGGCCCCAGGAATACTGCACAATGACCCACTTTCAGACTGGGCACAAGAGATTTCTCCCTCCGTTTACATCCTCATGCTGGGAGGCTCCTTGGTGAAAAAGAACTGGGACTTCACAGCCATTCAGGTCACCGGCAGCTATACTCGGGAGCAGGCTGTGTACTTCAGAGCATCAGCTCTCAAAGTGTCTGCATCAGATGCCATAATCTCCCTAAACAAGCGGAAAGATCTGAGATACAGATAGCACTTAGCATTTCCTTTGAGCTAACTCATGACTCTCTGCATTCAGCACACATCTGAGATACCATGCCGAATTACACCTCTGTTTTGGCAGTTGTCCCTATCCCCCTTTTTTCCATAATACTTCTCACTCCATAACATGCAGTATGCCTCCAGATCATTATACTGCTTCCATAGCTTTGAAAGACTGTAAACCAGTCCTTATGAGCTGTGACATCCACAGTGCATGAGATCCAAGGGGGAGAGGCCTGCACAGATCTGTATGTTGCCCCTGACCTGAAAATCCAAACTATAAAATCTAGTTCTAATAAAGAATGAACTGTCACAGCACAACTGAAAAGCACTTTCAGGACAATGGTTCTGTTTTCAGGTGCATCCGCATTCTTTTAAAATGGAGCAATCATGAGCTGCTTCAATCCGTCTTAATCCACCTTTTGTCCCTGAAATACAAACTTTGGGAAACCAAGGAAACTAGTTAGCAAGGTTGTCCAGACGGAGTAACTCAAGTATGTAAATGACAAAAATAAAAAATAAAAAAATGGAAATTGAATCTCAAGAGAAAGGAAAATGCCTAAATAGACACCCCAATGTAAAATACCTCTAAGTAGAGAGTTTGTAAAGGGATGGAAAGGGCATTCATTTGCAAAGAGCATTCTTCACAAGTGAAAGGTATAGACGTACCCAGAAGGGTTTAGCTGAACCTTACAAAGAAAATTGAGCCCTGACTCTTTAGTTCCTAAGTAGAGAAAGGCTTAAAGAGGGAAGAAGTGAGGCCTTTAGCCACTCAAAATGCTGTGGAGTCAAAAGATAATTTAGATCTGGCCTAGCAATTAAATACAGCTCTTCTTCTGTTTTTAACAGGGATGATTACATTCATGAGGATAATAGTAGGGCATCTCATAGCACTGAAGCATTTACCACATCATAGGAACTACCAAAATTAGGACAATCACCACAAAACTGAAAATAAAGGGTAAATAGTCTCCATCCAAAGAGGTACAAAAATCACCAGTCCAGCAGCTAGTGTATCTGTCCCTTAATTTGACAGTGATATGCTACGACCCAGAGTGAAAAACACTGTGTGTATTTTTAAAAGTAGGGAGTGGGGAGAGAGAACTGACATTTGCAAGACTTTAGTACCGTTACTGGAGAAATAAGTAAATCTAGGAGAGGGAGGTAAATTAAAACTGTGATAAAATGCCACTTGGTTTTATGAAGCTAGATTGTGGCAGCCTATAGTCTCTCTGTTCAATAACTGTTTTCTTATACAAGATCAATGATTGGAACTAATCTCTATAGACTTAAACCAGGCATTTTTTTTTAAATGCCTCAAGGGAGATTATTAAAGTGGAAAAAATGGAGATTAAGAGAATAATTATTAAGTAGGTGAGAAGTGGAGATTGCGATTGTTTACACCATTGGGACAAAAAGGGGCATCCTTCTGAAATCAGCGCTGTGCTCAGTTCTGCTTATATTTTAGTAAAAATCTTGGTCTGAGAGAAAGATGATCCAAGAAGGTGTATGGTACTAAAGTTTCAGGTAACACAGAACAGGAAGGCAGTGCCAATTACTGAGAATAAGTCTTCATGCATGCAAAAAGAATTGCACAGACCCATAGGGTAGAGTCACAGAAATTCAACAATGCAATGGCCTGCATTTATAAACAAGCATTCTGTTGCTAAATTCTGGTCCTTATTACATGAAGGTGCCAGTAAATAATATATTAAAAAAAAGCTACAGATGTATGGTTAATGGTAAGATAACAATATGCTGCCAAACCAGTTACCTCCAGGGCTGCTCATGGGCAATACTCCTCGGTTTATTTACTTCTAGAAAATAGTCAAAATGCATGCAAAGTTGCTGTGTTTCAGCCCTCAGCCCTATCCCCGTTAAAATGCAAAAGGGATAAACAATACCAAATTTAAAGTTTGCAAACTAGAGTACCAGCTGACAAGGACAGACATGGACTAAAATCTCAACATGCAAAATAAATCCATTTTCATACTGGGATGAATTCAAACTGTTTCATCTCATAAAATAAGAAGCAACATAAACTAGGGCACAAAGGACATGCTGCTCCATTCCTGCTGTCCATGAACAGTTTACTTCAGTGGCTAGGCTTACAGAAGGGTGAGATTCCTCCCTGCCCTTACCTGAGGGAAAGGCAATGCAAGTCAGTGAGCAGGAGAGGGGTCAAGGAAGCTATCGAAGCAGCTCTTCCCCAGTCTGCTACACCCATCCTGCAAGGCATCCAGGCGGGGACAGTGAGAGAAGGAAGAAGGCACTGAGAGTCCAGAAATGGAGAAACTACAGTGCCTGTGCCACGTCCTTGCCTTCAGAGCATGGACTTCTTTCCACAGTGGAGGTAAAGTGGAGCTGACTGAGGCCTGAAGAACACACCTGCATCTAACTGACTAGTCACTAGATGTCGCTGTAAAATGTGTCAAACAGCTGAGGGGGGGAAATACCTGTCAGTAAACATGGCCAACGCCACTCACCAGCTCCCAGCTCCGACAGTGCATTCTTCGTGTCCAGCACAGGACATCTCGAAGCCTTAGTCGAAACGGCAGATAAATTCCAGCATCAGATATTCATTGCAAAGCTTCAGCACTGAACGTCTTGGGCACTGAGTGCAGATCTCGGACTTGGTAGGATTTCAGCATTCTTGGTACTGACTGTTAGTGGGAGACAAAACAGTCAGTCAAAGGTGGATTGTAAGTGCTGTACTAAATGCTTGACTTTATACGTGTTGTACTAAATGTTTGCTTTTCACTCCACACTTAAAGCATTTCTACCTTGGCCTTTTTGCCAAGGTCATCTCTTTCCAAGCACAAAAGAGCCACTGTTGAAACTGGATCATTTAAAAATGGTTAGACGGCCTCCCAACACGAACACTCGGTAGCAGTTACAATGCAATCACCTGTGTCATATGCCCATCAGGGCAAGCTACAGCAATCAAACTTTCTTCCTCCCTGACAGCATTCTGGATAACCCCTTGCGCAAAAAGCAAAATTGTATTGCTACCATGCTTACAGTTCTATCTTATATATGACCTTTGCTATCTTATATATCAGACCCTGGCTCCCTTATTTTATATGAAACAGTCTCTAAGGGCTTGCTGGTATAAATACATAACAGACAGAAATTCAGTCCTCCATAGCTCTATGCCCCACAGAACATTTAGCCACTGTCTGTGTAATAATGGACCCGCTTTTCTGTCTTTCTTTGCTTCTAATGGATTTGTAATAGACTATGCCTTCCTGTACATCACTCTCCCCTCTCTGCAGAGGCCATGAATTACTGTTTGTTCTTCCTCACAAACCTGTTCTCCCACCTACACGCTCCCACCTACAGAGGCAGAGGCTCAGTTCTTACGAAAATACATTTGTTTCCCCATCCCATCTCCTGCATGCCATCTACTAAATGTAACAGCTGCTGGTTTCTCTGCCACTCCTTCCTCCTCGCTGAGTGCTCTCATCCAGCTCCTCAGTGTTCCCAGAAGTACTCCAGTCGCTGCTGTCAGGGCAGGTCCAGCACCTGGACACGCTACGACCAAAGTTCCTTTCACAGCAGCAAGAATCAGGGGTAAACCCATGGCCCTGCTGCAACTAACAGTAAAATTCCCACTGCTCTCAAGAAGACTAGGATTTCTTCCAGATTTGTATCGATAGAGAAGAGAGGAACTAGGGATTCCATCTGTGGATCTGTCTATATTACTATACAAAATCACCTAATTTTCACTAGTTAATTGTGATTTAGCTGCTCATTCATAGTGGGTTTAATGAATGAACGAGTTTGTGATTCCTGCTCCATGACTGTATTTTTTTTAACAAGTCTCTTGATGTTATGAAACCCACAGTTTATCTATTTCCATGATGAGACCCTCATTCTCTATATAAATTCAAATATATCTTTTAATGATCTGTACTTTAAGTACTTTTATGCAATTTTAATTTTTAATGTACATCTTAATATCCTTTTTCCCTGCTCTTTCCTAATTCACTTCAAAATACCATTAAAAATCACATGAGCTTGCAGTAGCTGTACCAAGCAGAACAATGGGAAAGGTGGCATTATGTCCCTCAAAAAATGAATTAAATTTATATTGGAAGAACATTGTACCTTCAGGGAAATTGAATTCCAGCCTATGAACAGAAACTGCTAGAAGTCTGCCTGCAGGACTTCAGGACTGATCCCAGAACTTGAACAAAATAAATGACAACTCACACAGTGTTTCTTAGTTCCTATTATATATGCCAAAAAAAAAAAAAAAAGTTTAAAAACTAGATTTTAGAAGACTTCACAAACAAATTGAATTGTAAACCTTTCTACTGAGTTCAGCAGGCTGTGTCTTTGCAATTCATGCACATTAAGAGATACAGTCTCCAAAATACAAATAAAATCTACGGGAAGTATGAAGTATATATACTTCATAAATACAGAGATCAGATATAAGATTGGAGTGCCTAATTTAAGCACCATGGCTGGTGGCTTAGTTTTGGTGTCAGGACTGTTTACCACCACAGATTGTATAGGAAGTCTGACTCTGACAGCTGAGGAAAACTGGCAGACTAAATCACTTGTTCTTTTGAACTGTATGTCACAACACCCAATGCAGCCTTGTACATCAAGCAGACAGAATTCCACCCTTCAGCACCGTACCTCCACAGAAGCCTGGGAGCAGTCAGCTTTAAGACAAGAACCCTACCTTTTTGCCAGCAACCTTTGTCAGACCTTCAGGGCTAGAACAGCAAACCAAAATCTCTTTTGCTTTACGTATTTTCACTAGAATCACTGATGATACAAGAGTAAGGAAAAAAACTGTGATGGTTTTCAGTCACGGGGTGAGTATGCAGTGCTTATTGTCAAGGGGAGGGTAGAGAAGAAACACAGAACTGTCCACAAGAGAAAACTACAGATTTTAAAACAGGGGGATCATAAAGGGACCGCTTTCATGAGGTCACTGATCAGCATTTAGTCCCCTGGAACTAAATCAATTAGATTGTTTAAAGGTAAGCATTTCAAGCTTAAGACACTGAAAAAAAAAATCATAAGCATTTAATTAAATATCTGAAGAAAAAAATACGTCTAGTTTGGAGGATGCAACTGATTTAGTAATGGGAGATTTTAAGACTTAAGCAGCACAGCTGTATTTCCTTCCAAAGCAGAAAACAGAGCAGGTTGAAAAAGAAACTTTCTGTTATACACAAAGTTTAGGATGAGTCTGTTTTCTGAAACATGATTGCAGTCCACTGGGACCAAATACAAGAGTTTTCAAGCATGGATATTTGGCAGTAACTTTGTTTAAGAAATAATTCAAAACACATTTCAGATACGAAATATGCTATGTGCTGCCAGTAGCATTATGTTACTGGCTACTTAGAACTGGGCTCTCAAGCTTCCCAATGCAAATCCTGAGATGTCTGGAAAAACTGTCTGCCCGGATTCTCAGGGCGGCCAAGCCTGAAGTAGTTTAGCTGGCAAGTTTGCCTTTGAGCTACCGATCTTGGAAAATTTAGGTCTCACTGTCATTATGCCAGTAAACTTCACTGTGATTTGGCAGAATGAAAATTCTTGCCATATATTAAGCAGCAGAAGAAGCAAACAACAATCTTTAAGTATGTGTTACATGTGGTGTCAAAGCATATGAAAATGGATACTCATTTTCTCAGGGTAACCTGAGGGCAGAAAGTAGTGATCATTTATGGTTCTGATCTGAATATAAACCATTGGAAAGAGGCAGACAGAAGAGAGGGGGGATAAGAAGGAACTTCTCCCTTTCTCAGTCTAAAGACCAAGGTTTTCAAATCTTTTACAGTACCATTCAAAAAAGATTGAAGTTGCTACAAGTAGCAGAGCATACCATTGTGGGTTCAGCCCCGCTCAGATGAAAGGTGTTAGATACAACATCATGCATGTGTACATACAGTGTATCTGTGCAGACACATGCACACAGTGAAGGATTAGGGCTGATCGTGTACATAAGACTGTATGAACCTAAAACAGATGGTGGGCTTTGTATTCTTCATCTGACCAGAGCCTGAGCTTGCTGCTTGTAACATGCAGAGCTCTTATTGAAACCTACCTGCAATCAAACCCTTCGTTGAAAGGTTTAGAAATATCTGGAGAATATTAATAAATAAATAAATAAATAAACAAACAATTGTCTCAAATAGCCACGAGTCTAATATCAAAAAAATGAATTATTTTGTCCTGTTGGTAAGTGGAAAACAAGTATCTCCTCTTTTTAGTATTTTTAGTTTTCCAGTCAGGATTGCAAATGGAAGAAGAGAAATATTTATTTGTGTCTTGGATTCATATTTTTAATTAACAACAACTGTTATTATCTACCTCAGTCTATAGCTTCAGGATGTGCATGGCTTCCACAACAACTTCTTAGTAAATCCACAGCGAATCATTCAAATTCAGATCTCAGTGTAGCAGCCTCCTATTACAATTACAGTCTAGCATTTAGCAATTACAAGTGGAGCAAAGCAAGATGAAAAAAAAAGACACTCAGAAGCCAAGACAGAGGTCTCTGTAAGAGGTGTAGACTCTTCCTTCTAGAAACCACTCCAGCAGCTGATTCTCCCAGCCTCGCCACATTGCAATAAAGCTAAAAGGATGGAAAATCAATCAATGGAGTAAAATCTTTGTTTCCCACTGACTGCATAAAGATTGTACACAGGGCTGCAGGGTCCATTGCCTTTACTTGACTAGTGGCCATATGAAGTCACAGTTCTTTCAAGACGTACCTCCTACAGCTTCTTTCTATTTGTATTGTTGCTTGGCAGGCCCATGCGACGTAAGGAGAGGAGGACAATGACACTCAGGCACATTTGGCAGGATACTGCAGAGAGGATTCCAGCCTTCAAAGCCACCGTGGCCAGCTGCAGGCTTTGGGAAGGATGACTCTCTTACCACCTACCTACCCACAGACATGTCTGTCTCTGAGCCCCACCAAACCCACTCCCACAACCCACTACCTCCCCAGCCCTCTTAGCACAAACACCAGATGAAGCCTCCTGTCCCTGCCCCAGCCCTCACCCCCAGAGTCAGGGTGGAGCTCGGCAGCCACCAGCCTTTGGCAGCAAGAACAGCCGCCACCGCCTGCCTCTGTGGCAGGCCCGGCAGGCCCGGTTCAGCCACGTGGGCTGCCTTCATCTCTGAAACAGCTGCTCCCCGTCTCCTCCGGGGAAGCGGCGGTGTGCCAGATGAAAGCATCGCACAGGCCGCGAGCTGAGCCACGCTCCCCTAGAAGCATTCCAAGGGCCTTAGCTCTGGTCCCAGGGACAGAACTTCCCGGGCAGGTCACATCCTGCTCCCCAGCAACTAGTGCCGTGTGGCTTTGCAAACTCTACATAGTGGGGCCAATGTTGGCCTTTTCCTCCCCTCTGTGCCGCGCTGGCACACACCACAAAAGGGGATGTTAGTGGCTTGCAGACATACAGTAGGACTGGACGAAAAAGCCTATGTCACATATTCTTGCTTCCCAGCCTGTCTTTTCCAGCTTCAGTCATTGCATTCATCAGACACTGCAGCAAACTGCGCATACTGACTCTCCGCGACAAAAACTGCTACATACCCCTAAGATGCTACTATGGTTGTTGTTAAAGTGTCAGTGCTAAGAAAAATATAATCTTATGCCAGTGTTTGTTTTTATAACAGATAATAATAATACACAGCTGCCATCCAAACTATGAAAATGGAAAGGACTAGAAGGTAGCTCCTGAGTCATTCTGAGCTTGTTTGTCATGATAGGGAACTGGATATCACTTAATTTCTTTGATTTGTGTCTCCCACAGCACATACATGTACATGCAGACAGACTCTTACCTCACTCCTCTTACTATTAACAACTTTCTTCTAAAGGTATGACACTTGGCTGACTTACAATACTGATTTCAGAGGTCAGAGTGACACACATGAGAGCTAAGGATAGATCACTGTCAGTCAGAAGGACCTAGCTTTGGATATTATAGAGGATATTAGATGATTTCAGAGTCCAGGCATCCTTACAGAATTTGCCAAGGCAAGCTTACCTTTAAATAAGTCCACCCATGACAAGAATGACTCACAATACTGACCATCCCTGCTTCCCAGACACAAACACTTCTACAGCAAGAGGCAACTAAGCCGGGAGTGAGGGGGGAAGGAAACAAACTTTCAGTAGAAACCTTAGAACCTTACAGTAAAGCCTACACACAAAAATGAAATGATTAAAAACTGAAAGTAAGATCATATCCCACATTAATTTCCCAAGCAGAACTTTGGCCCTGAAAAAGGTTGAAGTAGGAAGATATCATGCAGTCTGTTTAGAGACATCGTGTGCTGGATAGATTACAAGATATTATTCAGAGACTAAAGTGTTCAGGGGCAACCTGGAACTCCAGGGTATGCAGCCAGGGATTACTTACCTCGACTTATTCTGAAGATGTAGCAATACCAGCACACCGTTTTCTGCCGACTTGAGCCACAGACGTCTTTTGTACTTGGATGCATGTACTAATTTTAGTTACACAGGTGTTCCCCAAGGACTTCTGACAGGTGATTTAACATCAGTGAATGTTGTGAAGGCATGTTGCTCCTCTCTGAATCAATTCTTGCATCAGAGTCTTAATGAGCTAACCGATAAATGTGTTTTGTTGCTTTTTGCATTTTGTTAATATCGCTTTCTCATAATTGGTTCTCAAAGCTTACTTTCTTCAGACTGCTCCTTTGATATTCTGTAATGCCATACACTGTCTTTGAAAAGTGAATAATAATGGAGAGCTTTAAAGAGGCTGGTAAAAGTTATGAAGTCATAAAACTCTATTTGATTCCTCCTTCAGTCTGTTTTCTGAAAGTGGGCTGAATTTTAATAGTGAAGAGATCTTGTGGGCTTTGAATGAAAGATTCTTTTTCCTCCCAAGCTATGGTTTCTACTGCACTATCCTCATTGATATTTCATTGCCTTCAGGATGGCAGGATGTCTATAGAATTTTTTTCCAAGTCTCTTATAAACAGTGTTCTGTGACATTTGGCCCAAAAACATGTACCTACTCTCCAGGGTTTCCTTTTCAAATGTATTGTGTAAATCAGTTCTACACTGAGCTACAGTTGTTGTGATACAGAAGGTATACTAAGACACATTTTTGCAAATAGGCATTGTATTCTTTTTCATTCCACTTCTTGTTCCTGGCAGTTGCATATAGGAGCTTCCCATAAATTGAGTCCATTTCTCTTCCTCTTTTCCCAAGGTGTGACTAAGTTGTGAATAATTGATGCTTCTGCAAAGAAAAATATCTTTCTTAATCAAGTTTCAACTTCCACCAGCCCATTAACTCAAAATAAACTACTATGCATTCTAACTGTCTGCTCAGTGTCTGCACAGTGACATTTACCAGGAGAGAGGCAGACAAGAAATAGTCAGTGACTGGAGATTTTTACAGACCAGAATAGTGACACTGTAATCTTGCTCTTTCCCTCCCTGTCCCCATTGCCCCCTTTTCCAACCTCTATGTCCTTTTCTAGATACAACTAAAATGACTCTCAGAACTGCCCCTTGACACGTATTCAAAACCAAAATACAGGTATTAGAATTCACTTGAAATTAAAAAATGAAAAAGAAAAGAAAGAGGAAAAGGAAAAGAAAGAGGAAATGGAAACAGAAAAGGGAAAGGGAAAGAGAAAGAAAGAAAAAGAAAAAGAAAAAGAAAAAGAAAAAGAAAAAGAAAAAGAAAAAGAAAAAGAAAAAGAAAAAGAAAAAGAAAAAGAGAAAACAATATAAATATTCTTTAGTTCCAGGACATGTGGCAGAAAAAACATTTCTGTTACTAAGCTCATTTCTGTAGTCAACAGATGGTCTTGCTACATTTAGAGCACTTGGAAATTGTTTGCTCTGTTTTTTGTTTGTTACAGAAAAAAACCCTGGAAGTAGTTTCAAAGGACTGTATCCAAAAGGCTTTATGCCAATCCTACTTAAACCAGCATTTCTGATATAGCTGAAAACAACTTTTACAGTTGTGAGTAGGTATAAATATCACAGGACATTTATAAGTACACATGAGCTCTGCTTCCAAATTAGAAGCAACAAGAAAAAGTCTGATGTTATCACCCCAGTATATTTCATGCAGCCAATCTGTGACAACAGCCCACATGTGTAGAGGCCAGAGATGCTTCGATAAATCGAAAAATTTGCAGCATCGTAGGAGCCATCAGCACAGCAAAATAAACTTCTTGGAGGCATGTGGTTATGCCTCTTCCTGAAAAAAAAAAGTGAAAAGCAGAAAATAATTTCTTGTCTGGAAAAGCTGATTAACAACTGCTAGCTATGCATCATACATAAGAGCAAGAGCTCTTTAAATGGAAACTTAGAGAGGTACTACAGCATTTGAGTAATTAATGTCGTGCCCTTGTATCAACTATTGTCATGGTTTTGGCTGGGACAGAGTTAATTTGCTTTGTAGCGGCTCACACAATGCTGTGGTTTGGATTTTTGATGAAAGTAGTGGTGATAGCACACCAATGGTTTAGTTGTTGCAGAGCAGTGCTCACACAGAGCCAAGGACTTTGCAGCTCCTCGTGCTGCCCTGCCAGCGAGGGGGCTGGGGGTGCACCAGGAGCTGGGAGGGGACACAGCCAGGACAG
>VXAA01006433.1:477302-499361 GCA_013399115.1 Anseranas semipalmata
TCCTTGGTTTGCTTTGCTTGCACGCACAGCTTTTGCTTTACCTAGTGAATGGTCTTTATCTTTAGGAGTCTAAATGGTCTTTCGGAGTTCTCGCACTTTTACCTTTCTGATTCTCTCCCCCTTCCCACCTGGGGAGAGTGAGCGAGTGGCTGGGTGGTGCTGAGCTGCCTGCCGGGCTAAACCACAACAACTATCTTTGTGCCTTGTTTTAGGAAAAAACCCACACCTTTGTCTCATCATGGTCTCACACTGCCATCAAACACTTGATACACAAATGATCAATATTTAACATCGCTTCTGACCCTGGTCACATCCAGCCCTATCAAGTAATTGCTGATTCATTCACAGTAGCTCCTTGCAATTATCACGACAAAGATTGGGAAAAGATAGGCATAAATTGCACTAAAACTAAATAACCACAGAGTATTTCATCCATGCATTCTCCATCTGCTGCCTCCATTTATGGATAATAGTGCCATTCGCAGACAACGGCAGCAAAACTTTTCTCCAGGGATTTATTTATATCCCTGTATTTCCTGGATTATGTATTTCGTGGATTATGGTTTGTACTTTCTAGTGTAATAAGTGCCCCAGAGAAACACTAAGTGCAGCGATTAAGAGTTCATTTTCTTGCCCAAGTAATCCCTGCCTCCTAAGCCATCAATAGAGAAGGAATGCCTTAATACCACCCTGTACTGTGAACTGAATTCACCCTTCCCAAGCCACCACTACAACTAACAGAGGATAGCAGAATTGCAGTCCTGTTTACTCAAATAAAAATATTTAAGTAGCTCACCTGATCTATGCCCATAGACGGGTGAAAGGAAGGACATTGCTTCTGTGTTTTAGTAGCTTTGATAATTTCAAATTATGCCCCAAAGCTATTGTTAAAGTCTACTAACAGAAAGAGATGGTGAACCGAAAGGTTATTGACATGCCTTTCCAGTGAAAAACTTGAGGCAAAACTGAAATGGTAGTCTGCTTCTTTGTAATTTTTCCTGTATTATTTAGCATAGATAGAATGTACCCTTGGTGATGCCCTGTGGTTCTCATGTAGATTATCCATCTTCCATTGTCATGCGTCCTAAATTAGAAGTCCCTACTGCCTGGGCTGAATAATAAGGTACTTACAACAGCAGCTGAAAGGGAATAAAAACAAGCAACCTACAAGAGAGCTTTTATCTCCTTTCATTCCTATTTTTCCCTGTCCTTTTAACATCCAGCAGGCCACAAAATGAATGATAAGGATTAAGTTATTTGGCTGCCAGATTATCTCAGTGGCAGTTCTTAGCAGAATAGCCATGCAAGTCATTGAGAGATCATGATATGAGCAGTGAATCAGACTCTACAGGGTCACTGCACATCTCCCTGTATTACCTGCTCTCTGATGTAAGAAAGATTCAAAAAGAAAGATAACTCATGTAAATGAACTCTAAATAGTGAATGAAACCAAATCCAACAGATGGGGATTTTGATTGTCTAACAAATCCAAACTAAAAGGAACAGGAATTCTGCAGATGACCTACCTGAAAACTCCCATCATGCTTGCACCTGCCCATCCTTTAAGGTACATTTTGTTCAGTTCCTGTAAAATAAAGATATATCTCATCAACAGGACATATGAAATCCTAAAATGTAGAAAATAAAATTCCAAAGCTACCATCTTGTCTTCAGAAACCTTAAGCAAAGATTTCAAATTGCTCATTGTTATGGTGAGATCCCATTGTTTCTTTGTTGCATACATTTTCTCATTAGATTAAAAGGTGGTTGGGAAGGAGAATGTATTTCACCTGCACAGTGCTTTGCACAATGAAATATTTATCTCCAAATGGAGATTCCAAGCTTTATTACCACATGAATAATATATGTAACTTGAGTTATGACCTCCCAAAGACCTGTTTACAAGCCAATTTTTCTGTCTGTTCGGCATCGTGTTTCATGACTACGGCCACTGATAATATTTTCTTATTTTATAATGAAGCTTGTATTTTACATAACCTCACCTGTCTATGTATCTGTTAACTGTTCTTTCACCCCTTGCAGAAGTACACCATTTATTTAAACTGAACTACTTATTAAAACAAACAAACAAACAAAAAAACCCTCTCTGTTGACTCAAGAAAAGCAGCCATTAGCAACTTAACCTAACGAGCAAGTTACCCCAGTGGGTGAGGCACTGACACCCCTATGTCCAACTTAACAAACAGCAAAAGAATTTGCTTTCATCATAGGCGATTGCCTGGTGAGGAAAGCCAGCAGATGAAAAATTGTAGATTCTCATGACAAGGACCTGCAAAGACAACACCTTCTATGTTCTCAGACATAAACTCTATCTTTTACAAGCATCTTAAAAGAAGAGAAAAAGTTCTATTAAAAATCTGCCTTGCTAAGTTTATAGAGAGAAGAAAGAACTGAGACAACAAACACCATTCACTTGCCTAGTCACTCCTAAGTTTCCCCCGATTCCTCTACACAACTGAAGAGAAGATCATTTTAAAGATATTTGAAGAGCTACTTGACTAAGACCTTAGCCCAGACACGCTGCCAGTTCTGGAACACTCCGTCTCATGCTAAAGATGTCTAGCATCGGCTGCCCTCTTAAAGGCATTCAGCGAAAACAACCGAACTTAGTAAACAGATGTAATACAGGAAGTCAAGAGTATTTGTGTTTAGTCACCTTGGATTTTTAAGTACTTTTATGTTATTGCCTCTGTATATTTAAGTGTATGTCGCTTTCGGAAAACCACTAAGCAGCGGTGCTACAGGGAAGAGCCTACTGCATAAGAAGAAAAAAAAAAGTTCCTCAGGCATGGTGCACTTGTACTGTGCTTTCTAAGATGGACTGCACCTTCCAAGGAAAACTGTGACTAAAACAGGGAAACAGGGAAAGCTGCAGTTACCTTCTTGGTAATGTGGACTTCACATCTCCCACTGTGTGTCTCAGACTCTTTTAGAGTGAAAATGCCCAATGGGCCAGAAAAATGGAAAAATGAAAAAAGAAATGACACTTTATTTAAGCCTGATTATTAGGCCAAAAGTTTCCAAATGCTAAGTACTAAAGATAAGGCACACTTCCCAGCACTGGAAAATTGAACATTGAGTTATAACAACTACAATTGCCATTTCTAAGACTTCTGAGTGATGAGTGGTTTCATTACAGATAAAATGTTGACAGCACGACAGCACTCTGTGAGACAGTATAAATACCTTCCACACAGCTAATACACTGTGCTACCTGCTTCTGGCAGCCAGAAGAAACTATCAATACGTATGACAAGATACTAGAATGAACTTCCAAAATTAACAAATTCAGTCCCTGCTATCAGCCAGCTATGTCACACAGTCCCCTTCACAAACTGATTAAAGAATATCCCCAAAACTAGTTGGGAAGAGCTCAGTCATATTGCTACTAATACTGGAGTCTTCTCTATTACTGTCATTTTGAACAGGCAATCTCCCAGTTTATAGCAGACATTCTTGTTTTATCTGCCTAAACTAGGACTTTGCATTCTATATCACTAAATTGAAACCCATTTCCACAAGCAAGGTAATATAGCTCTTCTCAAACATCTGTAAGTCCCTTTGGGGAATGCAATCTTCTCCATCCTTGGGGAATCATTGTATCCTTTAGTTCTTAGCAAAAATATGAAATAAAAGTGGTTGCCACCTCAACTGAGGAGCTTCATTATTATTCCTTCTCCAGAATTATATTTCTCCCTTTAGCATAACTTCCCTTTAATACTAATTGTAATCCTTCAGGCTATTCCTCAAGTGTGTTTATAGTTCTCACATTAACACCACTTTTAAATTATCTGAAAGGTAATTTTATGTAAATATACTATGCACTTGCTCACGCTTCTTCCTGGTCGGCAACAATGGTGTTCACACACTTTTCTTACTATACAATAATATTGCTTTTCCCAGATGACAGTGCCAGAACCCAAACCACAAAGATGGTGGTTTTCTGCTCGTTAAGAGCATTACTGACAATGACTGTGAGATGTTGGAGAGCGGCTTTTTACACAGGCAGATAGTGATAAGACAAGGGGTAATGGCTTTAACTGAAAGAGGGGAGGATTTAGATTAGATGTTAGGAGGAAATTTTTCACTGTGAGGGTGGTGAGGCACTGGAACAGGCTGCCCAAAGAAGCTGTGGATGCCCCATCCCTGGAAGTGCTCAAGGCCAGGCTGGATGGGGCTTTGGGCAACCTGCTCTATTGGGAGGTGTCCCTGCCCATGGCAGGGGGGTTGGAACCAGATGGGCTTTAAGGTCCCTGCCAACCCAAGCCACTCTGAGTCTATGATATGTGGGTTTTCCATCTGTACTGAAAAGAAAGAAGAGTTTAGGACTGTTCTGCTCAACAGTGCAGGCTTCTTTGAAGCTGTGACTGTTTCCTGTAAGATACTTCCTTTCTCTTTGGTGACCACACACCTTGCTCCAAAGAAGAAACTGCAGGAAAACAGGGTAATTCTGGCCCAGGAAGCCTACTAGCAAATGCTTTAACCAAGTTCTTCTTGTAAATAATACAGTAATAGAGTCAAGAGTTTCTAATGATTTGTAATGGTATACTATCCACATGGATATTTACATGCAGTAGATAAAGAATTTTGTAATAACAAGGAGCCCCTTTTTCTTCCCCAGTCCTTTTTGTCCCCATTCCCATCCCTTCCTCCTGTGGTGGTTGACCCCAGCCAGCAGCTGCTCCACACAGCCCATTGCTCACTAACCCCCACAGCAGGACAGGGGAGAGAGTAGGAAGAGCAAAAGCCAGAAAACTTGTGGGTTGAGATAAAGACAGTTTAATAAGTGAAAGAAAGAGGAAGGGAAAAAAAAAAAAACAAAAACACAAACCAGGTGATGCAAAGTCCATTACTTTTCTCAAAGAAGAGAAAGCCTTGACACTGTGCAAGTGCTGCTCCACAAGAGCCAAACACTCCTGTGTTATCAACACTGCTTTAGTCTCAGATGCAAAACACAGCACCATATGGGCTGCTATGAAGAAAATTAACTGTGTCGCGGCCAGACCCACAGCCAAAGCTTTCAAACTGCAGACAAAGAAGAGAAGGAACCCCACTCGCTTTCATTTGGCTAAAAGAATGTTGCTTTCCAGAGCAGTTGTTATGCTAATTAATATGTCGTGTATGCTTTCAAGGACAGCACAACAGTGCTGCCAGCACGTAAAGGAAAAACATGAAAGTTTGTCAAGATTTAATTAATCAAAGGATTTTTATAAATCAAAAGTGCATTTTGGAAGACTCACAATGGTCAGGATGAGCCCTGGAAACACAGAAGGCAAAACAAATTGTGGCTGTCAAGTAAAATTTAATCTTCTGTATTTAGAAGAGACACTGCTTGGTTTACCAAACCAAGACAGATAATGAGCAGCAGGGACATGGCAGTCCATAGATGCGGGGCCTAATGGAACCATTAACCTGCATGGAATAGTGCCATGTTGATCCAGCAGCACTTCCCAGATTTATCATGGCTTGGGGGAATCTTTCACAAGAATACTTTTTTTTTCTTTGTATGGCCCACAAGGCTACTCACTTAGAAGGAGCTAATGACAGTAATATGATTTTAGAGAACTCCCAGGAGCTCAGAAGTTGTTTCATAGTGAATACCAGAGGGCTGGGCAGTAAGGGAACAAACTAGGGATACCACATAAACAACGGTTATGGGTTTGATCCAGACTGTGAGACTGACAATATAACTTGCACCAGTGTTATCTTTTAGTATAACCGATTCGTGAGCAGAAGATGGATTTTTAAAATAAAATTACCATAGTAAGTCATATTCTGGCACATACATCTTTATACATAGAGCCCAGAAGATACAGAGGCAGAGGGCTTGCTGCTGCCATCTCTGACCATGGTATCTATTGACGCAGCACAGTTTGGGGAGAATGATGCAGTCTTCCTGCAACTTCATTTTTTTCCATTTTTTACTTTTCTTCTTTACTCTTCCTTGTACCACTTATTTCTATAAATTACTCAGTCCGGGCACTTAAAAAATCTGTTATCATAAGCTTAAATCCAGTATTTTTTATAAAAGAAACTGCCTGTAAATGGTTCTTTAATGAAGTTGGGAGAGCCTACTCTTCCAAGGCTACTCGATACACAATCTCAAAAAGGAAAAGGAAGGATTTTCCTCTCAAAACGTTGTGAACCATTAAGTTTGAAAGTAGGTGCTCCAACCCACTTTCCTTCTCCAGTTAGAACTGTTTTCGCAAGGGAAAGCATTCATGACACTGATGTCCAGCAGTTCTTGGAGGAGTACTCACACTCAGCTGGACGAAGGCAGCTGAAGGAAGACTTGCACACCTTCCCCATCTTTCCCTGCAGGTAAAGTTACTTGACACGTCCCCCCACCTGCCCCCTCCCTGCCCACTTGGCACAGCGCCGCACCTGCCACACGGAGCCCAGGGAACCAGCTCACGCACGGGAACTTCCCTCCGCAGAAGGGAGAACAGTGTTTCAGGAGGGTATCTGTCCTGTTACAGAACCAGTTACAAAGGGCACCAGTTACAAGAGGCCCACGAGAAGGGCACGGAACTGGAGTGCTGGTGCACAAAGGTAATTTTTTTGCTGAGGTATAAAGAACCTGTTTCCTGTTCTCACCTAGTCTAATTTCATACATTTCTTTTGTCTATTGTTACAGACATAAATACATAAAAATGCACATGCATCTGCATGTGTGTATGTGTATAAATGATTTTTACTAATGGACACTTTTCATTGGGATAAGCTCTTTTTATAGAAGCTGACTGCACTAAATTCAGGCATGTTCTTAGACAGGCTTATAGTAAAAGTAGTTAAAAAAAATAGAAAACATTAACAGAATTCAGATTTGTAAAAACGAATTATCAACATTTCATTGACTACTTGGAACATCTCTCCTCTTAACAGAGCTTGAAACAGGTTTGTACCTTTGCTTTTACATTTATAAAAATACTTCATAGCATATCTATAACATTTCATGGTATGCACTCAACATATTCACTCATTCTTTAATAACTGATGCTTTAAGGCTTATGGAGGTCTGAACAGCACATGCACCCAAAACACAAGAAAGCACTAAAACAATGTATTTGTTGAGATAATGAGGCAGGAAAACAAACAAACAAACAAACAAGACACTACTGCTGTAGCCTATTTTACTTTTAAAGCAGTCCACTAGATGTGTTTGGGCAAATTACTTTTACAGTTATTTAAGCCAATGGACAGCTCAGGGAATTGTTTCTGTGGCTTCTAATAGAACTCTACATTTCTTTATATGACTTCTGCTACTGCCATGGGTTGCATCAGACATCTGGGAAAAAAAAGTGAAACCCAACAAAAAAAAGAAGCTCTTTGACACTGAGGTCAGGGAACAAAAAGCTACACTGAGGGATCAAACCTACCACAACGAAGAAGGCATATCTGGAAAGCAAAAAGGAGGACCCATTCATTTTTCCCAGGGCAGTATCATTTTCCTATGTGAATACATATATTATTCACGCAAACATTTCCATCAGGGTCAATGGGAGTACAGCAAGCAGGATGGGTAATAGCATTTCCTTGAAACCAAGAGGGACCAGGAACTCTGTTGTGCTAGATATTGTTTATCCACATCGAAAGGTCTTCTGGCTTTTACTGTCTAAACTATAAAAAAACTAAGGTAAGAGGAAGAGAGGAACAGAGGCACAGTGCAATTAACACCTTAGTGAGCAGGATGCATAAAACACAGGACTTCATGTATATGAACATTAGTTTCTGACTGCACAAATGTCTAAGTTTTTTTGCTAGACCAGGGTTAAACCAATTTGACAAAGGTCACATATAGAGCTTCAGTGGAAGAGTTAAGCATTAAATTCCACTATTCTAAAATCCAAGCTACATCAGTATTCAGCCCCAGACAATTAATCCTGTTATCCCAAATCCAGGCAATAACATGCTATGCACATTTACTTCTGTAACAGCAGTTTTACTGTATTGTGGTGAAGTGATAAAACAGATTAAGAATAATAAAAAAGATCTAATAATACATGAAAAGACTTTTTTTTTTCTAAATTTAAATGATGGAAAAATCCTAGAAAGACTAAAAGTAATCAGGTCAGATTCCTTGATAGTAGTTAGATATTATTCATGTACCTACACCACTTACAATGTGTAAAACCATTCATTTTAAAATAAATATTGTATTACCGCTTCATTTACTATCATTTTAAATGCACTTACTTGTAAAGAATATGATAATATTCTTTGTCAGAAGAGAGCTATCTTTTTTTGTTCTTAATCAAGCCAAATATCTGCCAGAACAAGTTAAAATCAAATCCTCCTTCTCCAGCACTATTTCAGCACGTAGTCTTTCCCAGAGCAGGCAGTTGCATGTTGCATTTATGAAGTCACTGAAATCGCGGTGGGACGTGACGGGACATAGCATGAACTATTTGACTGAAGCAATAAAAATGCAAAAGGAATAACGGACTGTCACATCAAACAGAAGGCATCTGATGGAAACCTCTTGGAACAAATTAAAACACCTTTGGTCTCTAAAAAGTGAACAGCAGGTAATGCCCTAAATAAGATTCACTATCCATCAGTCCTTGCATTCGCAATGTTTTTCAGGCATTTATTTTTCTTGTTGAAGAGACTCTCTTCGTTCCTTCTCAAAACATGGGCTTAGCACGAGTTGTGGGTCCTTAAGGAACGTGGTATCTGATACAATATCTGATGTTAGATTTATTTTGCTCTGTTTAGAATTAAAACGGATCACTTCAAAAGTAAAATCAGCTACACCAATGATGCCTTTTGTTTTGTTTAATTTGCTCAATTTGAAATGCTGGAGCTGGACTTGGCTCCACACTATCAGACAGTGTAAATAAGAAATCATACACCAAAGTAAGGATGTGGTGTCTTTCGCTCTTTGTTGGGGGAGGGAGACTACTACACAAAATATATGTTTTTATCCAGATAGTCCAACACAGCTGATGCAAATCCTATAGAGCCCTTGCTAAGCTCTGTTCTGAGAGCTGACAGGACCTTACAGCATTCAGCATCTCACAGAGCTGAGCTCTTCAAACAGAGAAGTCATCTACACGTACATGTATGCAAACAATTATGTTCCAACTACAAAGACTCTTATCAGTTCTTCCATAGAGAAAAGCAGCCATGTCCACCAGATTCTACTTACACGGCCAATTTTCTTACTTAGCTATAGGCATTTTCCTCAGGAAATACCCTATTAAGGACCTGCCAATCAATATTTCTGTATTCTAAATTTGTTTTTCTATGAAGTACAGATAAATGTTACCAATTGTACAACTGCAGCTCGTCTGTGAATTACTCCAACCCCAAACAGTTTCTCAGTTTAAATTTTGTCTCCCTACAATAGCTGCCTTATCTTTATTTCAGATAGCAGTGCTTTTTGTATAACTAAGTAAATAAAAATAAAAAACCGAACTCCAGTGGTTCTGGTAAGTTGTTCTCCACAAATGGCTGCCACGCATTGCTTCATTTCCGCGGTGGTGGTTCACTGCATCCTGACAGCTGAAAACTGTTCCTTTAGAAAGCTCTTTCCACATGCCTTAGCCTTCACTCACCAACAGCTTCATTTTTTATCTTTTCAATATAGACACTGACAGGTCACGTGTACCAGAACATAAAGAGTTGTCATGGCAGATCAGACTAGTGGTCCATCAGGCTTGCTATTCTGCTTTTACTATATCTCAGAGGAAGGTGCAAATCCTCCTAATGCGATAAGCAATTATGCAATGGTACCCATAAGGGCACCATTTCTTTTCCACTTTGACAATCAACTTATACCCAGAAGCAAAAGATGCTATTATCCCTTAAATAGTTTCCTACGTTGTGCATAACAGATTCCCTTCCCTTATGATTGATGCTCAACAGGACACTGTCACAGTTAACAGGCTCAAAATCTAATTTAGCCAAAAAAGAACAAGACTAAAAAGCAAGATTAGCAGCAAAACTCTTTTTCAAAATTAAGACAGAGACATAGAGAAAAAGCTGGATTCTGTGGCATTAACTTTCTTAAAGTTCTGTGTGCAGGCTGTCCAATGATTTTAGATTCATGCGTGACTCATGAGGAAGACAAAACCAATTTTAGCATCATCTGTCAGGAGCCATTTGGAGCAGTCATTGGGTCCTGACCTGGATTTATTTGCTGTCCTGTAGTAAACTCTGAATGCTAGCCTTTAATGACAACAATCGCTCATACAGAGATATTGCTTTTATTCATGTTTCCTGGTGGTATTTTGCATGTCAGTAATTGCTCCCCCGAAAAGGACTGTCCAAAAGAGTAGCAGTAATGTATTACTGAAAGGAATCAAAGCCTATAATCCCATTATTCTATGATTCCAGCATTTCTGGACCTACTGCTCAACAATCTGCTGAGCTTGGAAAAACTCAATTTCTGCAATTTCCAGTCTACTGTGTAATTACTCTTCATAATTTATAGCAGATTCTGCAGCATGTCCCACAGAGATCAGCAAACCATCTGAACTCTCTGTAGCACTGACAAAAATCATTGAGATGTGAATCAGATGACTGTGAGTTCAGATTTCCTTTCCATTAATGGGTAGTCATTTCCATTCTTTGGAACCCTTATTTTAATCCAAAATCTGACATCTTTTCCCATGAAGGGTGTGAGCTATTAACCCTGGCTGGTGTTTAGACTTAATCAGCAGGAAGGAAGACCAGCAGAATTAGAAAAATGAGAAAGCATATCCAGAGAATAGTTAGGAAAAAAGTAATTTGTATAGAGAGAGACAGAAAAAATAAGTGTGTTTTCAGGGACAAATTATCAGCCTATTGAAGGTTATTGGCTTTGTAATTTATACTAAAACATTTGATTTCCCCATACATTTGAAAGATCAAAAAATAAAGGAGAGGAATTGTTTTGAGTTCTGTAAAACGACTGCTATTACATGAAACTGAGAAAAGAAGGAATTAATGAGAAAAGAACAAAGAGAGCTGTTAGATTCCATAATATCAGTTAGATATGATATGCCAAGCTCAAGAAAGTGTAGGAATTTGGAAAGTTCTTAAAAACAGCTAAAACAAAACATCAGCAAATACACTGTGTGGGAGAAGGTGATTCCACATTCGTAGCAGGACAGACATGCCCTGACTGGTATTTTCTATTTATAACTGTTTTAAGTCTGTACATGTAAGTAACAGAACATGAGAATGAAACAGTTTCTGACTTTTTTGAGTAACTACATATAAATGAGTACATCTATATGTGAGTACATAAACTAGTACATATAATCTCCAGGAAAGCAAACGTAAAATAAACATTTGAAATGTTATGTTCGTTGGGTTGTCTGTGGTATTTATGTAATTCTGAAACAAAAATGCCATCTAAAAGGGAAATATCCACAGGCTTCTACATTTACAGGAGTAGATATTGTTTGTCTAGAGTTTGCTGTTAAATTCGTGTCTATTTTAGCAGCTGTTTTCATTTTTGCTAGAGGGGGTTGTGTGGGGGATTTTCAGTGATATGGAAATCTAGGAATGTTGGTATAAAATAGACCAGTAAAAGTTGTGTGGATGGTTTTAGAAGTGACTTCACTGTTTTTGAGCATCTTTACAACAAAAGGGCAATGTAGAGCTTTCCAGAAAATTGTTGAGCATCTAAGCCTATGGGCTAGAACTGTGCTCGCTTTCCAAGTTCTTTCTGAAGGAAGAGCAGTTTGAACCTCGCGTTTCAACCCCAGCTTCAGCAGGCAAGGGTAAGATGAGATTTACTGAAGTAAGCGTTTCACATACCTGATATGACGTACTCAACTTGCAATAATTTTCAGGTGATGACTAATGGTAAATCACCAGCATGTGCAAAACCTTTCTTTCCTCCTAGCATCTTGTTGATCTACCTCCCTGTAAGATTTATGCATATAAAAAGATGACATTTCTTCAAACTCTGGCTCTCCTGACTGAACATTTGCCTTTGTCACTTGTTAACAACCTTAACTCTTAATGACTTTAAAAACAAGCCTTCAAACCACTAACTTTTATATTATTTAGCCAGATTTACTTAAACCACAGGAATGTCCTAAATCACCTGCTACTCTCCTAAACTACATAGGTAATCTAAAAATATCTATGGTGATTACAAACAGCAGATTAATGGTAACCCATAGACAGACACATTTTTCCGCTTGGTAAGATCTAAATGCTTGCTAAGATCTCTTGGTCTTCTACCACGTGCAAATGCGAGGCTGCTAAGGGTCCGTGGATGATAACCTGAAACTGCCACCTCTCCCCAGCTAGAGCTTAAAATGATATATAAATATACATATTAAAAGGTTTTGTCTAATGATCTTTCTCTAGCAATGAATCACAAAAGATATTTAAAAATTTGATGTTGCAATGGTATCTCAGCTATAAATCTGGCTAATATTCAGTTCCACACTTTTGGATGAAGCCACCCAATCTTTCCTTGTGTCTCATGCTTGTCAGGCATATTGTGCCTAAGGACACAAAATAGCCTATGAGAAATATACTCTAGAATGCCTAAGGAAACCAGAGAGTGGAGAGTCATTTGAGGCCAGGGACCTAACTTGATTAGGAATACATTAAAATTCCAGGCTCTCAGTCATATGAGAAAACTCAAAAGCTTGACTGCATCTACTTAGCAATGGGATGTATCTCCAGGGATAACCAAGTACGTCTAAATGTTTCCTATCCATGGGAATTGGTATGGGTCAAAGACCAGAGTGACACGAAAACTGGATTTGGAGACTCCCCTGGAATTTTCCTTGTGACTGTTGATTTTTGTATAATAATGGCAAAAAGTAAGAAAAAGAGATACAGGCCTATTTCACTATTTGGACAATCCACAGAATATCTAAATTCCAGAAAAAAAAAATAATTTGCCCATCTCCCAGCATACTTTTCATGTAGAAATAACGTCCATTAAAGTGGACAAGCTGCTGTAAGTTCATTGCATTGCTTTCCCAGCCTCTTTCTGGCTGCAGCTGTTATTTTTTTTTTATCACATTTATAAGTCCTGAATGGCCTGGGATCTTATTACATTAAGTAAAATCTTCCACTGATGACTGATTTTATTGGCCATCTACAACACAGAATTTCTTCCAAAGGTGGCAGTTCCCAAGAACAGCAGAAGTGATGGCTGAAGACAGAACACAGAAGGAAACTGAGTTTTTGGAATGACTTAATAAAGTCAGAGGATAAAGACAAAGAAAAGAAAAACTTTAGAAAACTGGAACTTTTTTGATATTGTCGTGTTCTTGGAAGATGAAGTCAGTACTCGTAACTTAAATGAGAGCTTCCCCCACTTCTTGTGTGCTGATTGATACTCATGCCCAAGATCTTTTCTGTTAATACTGATTATTTGATAAGAGATATGCAATTCACTCTCTTCTGTGATCCAGAAGAACGTGAATTTTACAGCTGCAGAAAGCAAACATAACTGATCCAGCTTTGAGTTTTGAACTATCTCACAGTGTCTATACACTGCCATAGAGCAGACCTGAGTGAAATAATAAAGATGTATTGTTATTTTTCACTTTTTTTTTTCTTTTTATAAAAGGAATACATTTCTGAATAAGTAGAAACTCTCTCAGGTTCCAGTTAGAGTCCTTTTCATTTAAATGGACTGTCTGACCAAGGAATATTTTCCCTTAGTAATGGAAGCCTCTGCTTTCTGACTCCCTAGTGCAAGACTTCTCTCAGGCTGGCATATACATAAAGTCAAATGACTTGGTGCATGTCCAGTGGCTGCATTTACCATTAAGTAGGTTATTATTTCAAGAGACCTTGTAAAGAATTCTTCCTTTCTTGTAATAATTCCACTTCAAATATTTTTTGTCATGCATGATGTGTCCCTGTGCAAGAAAAGCATCTCAGAGAAAGCAGTCTGTCTGTTAAGTTTAAGATACTTTACAATCAGTATAATCCATTTCCATAAAGTCCACTGTATTATGCAAAAAATTCCATAAAGTCCACTATCTGCAAAAAAGAAATGGTCCTTTGTTAAAAGATCTTCAACCTCAGTGTAGTAAAAATACAGTAAAATAACAAGATTTGGGAGAGGAAGGTAAAAGATGGAAAGCAGTGGTAGGACAGAAAAGATGTGATATTTCTGCTAGTAAGTAGTGAAGACAGTTTTAATTTGATGAATTCTTGCAAGAGCCAATTTAGGAACTCCATTGTATTTTGCCAATTCTAAATATGTTAAGTGAATATTGACGTTGGGCTAAACTTTGCATAGTCAAGCACCACATTCAGAAAACTGCAAAAGTAAAGGTGCTTTTTCTCTTTTTGCAATGGGAATCCTATTCATAGACTTTCGATTTCCAGAAGTGTCCAGTAACCACACGAGGAGACTCAGAGGTCACTGACATTCCAGACGGATGAGCATTCCTCCAAGACTTCTGCAGTGCTTGAAAGATTGCACCTATATTCTCTGTTGTACAAACTTGGTGGGATTATGGACTGCAAAATGTCAGTATTCCAGAGAACTGCAAGCATCTAAAAGATTCTCACCGATGTCAGGTTAAAATTTTCAAGCTGACACTTTAAATCACTTTTAAGGAGATGCCACTTAGGGTAACCTACACAACTGAGTTATTATTTAGCAACTAAACTCCACAAATGCTTTCATTTACCACCAACAATGCAAGCATATGCTCAGTATTGTCCAGACCTTAGATCTGAATTTTTTCTTTATTAATAACACAAAATAACAATATAAATATACCCCAGCCTGGAATTCATAGACCACAGGACTCTCAACCTTTTAGACTTCCAAATTAAAGCAAGGGGTACCTACCAGACCCACTTTACTAGCAGAAATCCCAGAAGTAAGCTCTCATATGTGGCAGTTCTCCAGTCCAGAATTCTGTCTTTTTTGACCATCTCATAATTAACAGACAAGACCTACTGTAAATAATTTCCTGGTGCTTAAAAATATTCCAGGATTTCAGACATGGGGTGTGTTACAGTGAATCAGTACCCTACATCAAATTTCCTTCTTTTGGGGGGCTGACGGGAAAAGAGCGTTCAAAGCTGTTGATCTAAATCTCACAGTTTGTTTCTAATAATAACAGAAGCTTCATCTATCTCTTGTTGAGTCTGTTTTGTCACAGTTCATAAATTATTGAAAATAGTTTACTTTCTGTGAAGTTTTAGAATCAGTCCTTTCTTAGCTTTATAAAGCAGTCTCCAGTTTAATGTTTCCTATAAATCAAATGCCTCCCACTTTCGAACTTTAATTACCAAAATAGTGACAACAGCTCCCTTTCAAGTAGATAGAAAGTAAACTAAATCTATTTTTAACACCCTGGTTTAACAGTTCCCATAAGTGAAATGTCACCTGGCTACTTGAGAGAGAAAAGATGCCAATTTCAGTGATTGCCTACGTGATCCGTTTTCGTCACCCCTGTGTGGTAATGCATTTAGTGTTAGCGAAGAGTGAACTTTTAAGATACATTTCTGAATCTGTCTATCCTTTTGAGTTTCAAATGAACAAGATAATAAAATATTTGAAAGAAAAAAATCACTTAAGAACAATTGCACATATGTACAACAGTACTATCCAGACTGTGAAGTCTGTCAAAAGTTCTGGAAATTTATAGGAAATAGGGAATTGCCTGTACATGTCTTTTAAAGCACCAGGCCTGATTCTGAAATCTCAATTAGTATCCTAGTTCACATTGTAAAACCAGATTCAAAACTAAGTTTTATTTGGCTCCTAGTATTTGCTTTGGATATGAATAACAACAGAAATGCAGATACTTTTAACTAATTTAAGGCTTGAAAAGCAATCAACTACATGATTTTGTTTTGGCATTGACTTGGAGTCTTTGGTTACGTTAGTGATAATGCAGCAGAGATCCAGTTAGATTCTCTGTGTTCCAAATTCATCTCTCCTTTACACTGTTTGCAACCACACATAGCACTAAGGGGGCACATTAATTAAAAAAAAAAAATAAGGAAAAAAAAAAAAGAAAGAGGAATTTGACTCTTTAGCGCCAAGATTTTCCAGATTTGCACATAAGACAGTTCTATGAGATGCCGTACAATAGCACCAGATTATTGGGGCTATACTGGGGGTAAAGCGGTATGGATATATAAAAAGTTCATCCAGGATACAGCACAGTAACAATTCCAGAATACTCTTTACAACCATTGTTTTGAAGTTGTTCCAGTTCACCGTTCAAAATAAGCCAGGCGCTGCATGGGAACCAAGGAAAGCATTAAGGAGACATCGAATCTACAGGTTGTTAGGCCTTGTTGAATTAGAGCTATTCTGCACCTTGAAGAGGTTGAATTTCACTGTAAAGGAAAGGCATTCTGCCCTGTTCGGGTTGTTTCTGTTATGGGGAGGCAGTCAGACCTCAGAAAAGATTCCCCAGATCAGTCCACAACAGGAACATAGTAGCAGCTGCACTCAGCCAGATGAAGGTCCATCTGCTCCGTATCACAAAGAAAGAACAGGAGGAGACACTTTGGTAAGCAGTGTAAGAAGCAGGACAAATCCAGCATGGTCCCCTCCAGGGAATATCTTCCCAGCTTCCTGACAGTCAGAGATTTAGAGGCTTCTTTGAAGTCATTACCTAACCAGCAGCAGCTAAAGGATCTCTTATCCTTGAACTATGTAACTCTTTTTTGAACTCATTTACATTTTTGGCCTCCAGAAAATCCTACAGATTCTACTATTGAACTTATATTTTGCCTGGACAAGAATTTCATGTTGTTTGCTTGAAATCCACTCCTAAAAATTCATCGGGCATCACAGGTTCTTTTGCTGGGGGGAAACACTGAACGATTCTGCCCCATTCATGTTTGTATGATTTGTGATTTCATAATCTTCTTTTATTTAATCTCTATGACCTCTTTCTCAAGTTCTCCTCTTTCCTAGTTTCTAGTCAGCTTAGTCTCTTCTCATATGATGTAATTCAAAGTCTCTGATCACTCTTATCATCCTTTCTTGCTTTCCTGTATCTTTTTTGAGGTAGGGAAAGAGAACTGCCAGGGGGAGTCAAATCTGAGTGTACCATGGATCTGTACAGGCATACGAGTGTTTTATTTTATTTACAGATCTTTTCTTAATAATTCCCAAAGTTCTGTTTTTTTTGATCACTTGAACATTGAGCTGATATTTTCTGAGACTCTTCAAAATAATCTCATAATCTCATTCCTGATTAGCAATATCAAAAGTCTGTTTGGTTATATAGGCTGTCACTTTTCTGTGTAACTTTGCATTTATCATGCAAAGCAATACCAACACTAAATTATATCTGCTGTTCCATTTTCTTGTCACGTAGTATCACTGTATCCTTCTGCAACATTTTGCAATCAGCTTTAGATTTTATTATCCTGAGCAATTTTTTATCATCTGCAGTTGTCACCTCGATATTCCTTCCCTTTTCAGATCATCTACAAATATGCTGAAAAGCAAGGTCACAAAACAAGGTACTGAGAGATTCCAAAGATAAACTCCCTCCACAGCAACAAATGACCCTATATTCCTAATTCTATTTTTGTTTTTTTCTACTCCTATCTTTTAAGCCTCTTATGACATATCCCACGACAATTTCATTTCTTTAAGTCAGTAAGCATTTGGCTCAAGATTTTGTTAAAAAGTCGACTGATATGTGAATAGAGATCACCCAGATCAGAAAGATGGTTACTGACTCCTTCCAACAGCAAACAAACCTGTGAGCCTATTGTTTACCTCCAAAGAAGAGTATCATGTATAGATATTAATCTCCTATACATATGCAATCTATACATCTCCTATGTATTTTTCCAGCCTATCCATCAAGGACAGAAGTCAGGCTAAGCCATCCATTTCCAATTTCCAGAGTTACTACAGCGCTCTCTGAAACTGGTGCCTCTGATAATTATGAAAAGAGGCTGATTAGGCAATGTACCAGAGATAACTGCTCAGAAATTTCCTACCTAAATTCATTTAAAACACTTGGATGAATACCATCTAGCCCTGGTACTGTTAATTTTATTAATTCAATGTAAAAACTTTTGTATTGATTTTTCAGTTTGAGACAATTGCTCCACAAAGATGATACTGGAGTGGAAACTTCCCAAATGACTGCCTTGATAGAGAACACCAATGCAAATAACCCATCCAGATTTTCTACTGTGTCCTTACTGCCTTTGTTCTTTCTTAGTCTTACTCCATTTATGCCTTGATCATGTATCTGCTGCACGGTTCCTCTGGCAAATCTCCTTGAGTGGCCAGTGACTTGTTTCCTCAGTAAAATCTTTAATTCCTCCAGGTCCAATGAAATCTCTAAAATAAATCACGGTGCAATTTCAGTTTGCATTCAAATGAGAACACAGAGTATCTCTTGCACCTTGAGAAGTCATTCAAACCTGTGCAAGGTGGATGTAAAATATGACCATTCTTACTAATTACTACGAAGCGACAAGACACTGGAGAATCAGATCTATTAAATTCAGACTGTGCCTATGAAATTTTTCAATTACATGCCACTTTGCACTGAAACGCCACCATGATCTCTGAAAAAAATATCTCAAATAATTATCCTGCAAAGGGGGAGCTGCTTAATATACTCATTGCACACATTAAATACCTATTGGAAATGTCTGTTTTGGTACCTAAAAGCAAGGGTTTTATTTCCTGTTTGATAACTTAATGCAAAGTTTAATGGAAATGTTTGTACAAATATAATTTATATTTACAGTGCCTGTGGTAATGGGAAGATCTGTTCGAATACTCTTCTGGTGACAGAAAATTGTATAACCCAGTTGTTATATTTATGAACAAGGAACAGAATAAAACCTTCAAAGGCAAGAGTCAAATAAAAATTAATGGGTTTGGTCTTTTGTACTGGGCAGAGTTTATAATACCTTTAAAAACATAATTTTTTCATATCCATTAAAACTTGGTGGGAAGGATACAATTAAAGTCTAACTGCAAAGTCTTAACTGCATTAAAAAACAGGAGCTTTACCTGAATATGGGCAAAGGACAGGAACATTCCCCATTTCCTACTCTTTCGATATTTAATCAGAGTTAAATTGAGGTTATCCTTTAGTAACCTTGAATTGTGAATAAGGAATGAAACAGAGAGAGAGGGTGAATCTTCAGGATTTCAGTTTGTGATCAGAATACTAGTAATGTTGAATACAAAAAATACAGTGCTTCAGAACTGTATTGCACTGTACTTCAAAAATTTCTGAAACACAGATGAGGTCCTGAGAAAAGTGCAATCAGACCAAAAAAGCAAGACACATTCTTGTATAAGACCACATAAGTTTTCTGATCTCCAGCACAGAGGTTGGAGTTAGCTACCATTTTGCAGTGAATTCATCTGTATCAATAAAGCTGAGGGAGACCTCAGAAAGCTTTAAAAGCCTATTTTGGAAGCCTCAAGACACAGCTATTGTGCTTGACACCAAAAAGACAAACATACTTTTCAGGAAGGTCTCTTTGTCTCAAATTTCAGTCAGTTTTTCCTTCTTCTTTCTCCTCTTCTTTTTCATTCTACTGAAGTCACACTCAACATTAATAACATTAGTACTTGGCCTACCAGCAGAGTCCACTTGGTGTCTGCAAAGCTAACAACTAACCCTTTATTCAGAGGAGAGCGTGGGAGGTTTATAAAAGAAGGTAAGAAACCCTGCACAGAAGGTATGGAGACCTTCCAGAGACCAGGCAATAGGACTTTGAAGGATATCCAGATCATAATGCAGATTCTCTTTAGTTTCATCCCAAGTGCTTTATTGCTTTGTTCATCCCAGAAGTATAAAATGATGTAACACTGTGTCCATCTACCCGAGACAAGGGGGGGCTTTCAACTGGAACAAAGGCAGGAATATTAGATGTAGTCAACCTCAGAAGAAAGAGATTACTATATTAAAATATATATATATATGTATATTCTCTGATAGTATGTATTTCACAATAGATTTTGTTACTAGGAAAGGCAAACTAAATTTTACAATAATGTACGTGTGTTGTAATTTAGTTATACCATGTTACAAATCAAATAGAAACACCGCTTACACATACATCCCTAAAGAAATTTTTATGTAGGTATTACCTGTGAATAATCACAAACTCTCGTAACACGAGTTCTTTTGTTCTAGATATATGTCCCCATATTACAGTAACTTATTATTCAAACTAACAGGGATGGGAAATTAGACAAGTAAACTACTTTACAGGTGACTTGAAGAAATTCTGGAGTTAGCACAATTAAATTCTGTGCATTTACATTTAACATTATCATCCGCTGCTGATCCATAATCAGAATTTTCCAAAAATCAGTACAGAAAAGTGCAAAAGAATTGGTCTCACAATGTAAATGTTCCTTAAATGGTCCCACTGCCCTCAATGTCTTTTAAGTATTACTTCTGTCCTTTCATGCTGAGTTCACAGTGAACAAGCAGAAGTTCATATAGATGTGACTTCCTAACCTAGTCTGTCCGAATCCTCTGCCAATCTGAGGCTGTGACACAGCCCACAATCACACAAGGGACTTTTCGTTATCTACTTACGGCATGGCTGTACCTGCAACTTTCAGACACAAAATCAAGCAGGAAAACAGCATCAGTAGGTGATACACAGAATATCTGTACCAGAACATCATGGTTTTCTTCATTAATAAGACAGACCTCAGAGTAAGCTGGAAGATCTCCATTAACAACAGGTGTAGCCAAGACCCTAAGTCCTAGCCTTATACAATATTTAGGTGTTCCCACACACACAACAGACCTACCGATTTATCTTCAATCACTGAACACTGGTTTACAGGATGTGCTTGTTTGCATGCAGTGCAGATACATGTGGTGACACTCAGGAAGCACTTGCGGAGTCACATTGTGGAGTGTGACAGCCCCTAGGAAGGACACTTCCCGGCAGATCCTTGACAGGTAGGTGCCCTTTGGAGGCACCCTAAATTCCAGTGTAGCACTTCCACGTCACCCCTCCCTGCACCCAAAGGTGACAGAGGATTAGCAGGCAGTGTCCTGGAGGTGGAGAGAACTTGTGACTCAATGATGCAAACAGGCAAGACGAGATGCCAGCATCAGGGCCCTGATTGCATTAATTGGCCTTAATGGTCCTAATCAGCCTCACCTGGTGCTTTCACCTCCACACTGTCTTCCCATAAGCAAAGTATGAGCAAGCATATGGGTGAAGATTTGACCACAAGTTTCACGCTGAGTGTAGAACAGGCCTGAGAAAGCTAAATCTTAATGACTGGTTGCCTACTTGTTACACACTGAAATGAGGAATAAACAGGTAAGTACCAGCTTACACTCAGATTCTCTTAATACTGTGATGCTGCAGGGGCCTACGTTCTCTCTTCTCTCGGCCTCTTGCTCCCTATGCTCCAAGAACCCATCTGTTCCCCAGGGAATGTTTCTTGAACAGGGAGCACCCCCACCTACGCAGTGCTCACGTCCTTAGTTGAAGCACTTGGCTTGCTCATCTCTGCCAGATTTTTTCATTTAGCTATGTCAGACACGTATGCTGTACAATACATACAGTAGCTTCCTAGTTCTGTATGCAGGATCTGACTGGTATGCCTCAGTTAGAAAACCATTAGCTAGGAAGATCTACTTTTGCCTTTGGAAAGAGCTCTGTTGGGAGACTGCTGTTGTTATTTTCTGTATATATTACTTCAGTAATAGATCATATCAAACTCAGAAGTGCCTACAATGTTAGATCAGCTCCTTTGTGTGAGCTTCCTAAATTACAAGCCTAATATACATGGGAAAGAATCAAAGTGCAGCAGACATCATTATTTCACCTGCTTTGTTTCTCTGTGACAAGAGCCTGCTCCCCACACACAGCAAATCACCGTGGATCTTTTCAAAAATTACTCATCCGACACAGAAAGAGGTCCGAGGCTTTGATCATTCGATGATCATTCAAATCCCCAACCTCTCATTAAGCACCAGTGAGCGTTGCCAACGGGGAACACAGAAGGACCAGCACTGAACGCTAGTGAAGATGCGGGGGAATTGTCCCCAAAACACACCCATTTACTCGCTCCGGGTGTGTGACCACCTTCTGACGGCTGCCGGCACCGTCAGAACC
>VXAA01006433.1:500394-556736 GCA_013399115.1 Anseranas semipalmata
AGAAAGTTGTTTGCAGTCCCCCGGCTGCGATCGGGTTCGCGAGGTGCCGGTGCCGCCCGGTGCTGGTTTCGTTTCTCCTTCGGGTTCTCCTCTAGGAAACGAACCGGGAGGAAAAGGTTCCTGGAAACTGTCATCCGCCCGCCAACTTTGCTCGGCCGCGCCTGCCGCTCCTTTGCCAGAGGTGCGCCGGGCTCCAGGCTGCGGTAACCGCGCTCCTTCCCTCCAGGCTCGGCGATCCTCGCACCTCGGCGTCGCCTCGCGCCGTGACCGTCGGGATTCGTCTCCGCGGGAACAGCGGCGCTTGGCCCGGTGCGGCTGCGCGGGTGGGCAGAGCGACCTTCCGCGAGAACTTTGGGAGCCCCTTCTAGCGTCTCCCGTCAGTTCTAGCGAGCACCTAAGGTAAGCTTAACTCTGAACATGCTTCGGGGAAAATAAATGGCCCTCGGTTCTGGGGAGCTAAGTCTTGGTCGAGGCTTTCTTCGCTGTTAGCGTAGGGAGCGCGGGTTCCAGCTTCTCCAGATACGGAGTAACATGAATCTCGTCTTTTGGGTGCAGATTTCTCTTTCTGGCCTTATGGTCCATAAACTTTGGAGAAATAATTCTTGGGTTAGGTCTCAATACATCAACCTCTTGATAGCCACGGCAAGAATAGAATACTCTTTAAATGAAGGCTCACTGTTGAGATGCATGTTATTTGAATATATGCTCTGCCACTTGTCCCCATGAAATAGTATAATAGCTGTTTCAACAACATGACTCATAACCCTAAATACAGGAATGAATTTTGACTTAGTGCAACGCAAGTGCTTTATCTCTGCAAACAGCCTTATGTGTAGAAAATGCAAATAGGGTGGAGGGAATGTTACTTACTGTATCTGTTAGTCGTTGTCCTCGGGAGGACAGTATTTGAAGTTGTTTGCAGGTTAGAGTTATGTCTTTACTCCCAAATCAATGAGATGATCTCAATTCTTTCAAAATAGTTTTACCGTTTCATAAAGGACTGAAAATCTCTTTTAAAAGGAGGAACCGGTTAGTTCTTGTTATTTATTATTGAAACCATTTTGCCTGGGGACACTGAGTCCAGTTTAGTCTGAATGGATGATTTACCTTTTTCTTTCTTCATCTCTGTGTAATGACTATGTTCTTCATGAGAAATTTTGCTTACTGCAAGACCCACAGTTCACATGGTTACTGGTGGCTGTGCCAAGCCTAATAGGAAAAAATCTGCCACATTTTTTTCTGATGTTTTTATTGCATATAAGGTAACTTGCTTCCTGCTCTGTACCTGTATGAGAGAACGCAGGGAATAGTTTAGTCTTAAGTGGAGCAGTAAGTGTACTGAAAGGAATGTCTGCTTTCCTTAAATTAAGGTATACAGACTGTTTTCTGTTTCTCTTATTTAGAATATGGGTTTATTTTGTAAGAGCGAATAAGGATTAAATCATATACGCTTCCCTTTTCTGGGTGGTAAATCCATCTTGCTGTCTAAGAAGAAGCCAACTTACACAGCCTGGACTGAAAAGATGCTGAAAGACAAAGTGGCTAAATACTGAATGTAAGAAGATCAGGTTGCTTAAACTCCAGAAACTAAACTGCCTAAAACTTAGGAAGCAGCGAGCAACACTGAGTGCAAATCGTCTAAAATCCTTAATCTGCTTCATGAAGTAGGATCTGGCAAAATAATGAAGTGCTCTGGATTCCTGAAACGATTTAGAATAAAGACAACTGCTCTCTGGTTTTAAGTTATCTCCTTCCAACCAAATTCCCTTCCCTTGATTTAAACAAAACACAAACAACAAAAAAAACTTTTTACCTTCAACTTCTGTATTTGAGGTAATATGTAGAATTTTAGTAGCACCATTCATTTCAGTCTGAATTTACTTTTATTATTTAATTTTTACAAGGTTACGTTTCTGACATTGCGTTCTGCTGTCGTCTAACAAGTTCGCTCCACTGTTTTAATGAAATAGCTTAGTGTGCAGTTTTTCTCCCCATCTTGGCTCTCAAATTTTAATAAAAATTTAGGGGTTGTTGGTGTTAAGTGCCCTGCACTGATATAGTAACTTGATTATTAGCTGTATGGTAGGTGTTTTGATGGCTTTTGTGAACACAGTGTTCCTGTTTTGAGCAGGTTGAATTCTAAAGAAGAATGCCTTTGTGTTCCATGGGAGAATTAGTTCAGTTTTATTGATAGGAGAAGGGAGTGATAAGGGAGATACAGTGGCAAACATTACTTTATGGGTATTTGCTGACGTTGCCTGACTTAGTATATTAAACAGATTGTGGAAAGAAACCCAGTATGATAAATATCAAAAAAAGCCAGGTTCTGATAGTATTTTCATTTACGTCACGCTATTCCCAAAGTGCCTGCAGAACTCGCTTGCTTAGCCCCGTTTGGAACTAGAGCAGTACTCCTGCAGCCAATTGGTAATGAACTTCAGAAGTAGCTGCTGATGGAGTTGAACGTGCTGCACAGTGCTAATTAGCTGGGAATCTGATGAGGGGAAACTTTCAGGAGTCAAATAGTTTTGCTATTACTGTGTCTTCAACTTAAATCATTTCTTAAGTGTTTGGAGTGGTATAATGCCATCCTTTAATCTTCTCTACTTTTGCAGAGTTAGTATTTTACGCACCTCTGCATTTCGCGTACATATGCACTTGCACTTAAACAAAAAGCAAAAAACGCTTTTGTCTGCGATACTTCAGAAGAAAAAGTAGACTTTTGTATTTGCCTCTGTGTGTATGCATACATGCTCAAAATCTTATCTTCTTGTTTTAGCCTCCTGTTATTGGTATACATTATTGAATCTGTGAAGGCTTCGTTATGTCTCACTTTCATATCTTGAACAGCCCGGATGTGTATAATGACATAAATTCTGTGAGAAATAAGTTTCATCATTCAGATCACATTTTGTTAGTGGCTTGATTTCCATCACTTGCAACAAAGAGAAGTCTTGTTGGTTTTAATCAGGTGATTCCTTCAAGCCCAAGATGCATGCACTCAAGCCAGGACGTTGCTCCTTGCAGGAGCTTCTGCTAAAATTATGGCACTTTTGTGTGTCTGTGGCAGCTTACATACTAGGGAGACACAAATGGAAGAATGGAGAACACAAAATTAGTTTGGGGGACAGGGATTGCCTCTTAGAATACTCTAAGTAGCAAAGGCATTTTCTTGAGGAAAGCTTAAGTCAATGATGTGATTCATTTGATTTATTATTTATGGTTTGTATGAGCTAAGAATCCTGTGATCCTTGCCCTTCTTTGAGTCTCACAAGGTCCTGTTATTCCTATTAGCTAAGCATATTTCTTCATACGTCCCACAGGCATTCCAGACTGTTTAACCTTGATTATTAGTCCAACATACTGGTGTTTGTCTTACTGCTTTTTCTTTCCTGATAAAAGACTGTAGTATTTGAAAGTAATCAACCTCTTCTTTTGACCTCATCCTTTAGACAAAGGGATTTTCATGGGTTACAAGTAGCAGGCAGATTGTTTTACAGTGACTTTTTTTTTTTTCTTTTAAGTAAGAAGGAAGGAGATTCATACCAGTAGGACAGACTGATTTCACCTTTATCAGTTGTTGCTCTTGGATCACGGAGTTTGTTGCATTACTTTGTGTCTTTTTTTTTTTTTTTTGCCATACAGTGTATTCCTTCTGGTTACATTTCCTGAGAATAGTTTTGTATCTAAAGCCTCATTTTTCAGTCTTGTTAGAGATTTAGGAAAGGAGTGGTACTGCTGCTTCCTTTCTGTTACCTGTTAGGGTTGCGCTCCCCGCTTCCCAAAGAATCAGGCAAGTCACACCGGCACTGTGACTGGTGCACAGCGTTTTACATAACCTGTTTTGAGGTCCTGTCAAAGCATTTTCAGACAGCTACTAATCAAGTGGTCATTAAAGGTACAAGATGCAGTGAATTGTCATTCCTGCCATATTGTGTGATCTGGAGGTTTATTGGACATGTGACATCTCAAGATAGCGAACCTTTGGTACATTATGTGATGGTCCTCTTGTCTGTAACGTGTGTGAGTGGAGTAACACGCCCATACAGAAGACCTTTGGTATTGCAAAGCTTTATGCATAGGTTTGCTGAGGCAGTAGTTCTCTTGGGTTTAAAGTGCTGTCTCTTATCCCTCTCCTCTTTCTCACCTCCCTGCTCTCTCCATATGTTTGTTCCTTTGCTGCAGAGAACTATCCTTTTCTCCTTGCCTTCCCGCAGGTATGTCTGACAGAATGAAAATGCAAATCTCCATTAGTTGCTTCAGTGCAGTTTTTGGAAGTTGCCCTTGAACTCTGCAGAGCATGGCTGTGGTACATGTGATATATGTGGAAGATAATTCCAAGTATTAAGGACCCGATGTAATCAAACTTTTATTTTTTTCCTGCTGTTATGACCTATTTTGTAAAACGATTTTGTGTTTTGACTGTAGACAGTCTGTCTGAAATGTTTCATTAGCCATGTAAAACTTGTCTAGGTGGGATACATGAAGAAGTTGTGCATGTTTTTCTTAACTCAGTGAATTTCAACCTTTCTGATATGGTATTCATAGCAAAAATCTTTGAACAGACCATTTACTTCCTAAACAGCTTTCAAGTAATTTCTGTTAACATTGATTTAATTTTACATGTTGTAGACTAAGAAGAGTGAAAATGCTAGCTTAAGTTTCCGTTAAGAAAGTTTTGTGCTGTACCATTAGTCCTCTTATTCTGTTCTGAAACATTGTAACGTGATTGCATTGAATGCAGAATGAAACTGTTTGCATGATCTACCTGCGAATGGAAGTCCCACGCTGCTGCAGTCCGCTGTTGTCTGAAGGCTATTTCTGCATAAAAGAAATGCTTCCAGTACTAACACGTCTAAAGCATTACTCCAAGTAGCACGAACCATCAAATAGTTTTCTTTTCCTGAAGTTGGTTTGAATTGCCCATTTCTACCTAGATGCAGTTAAAGCTTGCTGTTTTTAATGACTAAAATAGCAATAAATACGGAGAACATAGGATCCGTTTAGACGTAAATAGCAGCATCCACGTTTTCATCATCTTTAGGCTGTCAGAATGAGTTTTCTTTCTGTTTTGCTTTTGGTATGAATTATCCATTAACATGAACACCACCACCCCCAATCCCACCCCCCACCTTTCCTAAAAAGAACAGAGTATTATCTTGGCGTGTCTTTGTCTACCTGATTGTGGAATTTGAGCCACCTGGCAAAGAGTCTTCTCCCTGGGAAAAAAAAAAAAAAAAAGAGGAACTAAGCAGACATGTATTTCATGCCTAGGAAAATCCTGAAATATTCTTAACATTGGAACTTTCATACCTATTTTGCAAACACCTGCGATAAAAGATCTTGACAGCACTGTTCTCTGTACATACATTGTATGTGGATACAAGCTTTCCTATCCACTTAACTCACCTTAAAAATGAAATCAACCCAAGAAACAGCTCCGAACCTCCCCAGCATCTCTGCTCTTGAAACACTGACGATCCTGACAAAAATGTATTTGGCTAGTGGTAGGCATACGATGGGTTCGGAGACGATTCTGGCAGGAGGAGGGGCTGCAAAAGGAGACGTTTAAAAAACAAGTAGGCAAGCAGTCCGAGTAAGGTACCAGTTTGGTGGTACATAGGCAGCGGAGGTCTTAGAGGTATACTTGCAAGTAGTGAGTAGGAGCAGAAAAGGGTCTCTTTTTTCAGTCTGTGTGTTGATGGAATTTCAGGTGGAAAGTTAAAATATGTGCCTCCATTGGAGGGATTGTGGAAAAAGGTCTAGAGAGTTCAGGAAAGAATCTGGAAAAAATGTTTGGAGGACTGAACAAAATGGCTTGTTTGAAAGAGGTTTTTGAAGGCTGTTTGTCTGAAAGTTTAGTTTCTAAGTTTAGAAATTGGGCATGAACTTTAAACAGATATAAAGCTAAATTAGAGAGAAAATGAGTTTCTTTCTCCTTAGGTTTAATTAAGAATTGTCACTCCTGTGTTTTGGTAGGATTTTCTCAGTGAAATCGGTATTTGTGTTTCCTGATCTGACAGAACAGGAAAACAATGTAGAACAGTTTGTATAGGAAAGGAAGGGGGGGGGATTTCTCAATCGTTACTGCTCAGACTTCAGCATAAGCTGTACTGGATATTTGACCAGATTATTACAGCTACCTTATTTCAATCAGTTCCTTAGCACATTGGTTTGCTTTTGCAAGTTCTTAAGATGAACAGTTTCCCTCCCTGTATTCCTCTTCACGAAATGCAGTTTCTCAACCAGCACTATTGATCCTCCAGGAACTTGGTGGAATGTATCACTCCGTTTACACTAAAGATCTATCCATGTTATGCAGCTACTTTTCTTTTACTGGACTGGAAAAAAAGCATGCAAGAGGAGAAAGCTGCAAATGCTTCCGGTGTATTTTTCTACTCAAGCTAACAGCTATTTTACTATATATAAAATCAACCTGTTCTGAATACTTAGACAAATTTTAAGAGCCTGTAATCAAGTTAAGTGAATGTTATGGTTATGCTTTAAATTAAAATAATAGATTTTTATTTCTAATAGCCATTTTCTTAGATACTAATTGAGTTTATTTGTAAATCAGTTCCAGGAATAATCTTTGCCTCAATATCATAACTTCTCTTGAAAGAGAAACATAAACTGTACTCCTTCTCTATTAGGTAGTAACCTATAGTTCTTGTTGGGATACTTTTCCAGATTTTTTTCAGTAGTTGGGCAGTCATGTTCAAGAAATTGGATAATCAGTAAAACGAGAATTTCTGAGTTCCTTGTGATGATGTAAGAAATAAAACTTGAGTTGCACAAGTAACAAAGCAATTTGACATGATAATTCTGAGCCCAGATCTCAGTGGTCTGAGACTTCTGGGGACACTTACTGACCTCCCCTTATGGCACTAGTTGTTAACCATTGTGAAATCTTTGTTTGAATCTCTTTACCGACTCTACTTAGGGCCTGTCTCGATAACCTTATAGGACTATGCATGTTTCCATCAAGCAGAGGTCTGCAGTAACTTTCACCTAACCAGTTTTATCAAAACTCTCACCAAGTAAGTTACAGTGGGAGCAAGGAAGATTTTCAGACTGGAAGATGACTAAGGTTTTGGCCTCTGCTGGCTTCCATTGAGACTCGCTGCTTGCTAGCAGCTGAGGTGAAGTTCCCTGAAACAGCACTTGCCTCCTGACAGTCTGGAAGCTCAGTTCGATCCATGCTGGCTGCTGAACAGGCAGTGAAGGAGCTGTTGGTACAACGCTGTCGGTAGGTCATCGGCAGTGATAAGGGGTTTTCGTCATGGTGTAATGAGAGTCTAAGTGCAGCGGGTAAAGTTCTGTACTGATGTAAAAGGCATGTTGCAGCTTACTTAAGCTGTTCCTGCGTAGGTGCTATTTAAACCTCTGGCTTTGTTTATTGAAACTAGTTCAATGAGGCCCGAGTGTGCTTTTAAACTTTCCTTTGACGTCTGTAGTGGCTGATTTAAATAAATAAAAAAATAAAAAAATCAGCTTGTAACAGGTTTAACTTCTGTTCAGCTTGTATCAAAGTCCTTGTACCTTGATACATTTCCTGACATAGTGGCTTCCATATGTCCCGGTTACATGGCTTGCACACTGTGTAATGTTACAGAAGAATGCCAATATTGATTAAGCTACTTAAAACATGTCTGAGAGCACTTCCTTCCATACTGAGATATTGGCATACATGTGGCCACATCTACAGCACAGAAAGCAGTGAGCCTTATAAACCGAAAGAGAGAGCCTTTTAAGAAAACTGCATTTGAAATAGCAGTATTATAATTTAAATATATGGGGAAAAACTGTTCTACATGAATTTTGCATTTCTCAGTCCTGAAAAGGAGAGTTAGGTGGTGATCTAAAGAATCTCATTTCTCATACTTTGGGTTTAAAAAAAAAAATTAGCAAGTCTTCCCCTGCACACTCCCTACCCCTTATATTCCAAGTACGGGTTTTCTGCAACCCGTGTGTTTGAACAACTGATTTTTACTCCCCCTGTCCCCTCCAATCCAATGATGCTGGTAAAAGGAAGGCACGTCCTGTGCGGAGAGGCTGAGGACACTTGGTCTGGAGGACAGGAGGCTCAGAGGCGACCTCAGTGCTCTCTGCAGCTCCCTGAGGAGGGGAATTGGTGAGGGAGGTGCTGGTCTCTGCTCCCTGGTACCCGGTGAGTTTTGTTCCCATTTGATATGGCACGCTTGAGTTGTCTGTTGAATATGGCACGCTTGAATTCTGCTGCCAATACTTTGGTACTTCAGGTTGTGTAGTTCAGAATATTTTGTGTAATTCAGAGGTCTTAAAATGCTGTTTTGTAATTTGTAGTACTTATACTTAGCAAATGTTCCTTGCGGTGCTCTGATCGAGGGAAGTTAACGCTGGCATTTGCTGGTGCTTTCATATGGGAATGTCAAGATTGTGTTTTTATTCCTTCTTAAAATGCCATGTTAATAGAGGGTTAATATGCGTTAATGCTCCATCCAGTAGGCCAAGTAGTCCCAGTTTTATCTAACAATAATGGCCTTGTTCAAAAAAAAAAAAATTTCTCTATGTAAGTAGTATCAATATATGCATTTGTGCTTATTCTAATTAGAAAAAAAATATCCTTCTCACTACATAAATTTCTGATATACAACTCAGACTTCATGCTATTGATTTTGGATGTGTGTTATAAAAAGAGTTTTTTTTNATATATGCATTTGTGCTTATTCTAATTAGAAAAAAATATCCTTCTCACTACATAAATTTCTGATATACAACTCAGACTTCATGCTATTGATTTTGGATGTGTGTTATAAAAAGAGTTTTTTTAATGAAGGCAGACTCTTGCCCTTTCACAAGCTGCAGAGTATTTTTAAATATGCCACCCACCTCACTCTTTAAATAACTAAAATGTGACGTTTTATTAGAAAGGCTGCTGATGCAGCATTGTAGGTTGGCAGAAATTACTCCAGGAACCTTACAGTATTCAGTATTTTCCTCCTTGCCTGTAGCATGGGGATCAGGCCTAATTGCTCAGGATAAAAATGTGTCCTGTCTACAAAAATACAGGTGAAAAACATTTTCAGTGTTTATTTTGTACAGACCACCTCTGTCATCCTCGTATTTGACAAATGGAAGAAGAAATTTGTCAAATGTTATTAGCGTACTGTCCTTTTCTTTCTTTTTTTCCCCCTCGTGCTAATGTGTTCTCATTTGGCTTGCCTGTGTGGCTGATTGCACTGCTGACACTTGTCCAGTTATTATGGTGTTAAGGTCTTCATTTCCTTATAAAAATTCCTTTAAAATATCAAATAAAGTACACCAGTGTTTGAGCTGTAAAGCTGATTTAGAAAAAATAAACGGGGAGAAGTGTTAGAAATTCTCCAGAACTCTGTGTGTTTCAGGGTTTTAGTCATACCTTCCTTTTTCATCTTGTCTGTCTCCTTCCTCCTCTGTTTTGTGTAATCTGAAGCATGTTTTCTTTGTCACTGCTACTTAATTGTTGCTATTACCACTGCCTCCTGTGTTCCACACCTTAAGAAGAAAGGGGTCTGATTGTGTTGTCCTCTCTTTTCATTTGACGTTCAGAAGATACGCAGGCAACATATGGTTTTTGTTCTGCTCAGCCTGGCTGCTTCTCCACTGGAAGCAGCCTTCCACCAGACTGTGAAGATTTTAGTGAATATAATTTCTTATTCAGCAGATGTGTCAAAATTCAGCTATTTCTCAATGCTAAGTCAAAATGATCTTGCATGGTTTGTGGTGTTTTTTTTTTTTTTTGGTCATTTGCTTGGTTTTTTTTTTTTTTGGGGGTCAAGCTGGATTTCAGTTGTGTGAGAAGTGTTTGGGTATCCTCTGCAGTGCTCTGAAAGAGGCAAAATCTCTTTCTCGATACAGACTTCTGAATGGCTTTTGCCTCTTTTCCCCAGACATCTCATCTTCAGGACTGAGGTTTCACCATACAACATGAAATATTTTCACACTCCCTACATTTAACCTTTACCTTGTGCATTCCTTCCCATCTCCCAGAATGTACTCCTGGAATTCTTTCTCATGTTTGTGTAACCTGTTTCCTTATTAAATAATTTAGAAAATATTCTTATTTACTGAACTCATTGACTTGGACTAAAAGAGATCTCCTCATCCTTCCCCATCCAGTCAACAAACCTGGATGGATTCTTCTGTAAAATTAAGTAGAAGTTAATGAAGTCTGAGAGATATGTTCTGTAGTTATGCTGAATCTTTGTTATAATCAGCTGATAATAGATATGAGATGAGCTGGAATCTTTCTATCAGATTGCCAACCAACTAATTATTAAACCAGCTGATTTCAAGCAAGGACTGCATGTCTTTAGAAAGCCAGTTGACCTTGCATCTGTTTCTTTGTCACATCAATAACTCTTTCACGCAGTTCCTCTTCCTTTTTTTTCTGATGTGGCTTTTTCAACTGACCTCAAGCAACTGTCTGAAATGATTGAGCCATTTTTACTGAAGGTCTGACTCTGCCCATGTTGCACAAGCTTTGAATCTACAGAAAATCAATGTAGCATGTTGAAGAGGTGAGTGATCACTGAGTATCCTGTAGTTTGTCTGGATCTGCAGATTTTTTTCCCTGAGGGGTAATTGGCACCAGAATTGACTTCCATATTTTTGCTGTTGCAATAACATATTGGGCTTCATTATTCTAACTGTTTGTATAGGCATCTCTTTTAAGCCTGTCACTATATCTTAAAAAAAAAAAAAAGCCTACGAGCAGAAACAAATGAAAATATTATGGAGAAAATGTGAGTTTACTACTTTACCTTGTCTCAGTGGCCTGTGAGAAGATAGGAAAGCTGAGCCAAGCAAGGCATCAAATGAATCTGAATTTCTGAATTTAGACAACTTTTTGAAATACCCTCTTCTGAAATTTCTGTGTAAATCTGTTAGCCATTATCTTCTGTTAATTAAGCTGTTTCTTTTGCAAGTGGGCTTTTTTGAGTCCCTCTTTGCAGTGATTCTCTCCATTTCATTGTATACAGATTTTAGGTGCCTAACGTGGAACTGAGTGTCATAGCAGCTAGATGCTTATAGCCATGAGGCAGTGTTTTATTTATTTATATTTTTTAGCTAAGCAAAGGAAAAATCCTTCCAGTTCTAAAGAATCTTACAAAATGATAGGGAGAGGATCTGGTGGTGGTGAAGTTGTTGGTAAGGAATTGTTACAATAACTGGTAGAGTACTTCCCTCTTTAAGGTGAAACAACCTTGAGTATGGAGAGCAGGAGCACTGCAGTTAATGGAGGAGAGGTGAGGGGTTAAATGAAAACCTTTACCTATGGAAAAAAACCTTAGTTGCATGACTACCTTGAAAATCAGATATTTTTTCTGGTTTGGAGAATAAATGAAAGCCACTCAAGTCATATACCAAAATAACTGTTTCGTTTATTAGTATGACATAATAATTTGGGATTTAAATAGATGTTACAAGACTATAAAGATGATTTCCAAAGCACTCTTCAGAGTTAAGCCTCAAGTCGTGTGTTGGTTCCAAACTCTGGGGTGCATCTTTTCCCAGCATTAAAACAGCAGCCTAAGCTGGAATAAAGCCTGAAAGCTCTTGAGTGGTACAAAGCTGTAGAAAGGAATATCATATCCTCCTGAAATGCAGAGGGAAATGACATTGAATAAATACAGCCTTTCTTCTGTCAGGCTGTTCGTATGAACAGTTCTTCTCTTTAAGACCAGACCTAATGAACTCGAGTGACTGACTGCTGTTGGGTTTTGTTTTCCCACCCCCGGTTAGAGGCACTGTTATACTCTGCATTCACATGGCTCAAATACAGGTTTATCTACTTTCTGCAGAGGAACACGTATAAGTCAGTAGGCTGAGGTACAATACAGCGGTACGATAGCCTGTGTTGGATCCCGGTGGTTGTAGCTTATAAAGCAAATGGACTGCTGTGGGTGCTGGGATGTGCTAAGATGATGCCTTAAATAGTTTTCTGCAAGTTCTGTTGGATCCTGGCAGTTACAAAGGTAAATCTGTGTAGCCCAGTGATACAGAGTTTAAAAGAGTCAGGCTTTCTGTACCCACTTATCTCTTACAGATGCATTTGCCAGCACGTTTCCCCAGTGAGTAGAAAGGAATGAGTATTTTCATAATATTAGAAAATCTGTTCCTCTGTCTCTGCCTTATTATCTTCGCTAGCTATGACTAACCAGTAAAGAAATCCATTCAGCTGGGGTAGTGGCAGTATAGTGGCCTCTCTTCCTCTCTGCCAGTACTACAGTACTGTTTCAAGACCATTTAAATTCTGTTCAGAGCTGTAGATGATCTTTTTGGCAGCCTTATATGTGCTTTTACATCAACTGCTAGGTTGCAATAATTTTCAAAAGGGTTTTCTGAAAGTGGATGTTTTTGTGTATATTTATAGGCAGGTATTTGTCTTGGAGGTGTGGATTTGTTTCACGCCCTGTGCCTTTACCTAATTAACATTAACTTGGTTCTAGGAAGGTACATCCTGTTGTGTGCTGTTTGTTATACTGGAGTTTTACAGCAGACTGGGAGAATGGATGCTGAACCTGCCCCGGAGGTCCAGAAGAAAATCAGCAAGCAGAAATAATTCCACTGGGTTTGCATCTTTAATACTGTGCGCCTTTAAGAGCTCTTTATCTAATTAAACATTAGGTAGAGAATATGGTATATGGCAAGTAAATGTTGTCCTTGACGCTAATGGAGGTTCCTTTTGAGGCAAGCCTTCTATCACTGTATTTGTCCTGAAAAGTCTCCTAGCTGTCCCTTGTGAGCTCAGAATACACTCCCCACCACCACTGTGACCATTCTAGAGATGAACAGTACTGCCTGCTGAATTTCCTTTCTGATTCTGGAAGCAATGTGGTTTAGGACAGTAAAGAGGTCTGCAGAAGGACATGTCCTACCGTAGATGTTGCCAAGAGTTTAGGATGCAGCTACAGTGGAAAGACGTTTTCTAGATTATAGCCACAGCAGCTAATCTGTTGCCGATAGCACCACTTGTCATAACCAGAGATGTTTTTAGAGCTTCTTTTTATGCTTCTGCTAGTTTTTTTTAAAACAATTTCAAAAGTGTTTTCGAAGAACTGACTTGTGTTCTAAGCAGTGGAGGGAGAAAAGCTCAATTTGCATGCCTGAGAACGTGCCAAAGAGCTTGCACAGTGGAATTCTTGGTTTGGTGAAAATTAAAGAGGGCAACAGATAAAAAACTTGCCTACAGATTATATAATCCTTGTATGGTTCAGACAAGTGCAAAATTACCTCACCAGATTTGTTTTGGTCGTTTTAAAGTGTTTTGAAAAGGTAGAGAGGGGCAGAATTACTTAAACTGAAAATGTTCAGAAAACTGGTGGGCAGGAGAGGAAAATAACTCTCTGATGTGGTTCAGACTGAAAAACATAAGCTTAAATCCTTGGCAAGGCAAATATAATACCATTTTATAGTTGTATAAGACTGTTTAAAGTGATTATCAGTGTTGGGGAAAACATGCCTTCATTTTCTAGGCTCTTGCGTTTTTTTTTTGTTTGTTTTTTTAACATACCAAATAAGTGTTTTTTTTCTCCTCTCCTTCTCACACGAGAAGGAACACTTTCCTCTAGGGACAAAGCTAGGATGAAGCTAAATATATCACTTGTCCACTTTACTCTCCATCATGTTGCTTCAGTGGTTATTACTTGTTTGAGGTTCTGCCTGATATTTGGTGACATGCATAATGAATGCAGACATAGCAATTTAAAATTCATTCTTTATTGCACTTTGGTTTTAGTTTATAAAGTGCTGTAAAAATTAAAGGGACTTTGTAAGCATTAATCTATGCACTTAATGGAAATTTCACCTTAATTTTTGTGAAGAGGAGAGAAAACAGCTTAAGACCCTGCTCGCGAGTTGTTTTTCTTTGTTGTTTTTTAGTTTCAGACTCTGTCTAGGAAGGTTAGGTTTCTCTTCTTTCAAAGTACCACCCTTTCCGCAAAGGAGAGGAAGCTGCCTGGGTTTGAGGGCCAAGATCTGTGGCTTAGCTGTGGATTTTCAGTTGGTGCTCTTTCCTTCTGAAGCACCAGCCAGAAGAGCCTAAAGAAGGCCAGACTGAGGACGCAATTGCATGTCTCTGCAGGAGAAGGAGGCCTGAGAGACAGCAGCTAGAGAGAGACTTTAGGTAGAAGGAGACTGGTTTCTTCAGCAGCCGATTAGAACTGAGAGGTACAAAAGAAAGTTTAAGTGTACCTAGGAGTGCTTTAGACATCTGAAAACGTAGACATCAACTCAGTTATTTCTCCAAGTCTTTTTATACTGTGTTTTGGGTAGTTGGAGAAAGGACTGAAATGTTCACTTTCCCATTTGTAATGGGAACCAAGCAATGATGAGGAATAAGTTATATACTGCTGTAAATAGTATTCGAACTGTAGCTGTTCCTTTGATACTCTGGACTCTCAGACTTGGCATAATCGGTTGCCAGCAATGGGAGTTTTGTCCTAAAAGTCAGGCTTGTAAGTTCTAATGGTTGAGGTAATTTACTTTGACTTTCCAGTCTGCAGCTAAATCCTGTTAATCCAGCTTCTAGTTCATCCTGTATTTATATTCTTTGTAGGAGCTGACAGTAAAAATTTTTAGTTCAGGCTGAGCAATGCATGTTGGCAAATAAACAGGTAACCATTATAACACGCATCAAATGAGCATCTATCCAAGCCTTATGCAGAGCCTTAGATCAAGTGCTTGCTAGTGAGGCATGACGGCAGTATGCTGAACCCAAAGAGGACAACAGGGTGACAGTAGAAAATACTCTTGCAATCTTGCTGGAAGGGCCAGTTTGTAGTCTCTGAGCTATTCTAACCAAAATAGCCAGACCAACTTTGTAGTTTAAATAGCAAAGTACTTCTTACCCAACTTATTTTGACTGAAATGTCTAGGGAATGCTCATCCAGGTTAATTCCATGGGCAGATGTGAGGAGGCAATGACTTCTCCTTGGAGAGAGAGTAGCATTTCTGCTGGCACAGATGGATCTGGCAGAGGTGATGCCTTCCTGGCCTCAGGATGTCACATCCAGAAACTTAGGTGGGGCACACCGAATCACATGTTCCATGTGATTTACGTTTATCAAATCCTGTAACCATTTTCTTCTTCACTCTCTGCGCTATTTCAACTTCACTGTGATAGCTTCTGTTGCCAAAAATGGCTGGTGGTAAGCACATGAGCGTACTTTCTTGTTTTCTAAATTATTCTTCCTCTTGATCAGGAAGAGATTAAAAAGTTGCTCATTCTAAATTGGGAAACACTGTTAGGAAGTAAGAACAAAAGATGTTGAATGAGTTACAAGCACTAACGGTTCCTGACTATTCACTGTGCTGTAGGATCCTGGGGAGTGTGGAGAGAGAAAAAAGACAGGATAAAAGCACAGACTGATCTGAGCTCAGGTGGGTCAGCTCCCTCCATGGTCACTACAGACGTGAGGCTTTGAATCATTCCCCCAAAGGAGAAGAAGGGCTAAGCTAAACAGCTCTTCATTACGAAAAGAGACAATTTCTCCTTTTTGTTTTCACTAGCTCTGACATGCACCTGACCCATCTGTTAGACAGCTTGGTTTGCAAAACAAGCAGAAAGCTAATGTAAGAAAAAGGCTTCTTTTGTTTTTGTGATCTGAACAGCTCACCCAGGGCTCTGTTGATGTGGCACATCCAGTACAAAGGAGGGTGTGAAAGCGAGGGGCTTGGAGCAGCGGGACGAGGGGTGCAAAGCGGGACGAGCCCGCTCCTCAGCCGAGCGCTGCCAGCTCAGCCCAGCCTGGACCCTCTCCTGCGGCCCGAGGTCTCCCCGGCTCCTGCACTGGTGGAGTGACCCGCGGCTTCCCGCTGCTGCTTTCCTTCCTTCTCTTCTGCCCCACGTGAACTTGATTTTCGTTTGAAAACAGCAGACATGGTAGTCTTGGTAAACCTTTGTCCCTTATTAGCTATAAAGGCGGTAACTAAGCAGTAAGGGGTTTCTGTGGCAGAAAAAAGGCAAACTTCTCAACTGTTTCAGTAATGTCACCGCAACCTCACTCCTGATGCTGCAAGATGTTTGTATAAAAAATACCTCGAATGTAAGGAATATCCAGCATTTTTGTTTTGAGGCTGTTCTCAAGAAGAATGCACTTAAAATGCACTTGTGAATGAGAACGTCCTGCCACACCTGTAGCGGTGTCAGTTCAGTGCCAAGCCTATTGAGGCTTCCTTTCGCGTGTCACATCTGGGCTCTTTGTGTTTTGGCATGCAGTCAAAAACTGATTTAGCCCTTTACAGGGATTAGGCATTGCTCTCAGACATCGTAACTCAAAAGACTGTGTCCAGTGTATGGTGTGAAATTAATCAAAAGGAAAGAAAATTAATGACCTGCTGTGGTGCCATCCATCAGGATATCACTCAGCAGGTGTGAAATTAACTTGCCTTGACTGTGGATTAAATTTAACGGCATGACGTAAAACTACAGAAACTTTCCCGCTATTACTAGGGACCAAGCAAGTATTTTTTTTTAGATTCCAGATTAATGAACTGCTTACGCCATACAGTGGATAGTCCTGTGATCATTTAACAGCGTGTGTTTAGATTATGTTCCCTAAGAAGATCAAGTATTACTGTATCAGTAAAAATTATTGAAGGCTACCCATAGAAAAGTGTTTTTAATTTCTATAATTACTGTGTGCCAGATGGTGGATGCATACATGTTTCCAGCGTACTATTTCGGCTCAAATGTAAGCAGTTGTGATCTTTATTTACAATTCATCAGATTTTAACCAAGGTGATTTGAAATTCCGTTGTGACTATGATAAGCTACAAAGAAACACGTAGCAGAAATGTCACCATGCTTTGTTACAGTTGCAAAAAAGCCTTTCTTTTTTTTTCCAGATCTTAATTCTGACGATAGCAAAACTACCTGCTAACTTTAGCTATCTGCCAACTATATTGGAATAAATATCTAATATTAGATTATCTACTTAAAGCGTTGGGTAAATCCTAGTTAGTTTGTTACACAAAAATGTTCTTTGAGAAGCAATAATGAACTGCCCTTCCCCTACAGAAGGTCCCAGCCCCCAGGATATACCCCTGCTGCTGAGGCTTGACTTCTATCAGTTGCTCTGAAAGAGCGGTACTACAAAGGTGTAAAATACATTTCGGTTTATTAACTGTTCAAGGTGAATGAGGAAGATGAAGGAAATGTATTTCCCAGTTTAAACCTAAAGGTCTTGATATTCTGCCAACTGTTTTCTTTTCCTGTCCCTTCCCACTTGCTTAAGCGTGTGCACTTTTTCTCTGCAGTTGCGCTGTATTTTTAATGTGGCATTTATTACCAGTGTGAAAGCTCTCTTTGACTTTTGCATTCTTAGTGGATTTTTGTTGAATGTGCCTTGAACATCCTCCTTTAAAATGTTATCTCACCCTTTTTACAACTCCTGATGTTTTTGCCTTTGGCAGAAAAGTAGTCATGTATGGGTTTTTTTCATTCCACCCTCCTCACCCCCCCAAAATCAATTCTGAATCCGCATTTCCAAGAGTTAAGGAAGCTGCATATTTGTGATTAGAAAGACTTAGTTGTGATTTGCACAGTATTTCTCTTGGAGGTGCATCAACCCCGCTTCTATTAGTATGTCTTCAGGGTTAGAAGTTCACAGTATGCTGGCACGTACTTGATTATCTGGTCTTTGTAGGTTGACTTGTTTGACCTCTTATTAAGGAACGTCTGTGGTTTGTAAAAACAAAACTTTGTTTAAATATTGTCAATCAGAGAGCTGTTAGAGTAGTGAAGGTCTAATTACTGCTTCACCATTGTGGTAACAAAGTTCTGTGGGTTCTGTGTCAAAAGACAATTCTGACATTAGCGTTAGTAACAAGATTTTGATTAATAACAAATATAACTACTGAAGAAATATTAGGATTGTTTTAGAGTTGCCAAGCTCAGGTGTTGTGTCACTGGCAGTATTTTCTTCAAGGGTGAAGTCATAAGTAGCACCTCTGGGATCGCAGGATCTGTGCTGTTCTGGAACTTGAATGAAGAGCTCTGTAAAAAATCCTTTTGTAGAATATTAATTTGGGTTGAACTGACAAGATATTTAACAGGTTTCTTCTCTTCTTTGAAGAGAAACATCAGTCTTGGTACCCATTTCAGAATGAGGAGTTAAACAAGTCTTGGAGGCCTAATGCTTTTTATCTTTATAAGCATTAACAATTCAGGTCAAGCTTTTAACAGAGAATAAAGGTTAGATGATTACTCGAACAGCTATTTCAGCTGGAGCTTTGGGCTGTTTTCTTTCCTGCATTGGAAAGTGAAAATCTTGGTATACATGCCTAAAGAAACTTGCTCTTTAGGCTTAGATTGTAACATGCTGCTCTTGCAAGCTTGCTTCTGTTGAAGTAAACACTGGAATACTGTGCTCAATTGCCTGCCTGCAGTATGGCTATAATCTAAAGATTACTGGGTTTATCTAATCGTACTCTGCCCTTCTCTTGCTGATGGCTTTTATAGCTGCCTAAGCTTTGATGATGAATTTGTAGCCCCTGGGGAGGTAGGGAGAGAAGAGGAGAATAGGTAAGTTTAACTCTTTCTATGGAACTTCTTGAAGACAAGTGGAAGGTAAAGCAGGAGTCCTCTTCACAGGGGTAGCAAGATAGCTGGCTTGTTTAACTGTTCTGGGACACCTTTCTTGCCAGGAAGAAGTCCTCACATGTCTGTTTTCTGTGACAGGCTGTGTGAGGTGGGTCTGTTGAAGCTCTTTATTGTGCTTTGCCTTCAAACTGAGCTTGTGTTGGCTGTTTTTGCTATTTGTTTTATCTCTTCGTATCCATTATATCCCATCATAAGGGAGCATATGAAGCTAATGGAGCTATTACGGTGTCTTCACAGCAGTGCGTGTTTTTTTTTTTTTTAATGCAGCTCTAAGAAATTTGGGGATGGAGAGAACTCAGTAGATTTTTCTATATTGTCTGTTACAGAAATATGCAAAATTGTTTTGCCAGCACGCTCAGAGTTGAGCAGTGGGATGCTGTATGCCAGCGAGTACAGGCTCCTGAGACAGTATTTCCATTTCTCAGATTCGTTGAGGAGTGTTGCTGAAATGAGTAGACAAGGTCCCCTGCAAGCAAGCTGATCCAATGGAGGGGAAAAACAGAACAAAATAAAACAAAAAAACTGCTTGTTCAATGTGGTTTGCACAATATCAACCCAAATAGGAGAAGGGGGCCTGTTTCTTCTGGTTGCACCCACTGTTTACAGAGCATTTGTTCATCTTCCAGGTTGTGCTGACAATGCTAGTTAGTTTCTGGTGGGCTCAGAGCACACGAGCGAAGGGAGCTTGTGTCTGCTAGCAAAGACGGTGCCAGTAACCAGTGGTTAAATCACTGGGTAGGGTTTTTGTGGATCTGTGTGAGGAGTGAAGGCTCTGTTTGGCTTTTCTCATGACATTCTCTGTATTTTCTCAAGCTGCAGTCAATAAATGTCCTTTCCCAAAGGAATTGTCAGTCTGTAGACTTGTAATTGTTATTGTAAGTCAGCCAGGGTAGATGGAAACTTATTCTATAACAAGTCAAAAATGATGATATTTAACAAAAGATTAATTCTGCATGGCAAAAAGATAGTGTTGTTTAATTAGCAGTCAAACCACTTATTTAGCCCTCTAGTTCATTATGTATCAAGTAAGTTTATGCCACTGATTCATATAGCTCATTACTGCTCATAAATGTCACTGTAAAATTACTCAAAATAAGAGTGTTAGTGTCTTGCTGTCATTAGTTATACAGCTGGTTTGGTTGTGGTGACAAGTTTGTAGATAAAGTGGGAAATTTATAGTTGAAGATGTCAGGACTTGGAGAGCTTGCTGCTTCTCATTATGGAAAGAGACATGCCTATAGCTAAAAGCTGTAGCTGAAACTTCTTTCTGGTCATATCTACTGCCTACCTCTTCCTGTCAGCAATATGAGTCAATGTCCTGCACTAAGTTTAAAAGCAATAAATGCAATGGTAAAAAGTGTGAAAATTATAAATTTTCACTGATGACACTTCTGGGAAAGTCACTGATGACACTTCTGGGAAAGTGGTATCAATGAGATGCTTTCATTGAATCTTTGTGTTCTTTGAGTAAATGGCAGTCAGTCAAGATCTGGAGCATAATAGCGTAAGCTGAAGTGGCCACTTCTTTAATAGTGCAGCTGGTGATTTCCAGATGCAAATTATTATAATTTGCTCAAATACTTTACGTGTAGGTGAGATCTTGTAGTCTGCATCTCGGAAGACTGTTGGCATTGCGAGAAGGAAACTAGAAACAGTACAGAAAAAGATTGCATCAATCACTCGACCAATTGATAAGGTAATAAAAGGTCTCAATACTTTAAAGTAGCAAGTTATGATAATAAACAGATAATGTCTGTGGTGACAGGTGAAGATTTTGTTGTTCTTGTTGATGTTGTTGGTAAATTCCAATTCAGCTGAATAGGAGATCTCTTTGAGGCTGAAAGTTCAAATTGATTTATTTTAACAGATTTGGGGTTAGTCTCTGTTCAAAGAAAGATCTGTTTTTAATAATTTATGTGGAAGCTGTATGAAAGATTTAAAATCTGACCGCTCTGAAATAAGAAGACTGATGCTACTTCAGTGTGATCTGATTTGGATTCTGACCTGATTTCTTTTGGTTAATGATTGGTATGAAACTTCATGGGGTACATGAGCTTATGACTTTTGGAGATTACTGGCTGATATTTTTAGGCCACCAGCTAATCCTGTTTAGGAATAGGATTTTCATCTGAAAACTGACAGGTCCTTAAATTCTTCTCATTTTGCTTTATGATGACAAATGGAAAGTATACAGAAAAAGCAAAGGATTGATTGCCTATTTCAAAGTGTCTTGTGCTGTGGCGCTCTCATCTAGATAATGATTCTCTGTGTGCATGTGTTCAAGAAGTGATGTTTTTCTTTTATGCTTGAACAGAATGAAAATCTTCCATTTTCTGTTAATTTTGCACATAGTCCCGAGGAGGTATGGAAAAGCATTGCAAACCCATTGCCCCTGAAGATGTTTCGAGCCTTTCCTTCTGGATTTTTCTCATTTTGCCTTGTAGCTGTTTGCATAGCAGCCATACTGTAGATAAACTAACAAATGCAAATTTGACTATTTACTTAGTCAAAAGCTGTGTTCTATATATAAACACTATCTTCCAGATGTTTTCTTGTTAGCGGTTGCTTTCATGTGCTTGTAACCTATGGCAGAGGGAGCCTTGCTCTTTAATTCCACACTGAGTGTGGGGTTATCGTCTGCTATGTTTGTTAATTTGGTAGGTAAGTGTATGAAGCATTTTGTCACTAGTTCCTACAGGTTGAGTCCAGAATACTTACCAGTCCTATGGATGAGGCCACCTATGTGAATTTTTTTATTAAGCTTTGTAAAAAGTGTGAAGAAGCAGGAAAATAAAGGGCATTGTATCTTGAATGTTGGAGTATTATATCCATGTTTGTATTGTCTTGTAGCTGTTCTGTTTCCTTTTTGTTGTATACCTTGATGGGAAGGGAAGCCAAAGCAAGGTGGAGAAATGAGAATTTGGGCTGAAAATATAATGTGTATGAATAGTACTAGGTTGCTCGGAAAATGTAGTAATTCAATAGTTAGAATTTAATGTGTTACTTACAGAGAGCAGACCCAACTTGAAGATTTTATGGAGTGCAACAGCTTCCAATTGAGTATCTATGTATTCTACTGCATGTAGAGTCTTGCCTGTAAGTAATGAAGCAAGAGTACTATGGTTTTGGTGAGGTAACGTGATCATTACGTGAAGAAGGATTGTCCAGTTAGAGCTAAGAATGTGAGCAAGACTTTCAGGATTATTTACAGCTGAGGTTCTTGCTGTGAGTTACTTTTGAGCCTGTATTTCATGGCAGTGGCTCTTGCTGACCATGTCCTGCTTTTTGACTGTCTCAAGTTGTTAAAGGATAATTAAAGCATGTTAAACACCTGTTTAGTACTATTTTTATCATATGAGCAATAGCTACACCATAATTTAGTTTGAAATTAAATTGTGGGGCTTTTGTTGCCAGTTTGACTTGCTAATATAAATGAATTTTGCCCTTTTTAGTGAAAGGGGAAATATTGGACCAGTCTTGATTTGGTTAATTTTCGACTTCCACCGCCCCCCACTCTGATATACTGCTTCTTAAGAGCCTTGCAATACATACTTCGTATACTGAAACCTCTTTTATTGCCACCGCACATAAGACTCCCAGGATGTCTTGGTGAGGTCTTCCTTTCACTTCAACCCTCATTACCACTGAAATGGAGCGGAGTAGGAGGGTGTCACATTTATATGGGCGATGTCATGCCTTGCAAGACATCCCTGCATCCTAGCACACACGGTTATAATCAAGGTCTTGTCTCCTCAGAGCAGAGAAGGCTGCAGTTCTGTGGGCAGTGTTAACAGCGAAAGAGAGCAGCTAACTCTCAAGAGGTCTCCCACACAAGTCAAGACAAATTCTGCAGCACAGTATAGTTCTTATGTTTTTTTTTTTCCTGCTTTTGCCTTCCATAACAACTTTGGAGAGTTATTTATAGTGCTTTCAGGGAAGAAACTGATTCAGCTACCACTCATCAAACAGATGTTTGGGTGTATGAAGCACTTCTCGCTGAGGCTTTCTGTGCTTCCTTCAGAACTGCCTTAGCGATTGTCCTTCCTTCATTTTTACTTCCTTATCTTCTTTTTCCCTCCTTTTTCATCTGCAGTTTGTTCATCGCTTGTGGTTTTTATTTGCCTCCACAATATCAAAACCAATAATATCAAATATTTGCAGAACTCGATTAATTTATGAAACTTTTCTAAAGCTGAAAAAGCTGAAGCTGTAGAGATTTTGCAGACTTAATTATCTGTATTCAGCTGATCTGAATGTTGCATAAATCATCCAGAACTTCAGCTTTCTACTCTTTAACTACCTGGCTTAGTTATGCTGGCGGTGTTCACAAGAGAAGAGAATATACTGCTTAAGTACCCAGGTTGGGTGGATTCTGTTAAGTGAGAAGGTAGGTGCCATTCTAAGGATGCTTTTTGTTTGTTGTGTTCAGTGCAGGTGTTGAACCCCATCAGACCTGGTAGGTAAGGGCTGATTATGCACATGGTGTGGAGGAGGGCTCACTCGAAAGAGGAAAAGCGCAAGGTGTGGTATTGAGACAGAGCACATTCAAAGTTCAAAAGAGCCACTCAAAGTGTCACGCTTACCAAGCTAACTGCGATAATGACTCACAGGTGATAGTAACAAATGACTGTTCCAGGCTGAGAGGGGCCTCGAGTTGCCTGTCTGCAGATTCCACCCTATAACAAGAAGTTTTATGAGTGCAATGAAATGGCATAGCCATTAAAAAGCTGACCAACAAGATATTGTAATACTAAAATGGAAGGATTTTGCCAAGAATGGATCTGCTTTGCTTGGAATTTTTGCTGGCAAGTGGTGTTGACACAGGAAGATGTTAAGGTAAGTTGGAAAGATGGGAAAGTGAGGATGCAAGTAGCTTAGGCTATCTGACTTTAAAAGATACCATAAAGAACATCCAGTGCTCTAAGTGCTTTTTTATATTCAATATAAATCAGTGTGTTTGTGAGAACTATCACAAGCCATGTAGAATTTATGTGAATTGTTTGATGGCCTTAACCCCTAAAATAATTAAATTAATTCCTTTCAAAGCCAAATAAAAACTTTACAGCAGTGGACAAAAACATGTGATCCAAATCTAAAATCAGAACACATAAAAATCTTTGTTTTATTTGATGTAATGACTGTGTGTCATGTGGGATTTATGTAATGATTTTTAAGTGGCTCAGTGTATCAGTAGACCAAGGCAATTAGGTACCTAAAAGGGACAAGAAGAGAAATGCCAATTGCTGTTTTAAAGACTGGGCACCAACTCCTACACTGTCAAGAAATGATCTTGCTTTTACGTAAATTACCACTGAACAGGTGTCTGAAAGCAAGCACAGTTTTTGGTGAGAAACACTTTGTGTTCAGCCAGATGAGTGAGCTCTAAAGAATTTTAAGAGTTCATTTCTTATTATTCTTTCCAATTTAATTTTAAAAAAAAAAAAGTTAAAGACTTGCTCAGTCACTTTGCAAGGATGTAACAGTAGGTCCTAAGCAGGCATGGCAGTAGGAGGTTAAAGATGATGTACATATCAGGTATAATGCTGAAAACAAGTGTAAAGAGAGGGCCACTGCTTTTTGGGTCACTTTTTCTACTACTGCAGGAAAGTACATTGCTAATGATCTTGTATAAGTTGAGCCTCAAGTGCGTCCAGTCGTGGGTTTTTCTTCTCAAGTGTTATCAACGTAATCATGCAGTGTATTATGTTTTTATTTTCCTAAATGAAACGGTCTATTTTCATTATTTAAGTAAAGAATGGAACAAAAATGCATGAGTGGAGATGGCTTTTATAGTAGTCTTTTTATTTTCTCAGTACTGTAAGCAAGTTGAGAAGCGTTATTAAGTTGGATTTCTGAATGATGGAAATTATGCCTTAAGTTGTTCAGTCCTGTGATTTATTTATTTTTTTTAATGGTGTAATTCTTTTCCTTACACCAACTTCGACCGGTATTGGACTGAGTCTGTTCTTGATACCAGCTGTATGTTTTCTTTTCTTTCTTCCTGTCCCTGAACATCCAGCATTGATAATTCCCCCCTATTCAAGATCAAATGGAATATTGGAAAAGTAACAGATTCATTTTGAATTCTATAGAAATCAACTCTGTATATCCATAATTCTTTAAGTAATCCAACAATAAATCTGTATACCTTCAAAATAAGGTTTTGTACATCTGGGTAGCTTTCTAGTTGTGTTTTCTATCCTTTGGCGCATGCACAGAAGGAGTTGAGGATAGCTTTCGTATAGCTGGGTTATAGGACGCCGTTCTGCTAATGTCATGAACCAGCAGAGTAAGGCTGGCTCGCTGTGGTCACAGCGCGTTGGTTGAAGCTCAGAGGAGAGCACCCGTGAGCTCTGACTACTCGCGCTGACCTGTGAGGCTGCGAGTGCCGTATTCGTCAGGGCTGGTGGCAGTGAGGAGTGCTTCATAATTACTTACCAATGGTTTATGGCTAGCTAATACTCTGGGCACACGGACTAGAAGTTGTATCTAAACAGTGTGGGTAGCACTGCATCCTGTTAAAGGAATCGGGAGCTCTTGCATTTACTTCAAAGTGAAAACAGCCTCCTTCACCTGGCATGCTAGGTCATCCTTGACCTAGGCAAACCACCTCTCCGCTTCCTGGCATCTCTGAAGAAAGCTAATCTCTGCACGGTTCTCTTGAGGCTCGCTGCAACACGCAGCCAACCCGCAGAGGTAGGCCTGTCAGAGGACTTACCAGGAGAAGGAAACATTCTCCTGCTTCCACTGTTAGCAAAATCTGCTTCAGTTTACAAAGCGTAATATGTTGTTTTTTTCTCTTTTTAAAGTTTGTCCTCAAATCTCTTTCTTCTTACCTTCACTGCAACCTGTGTTTGTCAGATCCCTTGGGGCTGTCATTGTCCTTGTGTGGCATCAGCTGCGCAATGCTAATGAGCTTCAAGAAAAGAGAGCAGCAGTCTGTGCCTGGTGCAACCCCTGCAAGATCTTTATCAACCTTGTCGTGTTTTCAGGAAGGCCACGTTTCTTGATAATGTTAACTTTGTGAAAACACCAACAAATTCTCCTGCAGGGGCAGCTTACTAGCATTTTGGTGAAGTCCTGCAATAATTTGTGTTACTGAATTCACTTAGAGTCTGCAGAACTTGAGGAAGTTATAGCACAATTAGGTCTTCAGGTCTGAGTGACTGACCCAGACAAACTTTAGCTGTGCTAACTGGTGACAGAAATTTGCAGTGTCCCTGAAGCGTGCTGACCCATCTGCCCATGGGTTAAATGAATCCTGTCCTAAAAGGTTGGTCTGGCCTACCTGTGAGCCACAGTTTTACTCCAACATTCTGCAGATGATGCCAAGAAAGAATTTACTAACTATATGCACTGTTTCTGGGAGTACCTAGTCCTTGAACTGATCAAATTTTCCCGATCACCAACATTAAGCAGCTTTTGACCAACCTCTCAAAAGACAAGGGATGGAAAATGTCTTCCCTTGATTTTCATCACGTATATATTTCCTTTGTTCTTAAGTTCTTTTTCATTCATTTGGAATGTTAGTCTGTATTAGAACTATTCTTGCGTTCATTTGCAGTCGTACGTATATATTGAATATGCTATGAATGTATTTAAATTCATAACTTAAGTTTAATATATATGGCTAAAAATATCCTAAAAACAGCTAGAAAACTGATACAATGTAAACAGTGTGGCAGTGAGCTGTAATTTCTTGTTATGAGGATAATTAGGAAAATGTGGGTCACCTCAATTTTCCAATATTTAAACAAATCACAAGAAGTAGATGAAAAGATAACTTTTCAGTACCAGTTGTCAAATTTCCAGAAAAGGTTTCTTATTTTTGTGAATTCTTGAGTTACAGTTGTGATTTAGGTTGACTTTCTAACTTTTTGGTATATAGCAAGTATATACCAAATCCTAAAGAAATTCTTTCTCTTTATATATTTATTTATATATANGATTGAAAAGAAGTTCTGGAAAGAAGAAAAAAGAAAAAGCTGATGCTGAAGAATTCAGACCTCACTCCTACCCTTCTATAAATTGCTGTTAGTATTCCTGTCTCCATGTGTGAGCCCTAGGTCTAGGCTTGTGGTTTAAACTATAAACAGAGATGAGATACTTTTATACAAGAATAAAAGTGCACAGATGGAGATAATCAGAAGTGACTTAAATGTGTGGGCATTTTCAGAGGTGCCAAAAGCCCACAATGCCAAGACGATGTTGATGAGAGCTACAGGTGCGAAGTATGCTCAGGCGTATCCTTAGAGGCTGATTTCTGGAAGGTGCTCAGACACCTTCAGGAGTCTCATTAAGTGCAGTGGAAATTGTGCTTTTGGGTGTGTTCATAAATCTCATAGATGCCTCTTTGCACCTTTATTGAGATTGCTTTAACATTCTTGATTTTGCTCTGCTGTTGACGGTAGCCATAATTAAAGGGAGTTTTGTAGGGCTTGCCTTATAATTCTCGGTTAACTGTAAGAAATCCTGGTGGTGTGGGCTAACGAGTAGAAACAGTAAGAACTTTCAGGGACGGTACTTTGCATAAAACAAAGGATTTCTGTGGGAGAACTTAACCTATATGATATTAAAATTCAGGCAAAGGACTTTCTCTGCTTTAAAAAGTTCTTAATGAACGAAAACTTCTTTTTCTTTAAAAAAAAAAAAAAAAAAAAAGAAGAAGAATTTCGATAGTTAGACCTCTTTGAGACAAGAATTCTTTGGAACTTAGAAAAAAATATTTTAGAATCTGTTAACAAAGTCTGAGGATTTTTAATGACAGTCATCTGGCATATCTGACAAAAATCTTTATTTTTCTTTGTATTCTCTTCCACTTAAGGCACACTGCTACCGTAAAGGAAAACATTGGCCTTGACAGAGATCCAGAATTTATTCTCATTCCTTAATAGTCATTATGATTAAATGTGGAGAATAACATGGCTTTTTTATTTAGAATAAAAACTGTTAGTGTATATTTTTTGTAATGATATATTAATGTAATTCCCGTATTGAACAGTAAGCCTCCATTAAGCTAATAAGTCAAACTTCATGTTCTCGAAACCATGTTCTTCTCCGTTCCCAATCTGAGTGTGGGCACATAAAAAAAACTCTCTCCTGAAAACTCTACTTTGCTGTGATGTCTACAGAAATAAATTAAACAAGACTGCCAGTCTCATTAGCACTACTTCCTCCTGCTCGTTCCTTTGTATTCCCGGTCCATTCACTTGTATCCTCTGTATTTCCACTGCCTGGCTGCTGGGGACAAGACCTGTCCTTGTCCTTGGTGCTGCCATGTGACAAACCCAAATCCATAGGTAGGCTTTACTGTAATGCGGACACTAGTCCGGAGGGGTAAGGATAATGCTAAAAATCCTCTGTGTGCAACATGGCATGTTCACGGTTGTGTTCTGGTGAAATCCAACCTCTTCTTGGCTAGGAAATAGCATTTGTGCTTCTTTCCTTTCTTTCCCTTCCCCCTTTCGTTATATTCTACAGGCTATACTGTATTGTACAGTTTGATACGTTTAGATATTTACAATTTAACTTTCCAGACAGAAATACACATGCATGAATTGCAACTTGACATAAAAAATGTGGTCGAGCTTGTGGGGATTTTGTGATTCAGAGGAATTGGGACTTGTCACAACTTTGGAAATTTTCTTCTAAGGATTTGCACATTCTGCGGTGGTACTTCAGCATGCACACAGCTACAAATAGCGCTGTCACCAGCAGATGGTAGGTGGTAGGATCAACCTGGTTATTGTTTCACCTAATCATTCCCACCCTTTTAGGTGGCATTTCAGTATTTACTCATCCTTCAAGCTGCCAGTTTTTAAGCTTTGAAATGTAACAAGGGAAAGTGGCATGGTGGTTAGTTAACTGTTCCTACTTGTCTCTCTCTTTTGGGTATACATATAGGGAGTTTTGTAATGTGTCCTTTATTCTTGTATGTTTGCTCAAACCTCTTCAGTACTGTCTTTAACAATACTGCTAGACAAGCGAATTTCTCCCTTCTGCTTTCTTGGATGCTTAGATCTGGTGACTGGATTATCTGTTTCAATGGAATTTGTAACCAGCTATATCTTCCTACAAATTTTATTATTCCTTTAGTTTCTTTTAATTCTTTTTTGACTGGGAGTGGTACATAAGAATACACAATCTGTTGAAACCTAGGTGTTGCTGCTTTTCTACGTGGCCTCAGTTAGCTCTTTGTTGTTGTTGTTTTGTTTGTTTGATTTTAGCCAGTCCCATTTGATTCGCTTCTCTTGGAAAACAGCAACAGCATTTAATTTAATTATCTTTCCAAACCTGATCCTCTGGAATTTTCTTGCCATGCTGAAATAGAATGATTTCAGTGGAGGAGGAAAAATAAGAAATGTTAGGGACTACATTTTTATTTAAAATAAATTAAATTCAGTGGGTGACCTTTTTTGTAGTTATGCAATGCTCACTTCAAAAATGAATTCTTGTCAAGGTTTTTGGAAAAAGAATTGTGGGAAGTCTTGGTCCCCCCTTTTTTTTTTTTTGAAAGGGGAAAACTATTTGTTATTTTTCTCTGGAAATGGGTTCCTTGGAGTTGGCTGTAGTCTGGAGAGTTTTTTGTTAGTGTTTTTGCTGACACTTTTCTAAGGCTTGCTGGTTTGCATTTCAAATCTCCCTGCTGTTTATTTGCTTGCAGTGTTTGCAATGTCACTTCAGTTATGCTCATGAATTTTTTTAGACATTTATCCTTCACCCACAGCTAACGTTAGATCTTTGTTATTCCTGGTTCCTACCTTTGCCCTTCAAACTCTTCCTTTTTTTTCCCCTATTCCCTAAAAAGACTGAAATGTCAACTAAAGAAAAATACTGTCGAACAGGTTATCTTTTTGTAACCATGCAGTCTTAAAGGTGGTTTGCTTCTGTACTTCTGTAAAGCACATTTTACAAAAAGTCCTGTATGTTTTTTTAAAACATCTGTGCACTTATAGGAAAATTACTTCTCATGTTGTGCATGTTTGCCAAAAATACCCTTAATGCTTTTCTTCCCCACTAAACTCCTTTTTCTAAAGTGATAAAAATGTTTGTGTTTGATTGTTGAGAGTTGCCTCAGAGAGAGCCTGCCTTCAGTGGGGAACGAGACGCTTTTTGTGGAGTTCTACATCTAGTGCATTATAATGCTCAAAAGCTAGATGATGAGAATTACCATTATAACTGTTTTCTTTTTTTTAAGAAACTGGTGCTATATTGGTTTTGTCTTTGTTTTGAAAGTGTAGAAAATTGGAGTAATAATTCTCCCTATCCTCTCAAAAGACTGAAATGTCTATTAAATTGGAGGAAAATGCTTATCTACTAGGTTATTTTTTCATTATCATGCAGAAAAACCAACTTTTCATTCTGTTTTAATTGAAAACATCAAGGAACTAGGCCATAATGTGGTGCAAGCACAGTGCACTTAGTATAAAATAATTTAAGGGGACTGTATACAAACTGGTACTTAGAGGATATTGGCAGGAGGAAATTTCAGGGCATCAGTTACAAATGTTCCTATCAGTGCTATTTGTGATGTCTGCGTTTAATGCTTTCTGTGCTTCCCTGTCCCTTTTGTGCCAACCTCCCACTGAGGGAAGGGGGGCTGGGGCTGGAGGATTTCCTCCTTGTGGATGGGGGCAGAGACCCTCAAAGCGCACGGGGACGTGCGAGGAGAACAGCCGGAGCGTACTGCTCGGTGGTGGTACAACGTTGTTCTCAAAGCACCCTGTCTTACCCCGCCATGGAAGTGCCCAGCTTCAGGGGATTTCTGTGCGAGTGGGACCCAAGTGGAGTAGCAAGGGGGTTTTTGTGGACTATTGTGTTCTTTTGCAGTTCAAATTTAACATGTATGGTCTTCCTCCTAGTACTGGGAAATACAAGTCAATCAGACTTGCCGGTCCAGATTTTCTGCTCGATGGCCGACAAGGGACATCTTGGATTTCTGTGTTACCTAGTTTGAGACCTAGGTACAAAAATACTTATTTGGGTGCACATGCAGTCAGTTGCTCTGTAACCGACTGGGGCAGCTATTGCAAGTGACACTCTGCCTGTGCTACGGCCTGACGAGCCATTCCTTCTTAACTTCAGTGACCTCTGCTTTGTAGTCGTAAATCCCGGCGAGCTGCTGCACTTGGTGCCGTTCACGCTGCAAGCCAGCTGCAAGCATTGAGTTTGTATGTTGCAAAACAACTTCAGTTAATGACACACACGTTTGAATGGAATCTTTTCTCTAGGTCAAGCAGACAGAGTCTATCTCTGGCTTGTAGTCCTCTGTCTACTTCCACTTGTTGATGAAGAAGTGGCGTGAAGAGAGCAACTTTGCCTCTTTGGAACCCAAAACAGAGCTATGGCTGAAGCTTCATGAGTAGCAGACCTAACAAACTGGAGCCTTGTACTTTCAGCTGATCCCACCAAGCTTGTTGTGTCTCTGTGGTGGGTTGCTTTTTTGTTGGGTTTAGAGTGTAGGTGCAAAGGGAAAGAGGCAAGGGCTGAGATATTTAAATCTTCCTTGATAAAGAAATCTGAAAAATGTGAAACACACCAAAATCATTCTTTTTTCTAACAGTATGTGCTTCTTGGTTTGTGCTTATATAAAAGTACAGAAAGGATGTTATGCAAATAAGTGTTTCTTAGCTTGACACTCACTACGCAGCCACCTGTTAAAACATAATGGTATGGATGAGTCCCAGTACGAGATCTGAAAGCTTTGCTGCTTGTGATGAAATATGTTTACTAACCTTCAGAAAGCAGATTTTGTTATCAAAGTAGAATTTGAGAGCCTGAAAATTTGAATGTATGTGAACTTTGAAAGTAGTACATAGGCTGGAAGATAGTGTTGCTCTAGTAACAGAAACACCAGCCAGTTGACTCCTGTAGAAAACGTCACTTTGTGCTTCTAAACTACAAATGTGGGCAAGGCTGGGTTTAAAAGCATGTTATTTTTTGACTGTCTTCAGATTTAACAGTATCAAAAAGAACTCTTGACACTCTTGTGAGAACGCTTGACTAGTAGCCTGAACTCAGGATCAATAAACATAGTTAATTATGCATCGTCAGAGCAGCGAGAGGAGTTTATTCTCAAAATACACACGGAGCACCTACTGGAAGTTGCTGAAGTCTATCAAGGATGTTTAGTTGTGCCTCTTCTGTCACCTGTGGTTAGGTATGTGGCTATACAGTGTTTCTGAGCATCTCTGCCTACATAAGTCTGTGCATAAAATGTTTTGAAGAGAGTGGTTGTTTTGGACCATTTGAAAGCGTTGCCTACAGTTTTGAAAAACGTAAGTTTAAAGGAACTCTGAACTGTCACTGACCACATGGAAGGAGGTCATGTTCACCAATTAAAGTTGTTAATGTCACACTAGACCTTCGGGTTTCTGAGCTGGAAATGCTAATATGCAATTTACACCGATTGTTTTTCGTAATCCTGCATGTAAATCTTGAATATACTCTTGCTGTGTCTACAGCTTGAGTTCCTGCTGTTTGCCTCCAGCATTGTCTTACTACCTGTGCAGCAGCTTTAAGACAGACCCGTAAAGTCTCCTGCAAAGATAATGTTGTATCTTCTCCCTGATGGCTGCGGAGAGCTGTAGAAACAATTATACTTGTGAATGTATATACATGTAATGGAACAGATCCTATTTACACACTAGGGGCCAGATCCTTGTGCTGTAAATTGGGATCTGACCCTATAAGAATGTTTGGTTTTTTTGTGAAGTTGATCCATCAATAAGACTAGCGGCAATACTGAGGAACAGCAATAACGAGGGAGTCTCCAGTTATCTTGGAGAGTTTATTTAAGGAAGGTCTTGAAACAGGCAGTTTAATCATCGCTTGCGGCTTTCTCGTAAATGAAGAGCTCTACCTATTCCTCGCTCAGGGTGAAAGCTCAGTCAGCTTAAGTATACAGGAAACACCAACAACTCTTTGACAAGCACACTGTTTCCTTCATTTATATTTACGGTCCTATTTGTATATGGGAATTTATTAGTTATGTTTCACCAGTTGCCCTGTAATGTCCTTTTTATCTGTTGGCATATCAGTCATAATGTTGATTTAATAGTATTTAATGTTCTTTATCTTTTTTTTCGGTCTTGAGTCACCCGGTGCATTCAGTTTGTTAAGCCCTTGTCTTCTCAGGCTACTTTTGCTAGTGCCTTTCTGTCTGCCTAAGGTATGCTTTGTTTACTTTGCCTTTGACTTGCACTGAAGTTTGTTACCTCATCTCATTCAGAGCATTTGTTTTCCTTCTCCCTCCCCCACCTTTCAATTTCTTAACTAGCTTAATACTCCAGTCCTTATTATAGTGATTTTTTTCTCAGATTTTCAAGTTTTTTCCCTCCTTACCATTGTTCTCTCTACGATTTTCATCCCGTATCTGTTATTCTGTAACTGTATCGATTGCTGTGTCAATGAATTGCTGATGATATTTTCAAATTCTTGCTTTTAATTACAAGTAAGATCTCACCTTCTCTTTTCCTATTGCTCATATTATTTATCTTAAGCTCTTATACCTAAAATGTGAGTACAAAATTTATGCCCCTTTGATTTATCTAGACTAATTTTCCAATGAAACAAGGCTCTTTCAGTCCTTCATAACTTCAGGATCAAGTGGGATTACAGTGGAACTGATGGTTAAATTTGTGCAAATTTTGTGCAAATTAGTAGCTGGCTCGGAAGGCCCTTGCTAGCACTGCAAGGAAAGACATGGAATCAAATGATTAGAAAATAAAATGCAGAAAAGTAAACTGCTACTCATCTGTGGAGTATTTGCATGTTGTTACAATGGTTACGTGGCTGTAAGATGGCTAGCACGTGAACTGCGCAGCTTTAGCATGCTGCCATGCTGCAGGAATTCAAGCAGCCCTTCTTGATAGAGTTGCAGCTCATTCATACATAAGCTGAGTTCTGGTTTAAAGCATGTTCTGTCTCAGTAAATCTGCAGCTGTGTGCCATTCTATAACCAAAATGCATGTAAAGAAAGGCATAGCTTTTTGTATACCTTTTTGGCCTTTAAAGTTACTAAGTATTTTGTTATTTGAGAGACTAACTGCAGGTAATTGATTCATGAGTTTATTTCCTTGGCAATTTCTGTGGTATCTATGCTGTGGATGAGTTTGGTAGTTCAGACTAGTTTAGGATGTTTCCAAACATAGGTTTGAATGAGAAGCTCTTCGAAGTAAATTAATTAACCCTGCTAATAACACTTTGGCTTGTATTGTGAAGTATTCTTGAAGATGACAAGCTGGATTCCCCTTTAATGAAAATATTCCAGGAATGCAACAAATGTCCTCAAGCTGTTAGCATCTAGTCATTAAGACAACTAGGTACAACCCGCAGCACTGTCCCCCCAGTGCGAACACAACACTCCTGAGCTGAAGTGCATGTGGTGTGGATGTCAGATCCTCAAAACCTGTCATTCTGTTTTGCAGATCCACTCCAGTTCTGTTGTGGTACTTGCTAACGTAAACCGAGATTTTGAGACCTAAGGTGTGATTTTTCTGTCTGGTAAAGGCAGGCTTCAGGCTTCGCTTCCTGGTTCATCTCAGGATAACTTCGGCAAGGAAATAGCTTGTGCAGGTTCTAACTACATCCTTTGAGAAGGAAGAGCAAATCCATGAAATTAAAGCATTTGATACTGTAAATAATTAAATTTGCCAAGATATTAACATTTACTTTGGAACTGCACTGCAGAAGGAATAAAGGTTTGCTTTCAGCACTGAAAATGAAGCTGCTATTGCTACCAGACTTTGAATGAGAGTATTGACAACAGCCTCAGCAAAACATGCTTTGGAAAGGATGCCTTTCCAGTAATTTAGATGACTTATAAGAAGCGTTGAGGCTTTGAAGAAAGTTCATTACCCAAAGCATCACTGTACTGTGGACCAGAACCAGCAAGCAAAATAGCTTTCTCAAGTAATAGCAGATTACAGCTATCAAGAGGACCTGAATATTCGGGAGTGAAAGAAGCTAAAAAGAGTGCATTGTTAACGATGGGGTATAAGCAACGAAGAGAGCTTTTTGGGTTCTGCATCTGTCCTTAAGTACTGGTAGCTTCCTGAAATACTAGGTTATGCGCAATATCAGCTTCGAAACCTGTGTTGCTTGCTAGCACTTTTTCAAATTATTTCCTGGGTTGTGTGTGTGTGTGTGTCTTTTCCCTCCCCCTCTCTGTGCCTGGCGGTAGTCTAAATTTGAGAGAGCAGCAAAGTGATATTACAGATTCACTTTCCTCGTGCGGCCTGCCTGTGCTGGCTGTTTTCTACATTTAAATCTTTTTTTTTTTTTTTTTTCATTTAGTTTTGTAAGGGCAACAGCTGAAATATTCCTCATCTATTCCTCAGAGTTTGCCAGTACAAGCTGTTCTACAGCTGTCTAGGGACGTTGGAAAAAGGGAGGCTGTTTTCCACCTACTTAAAATAGTTCATAAGTTTTGTGCCCTACAATATACTGAGTAGAGCTCATATTTTTGCAAAGGAAGCTTGTATAGCTTACTAAATCTTGCAGGTAACTGGAAAGCTGATGGGCTTCCGCCAGCATCACGGTTATAATATTACAGGTAGCAGGTTAGAATGGTGCCATGCTTAGTATGGTGCTGCTGGCCATTTTCCTTTGAAAATGCTGCCCTGGTTGTGGCCGTGTCATTCAATATCGTTTGTGGTAATGTGTGCAGAGAGAGATGCTTCTGTTCCAGAGGTTTTATGCAAGGGCTCATATCTTTGCTATACGTGACTGTGTTCATGGGTGGACGGATCAGAGCTGCGTGCATGTAGAAAGTTTTGCCTAATGCTCCCGCTACATTTGCCTAGAGGCTCCCTTCTGCTCAGGAGCCTGGTGCTGTGCTTTTGGAGGAGCATTGCTTTCAGGCCCTACTGCTCTTCTGTCCCGTGTGACTGTAGGTATCCAGCTGGGCTTCTTGGATGTGTGCAGAACTACATATACGTCCCTTTAAATGTTTTGATAGCGGGGAATGCTGTGTTTGTGGTATGAGGTTGTTACAGTTTAACAAAAAAGTGAGCTCTGTAGCTCCATCCCCTTGCTGACTCAGTACCACTGCAGTCGCTCATCAGCTAGGGTGGGATAAATTGCCTTTTTAATACTACGTAAAACAGATCTCTGTGCAACAAATTGTTGTTCCTTATGAAGAGAAAAAAGAAACATTAGCAGCTTTCATTTCAATGAAAATGCTCATCTAATTGTATCAGCAGTTGGTAAATACCAATGCTTTTAAAGAGGATATATGCAGGAGGTACAGGATATGTGTTCAAATGTTTCGCTGTCTTACTTTCAAATTAGATGTGAAACAAACTGCAGTCTCATCCTTTCCCATAATAAAGAAAAGGTCTTAAATACAGAAACTAGAGCAATGCAATAATCAACAGCACTGTTGCTTCCAAATGGGTGACTGCTGAAATTTTAATTCCATTAAATTCTGTGCTTTGGAGATGCAGCTTATATTTTCAACCATTTGTCTAGCCACATAAATTGGAATGGGTTCAAAATGCTTGCCAAGAACAAATCTGTAGGAAGAGATGTTATACTTTGACCCAGGTTCAGGTTCAACATGTTCTAATGCAACAAGAAATAAATATTTCTGAAGACTTATTTAATGTTCAGCTAAGGGAGGAAAAAAAAACTATCTATGATCTGATATGCACTTGCTTAATAGCATGCACATGCTAATTTTGTATGTGTTTCTTTCTAAGTTTCATCTATTTTAACTTGTTTGTCCTGTCTTTTTCTGTTGGTGTGACCTTTATGGAAAGCGTGGATGTAGAATCCAAGAGAGAATTTCTTTTTTATTTCGATTACCCACTATCCCCAGCAAATTATAAGAAATTGAAGTAAGTTAATTTTCTTACACAGATGTACTTAAAATTTTAAGCATCTTCTATTGTTTAAAAAACTTTTCCAGTAAGATGTAGTGAGCATTTTGAGCATGAACAGGTTTGGATCTTTCCTTACATCTTGTACTTTGTTTGCAGCTGTCTGTATGGGGTCCAGCACAATCGCCAAAGACTACATTTAGTGTGTTGATGATCAAGTTGACAAGAGATGGTAGTTGGGCATCCACATCGCTGAGAGCTTTCTTGCTGAATACAAAGCACTTTTTGACTTTCCTCTGTGAGCTGGACAGGGCTGCTGTTGAGAGCTGCTTGTTTTTCTCTTGGACAGACCGCAAGATGTGATGTAACAGGCCAAGTTGTGGTTAATAGCAGTGGGTGAGACTGGGGCCGGGAGTATCTGCTTGATGCATGACATGAGCTAATGGATTCAGTTTTTCTGTAATAAACACTATTTCTTAGAGTGCTGAGTAATTGGGGTGCTTCGATTGTAAGGTGAAGTTAGTTTTATTTTTCATTAAAAAAAATATTTTCTGAATAAGTTCAAAGCAATTTTTGTCAACTCCTGCTACCTTAGTTGGTCTCTGACCTAGGGAGTTAGGAGAGAATTCCCCGAGACCAAGCTGCACGCACAGGATTGCTGTGTAATAACCAAAGGCATTTTGCTTACGACTTTGGAGAACTTCCAGGTGATCTAAAAGGTAGGAGACCATGCTTCTCAGCAAGTGCCAGGGTTATGCCTTTCAGTGGTCATATGGCAAATGTAAAATCAAGAATGGTGTAAGAGCATGCCACGTATTAGGCTTTGACTGAATTGGATATCACCTTTGGGTAGATGCAAGGCAGGGAAGAGAAAAAGGTTTGTACTTGTATCCACATTAGAAAACTTCTTATCCATGATTCCTATTTTTTAAATTCATTAAAATTAATGAAGTAACCTAAGGTTTATTTTTTGAGTTACAAGGGACTCTTGAAGGCATGAAAATGCGACTCATGCATACTTTGTCTGTTTTAGGGAAGTTTTCTAAGTCTTAGAATGACTGGGGCTCTCTGTCTCTTTTTTTAAGTTACTTTCTTGCAAAATATAATGAAAAATAAGTATTTCCTAATCTCTTGATCACTATGCTGACATCCCAAAATGTCCTTTTTCAGTGAGAAAATGCTATTTGGGGCATCTTGTTTTAATGCAATGACAAGATCAGTGTTATTAATATACCCTCCAATTTGCCTGTAAACGGCTGCAAAAATTTAAATTTCTTTTGTTTGTTCAAGGTCAAGAATATTTCTGGTTTTCTGAAGTTTGAGGAAGTCTTCCTATTCCTAATCCTCAAATTAATTCATTTTTTTTGATCTCTAAACACTGTTATTAAAAGATTGGGATAGGCTTTGGTTATGACCTTAAATGTGTTGTCTGGAATGTCTTTAATCCATAAGTATTATTTGAACCATAAGAATTTCAGTCCATAAGGATTTTTCCTTCTGGATTTTCTTGTAGCCTTTTTTGTTGTTGTTTTTCCTTTTAATCTGTATGGGTTAAAAACAATGGGATCAAACAAAATTCCTTGTCACGTTTTTCTTCCATGTAAAATCTTCAGTTCTGAGCTTCTTTGGTATTAATCCTAAAGAAATTTTGAGCTCTAGGTCAACTGGCTAAGTAGTATTCCGTCATTGTCTTGTTTATCAACCATATTTTGATGTAGTTCTCTTCGCTCTACCCAGTTGTCCACCCAGTCCATGCTCCAAACATGCCTAACTTCAGAGGCATCTTCACTTAAAACATAAAAATGTTCTCTGATAATCTACTGAAAGCGCTTTATGAGTTCTTTAAAGATGCAGCAGGTACAGTAAAATGTTGAATTAAGCAGTGTAAGAATGTATGAGATGCAACTTTTTATCAGAAGAACATTTGGAAAATAGTTTGTGCAATATAAAATATTTGTAGAATGGGTTTTAATGGGTTTTAGGTAGAATAATGGAGAATGGCATTTAGCAGTGAGTGCTCAATGTGAAACAGTAATGTTTGTGACACTGCATGATGGCTATAGCACATGGATTGATCCTTCTGCACAGTTTTGGGAAAAAAGCAGACTTCTTGCATCCTGGATAAAGTGTCTTGTATCCTTTTCTCATATCTTGGTTCTGGTTTACAATGTGTTTGCAGGGAGATTTGCCATTGTAATCGCTTCTATGTAAACCTTCCTCTTGTTTTTTTTCCTCTTTCCTCCCTGAAATATCAAGGTAAGCAAACAACATGAAAAGAATGGGAATTTAACTTCTGTAGGACTAAACTGCAGAAAATCATGTGCTGGGTAGAAAATTGGAAACATTTCGGCGTGCACTGTAAAATCGCAGACCCACAAGGGGAAATGCTGGTTGAGTTGCCACCCAAACTGTTTCTAAGTGGAGAAATTTATTTTTGAAAGTGAAGGCAAGCTGCTTGCTCAAGATGAAAATTTACTTTTTATGGCATCTTATCAATTCCTCTCCTTCAACTTTCATCCCACCACCTCCTGCCAATTTCTACTACATGCACACACACACAAAAGCAAACATGCCCCCACCCCCCAGCCTAAAAAACAAACCCAGAGTATTTATACTCTTACTCTCCCTCAGTCCATCTGGCCTGCTTCTACTGTTGTGACCCAGTGTTGTTCTGCTTTTCTCACTTCATGGTATTGCATCCCAAATTGCCACTTCAGAAACAGTACGTGGTGCCATTTCAGCTGTAGACGGGGGGGTGAGAGAGAAGAAGCAGTGACATCTGTCAGCTAGAAGAAGAGAACCAGCTGGCAGAAGCATCGCTGAAAATAAAGTTTAGCAGTAGAAGGAAGAACAAAACTAAGGTTCCATAGTTCAGATGAGGAAATGTTTTTATGCATTATTTTATATACTAAGGAACTTGAATTATAAAATGTACACTTAGCAAAAGCATGTGCAAACATTTGTTAGTAGATGAGGCTGGTATAGTTGCAAGATTTTTCAGCTACCTCTCCTTCCTGAGGTGCCGGCATTGGAAACTGTCTTTGAGGTATGGAGGGATGTACAACTTCAACTATCTGGAAGCCTTGCCTAGACCTTGCATTTGCTTATATGGGTTAATATCGCAGGTTTTGCTAGTCGGTTTCTGCTCCTTCCAGATGTTGTTCTTGTGAATCCCGTCTGTTATAGGACAGATCACAGCTGAATGAGGAAAGTTTATTTTAAGATTAATGAAAATGTTTTGAGATGGCTTACATGTATGACTAACAATTGAAATGAATTAACTGATTAGTTGTTGAAATCAGTAGACTAACTCTGATCCGACCATATTTTTCCTCTCTTCAGAAAAAACACCAGGTTGGTGTTGTGAGTTAGCTTGATATTTGGTTTCTTCTGAAGTCTTGTGAAATGTTATATTGCTGAAATTATCTCTTGGAATAAAAAAAAAAAAAAAGCAGCCATTGCAAATTCTCAGTGGTTTCTGACGCTGTGATTTTCTTCCCTTGCTTCTGTAGCCCAGGCAGGCTAGGAGGGCAGCATGCAGCCCTTCTCAGCCCAAGCAGATGCGCAGTGAGCCTTTCCTTGTGCTGTGCCTGCTGTCTGCCCCCTCCCCCCCGTTTGCATTTAAGGTTGTCGGTGACTAAACAGCAGCTAAGCTGCTTCTGAACCCTCAGAACACATCTGTTTAGGCAGCAGAGCTGCAGTAGGAGACAGTGGTCGACATGAACCTGGAATTTTAGTGCATGTGTATGTTGAAGCATGTCTGTCTGAAACTATTAAAACCTAGCAGTCCCAGTTGGAGTCATTACTCCTAGAAAGGAGGCTTTAGAGGATCGCTTGCCCCTGTTCAGATGTATTACATCTGCTTCTGCATGAAGCATGGCTCCTGGCGTCCCTTCGCAGAGGAGCACTGGGATGGTTCAGGTGTTTTCACTCACCGCTGTGTTTTCTGGCTGTAGTGCTGGGGTGTTGGCAGCCCACTGGATTGACACTGGAATTATTGTTAACTTTTAGGTTAACACACCCTCTGTAAGAGTTGAGGAAACTCACATCTTGATGTTTGTCCTCTGTTGGCCTGTTAGAAGCTGTCCTACAGAATCAGACGGTTGCAGCAAAGAGTCTGGAAAATAAATCAGTGTTTGCACGGGGATCCTAGTGTGTGCATATCTAAGAGAATCGCTGAGTTGGTTGCGATAACAGTAACAAATTTTGTCAGCCAGGCATGGTGGCATGATATTGCAACTGAATGCATGTTTATGGCTGATACTTAGTTCTTACTCGTTCGTAGTCACTGTCACTGCACATTCAAAGCAATCGGTGTGTAACAATCTCTATTGAAATAAACTGTGAGCACACAGTGCCAGAGAGCTGAGGCGGTGTATTCAGCACTGGTAGCTGAGGTCCCCTGGTGGTTTCAGGACACTGGCTGGCCCTGGACGCTCGCTGTGTGATGCTGGCGATGGGGTTACTCTCACAGGCCTCGCGCGCTCGGCAGAAGGCCTGAGGCCTGTTCCTAGCCGCGGCAGCGCTGCTTTTACTGAGCCTCTTGGTACAGAAACCCACATACATTGTTTACTGGTCATGCTATAGAAGAGTGCTTGTGTTTGAGCTCGTGACAAACTACTAATAAAAAAATACTTAGCAATCTGTTGTTACTTTTATGGGTGCAACAGCTTCTGCTTTGGCTATGGACAGTCAAGGTTTTATAGCTGTGGAGATGTTGGTGAATAGTGCAGCATTTTGCCTTGAATCCTGACTGAGGGTGGTGCTGTTCCAAGCTGACCCTGACTTCACTCCTCACGTAGGTATAGGTTGGACAGAGAGCCTCAACTTTGGATAGGTACGCACTTTTAAAGAGACTTGGCTTAATCGCTTTCAGATGTTCTGTAGATGAACGTCAGAATCTGTGCACATGATGATGAACTGTTTGTACTGTATTTTAAGCATTAAAAATAAAACGCCCCCCCCAAAAAAAACAAAAACAAAACAACAAAAAAAAAAAAACAAAAAACGCCCACCACCAATGTAAAGGCTTAAAATGCTGAGAAATGTGTAGTTTGCATCCCTGATTCATAGGGTCACTTTAGCATTAGATACTTTCCTGATATTATCCAAAATAGTATGAGGAGGATTTTTTTTGTTGTGACGATATAGGAATGGTAATGTTATCCCCTCTAATTAATGAATTGTTCAGCTGTTGAACAGCGTTTTATTAAATATAGAACAGAAAAACTGTGTTTTAATGAAACTGTTTGAAGTACTAAAAGTACTGAGATTATTAAAATTCTTATGCCTATATAGAATGGGTGCAAGGTTGGCCCTTTCTTCCAAAGAAGTATGCTAACTGTCTTTGTTAAGGGTAGTGGCAGTTCTGTTTTGAGCTGTGGTATGTTTATTACAATGGGTGGAACTTGTCTGTTTTTTTTTTTAAAAAAAAAAAAAAAAGTGCATCTGTGGAAACAAAAAACCACTGGTGTGTGGATTCAGTTGTGGTGAGATTTTGACTGGCTGGAGTTAATATAAGGAAGAACAAAACATAATCATTCTTTAATAAAGTTGTTTTTTTTTTTTTTTTTGCCTTGTATATCTTTTCACTTTCACCTTTTCACTTCACCTTTTTCACACTTTTCACTGTTTTTCACACTTGACTTTTAGTTTTGGTGCAGTAGGTACTCTCAGGAAATCAGGAGGAATCATCTTCATAACGGTTTCACATATAACTTCACAGCTATGACATACCCAGTTTCCAGAGGGGTGCTGGAATTATTTCAAGCGTTGTCTTAGAGTGAGACCACCTCTTTCCAAAGCTCTGAAGAAGGGGTGGGGGGTTAGTCCTTCACTCTTTAGAGGCACATACAAATATGTGCTTCCATATCCTCTTCAGATATTGACCACCGTTGTGCAGTTTGGAGAACAGAGTAGGCCTGAGTAGTTGAGAGCATCAGCTCCTTTGAGAAGACTTACAAGGGAGGGGGCAGAACAGGGACATAAGCTGCCACCTTAAGTTTGGGAATGGCTTACTTGAGATGGGCAGAGAGATAACTAGTCAGCAGGCACCATCAAAGTCCATGAGCAATTACAATAGGCAAATGTGTGTTTGTCACTTCAACTGTGGCTCACTTGAGTCATTAATTTCCTGCCAAAACAGAAATATCACAGAGGCGTTCCTGTGCTGCTGTCTGCGTGCACTGTATGTATCCCTTGATGTCTTCTGACCATTGTCCATTTAGATACCAAATAATGAGTATACCAAATTATGGGTATGTGGCAATCATGGCCCATGGAATAGTTGTATTGCAGTCCTCGACATCTATCAAAGCCAGGATTAAACATATACCAAAGCCAGTGCAGGCATGCAGTCCAGCCATGGAAGCAGCCTGAAGCACAGAGCCTTGTACTGTGTGCTTTGAAAACCTCCATGCCGACCAGCAGTGCTGTAAGTTATTGAGCTGCGCGCATGTTGGGAAGTCATCAAGTTGCTGCTCACTGGAATTGCTTAAATGGCAGTAAAAATAGGGCTGGTTGTGTTGAGTGGTTTCTCTGTTTTACCTGTGCTGTAAGAGCTGATTATTTTTCTTTTATCACTTGAAATAGTGGGGGCCATCTTTCCATCTGCCAATGTATTTTAATTCTTTGTTGTGGAAAAACTTTCATATTTCCTGACTACCTTCCTACAATTTTTGAGAGTATTTAAGGCTTTTTTCTGTTTGTTGATGAACAGAATTAAGAAGTCAACAGCTGTATTTTAGTAGATAATGCTCAAAGGTTAGACACACACTGTATTAAAATGACTTTTGTAATCATCCTTGGTTTTGTTCTACAACTTAAAAAAATAAAAATAAAAATTGTAGAACACTTGCTTTTTTTTTTTAATTGCTGTTTTTAATGTTCTGTGTGTTTTTCCTAAACAGCTACTCATAAAAAATTGTTAGCACTTGTCTGTTAAAACAACGGTGGTGGTAGGTTTACTTTCTTGTTCAGTATTTTCTTCTTCACGTAAAATGATAATTGGGAAAGAAATATTGGCTGTTATAACCACAGATCTTATTGCTGTAGAGGCCGCTGTCAATTCTTACATGAGATTAAGTCACTGAGGGAATAATGTCAGATATTAGATATTTCATTTTAAAATTGCAATGTTGTTTTAAACAACAATTTTCTATATATTTTTTTTTTCACACCAGATATTGCAAGAGAATAGTAAAGCATTCGGTTTTTAGTGAAATAACAGTATTCTACTCTTCTGTCAGCCCAGGAGTGTCCCAAGACGATAGCTAAAAAAGCCAAAAGAAGTGAAACTTCCCTCTGCCATTTCTTGGAAAATTCACTTAAGTTTATGGAGAGCAGTATTAATCTTTTGTAATCTTTTTTCAGTGAACTCGCAGTACATTTTTCTGCACCATTCTTCCTTAAGCAACAGATGGCTACAAATTGTTCTTTTAGCAGCATAGATGCATGGTACAGTTACTCCTCTTCTGCTTTTTGTTTTGTGTGTAACGCACATTCACTTCTCCAGTCAGTAGTAATCAATACTGCTAAATGCATGTGCAAGTCGTGTTGGAAGTCAAGTAGTCCAAAGGTATTTCTGTCCCACTGCAGAACTGCTAGTTGTACTGAAAGGGGAAGATCTAAAGGGAATTTTAACAAAAGCAGAGTACTGCTAGCAGGCATCTGTGTAATTATCCTATTAAAAGAGTAACATCTGCATTATCTGTGCAAGTGCAGAATGGAAGGGAACATTGTTTTCTAATCCTGTCTGGGAGCATTATGAAGTTAAAAGGATCACATTTTACCAAATCTGTGTTTTAACATGGTAGCTTACACTTAATTACCTTTTAATTACCTTTCTTCTGTTGTAGGGTTTTATGCTAAGGACCCTGCCTCTGACCCTCTTCTCAGAGCTTTTCTTGCCTTTGGATAGTTTATGCCAGGTTTTATTTTTGAGTTTACCAGGAAAAGATGGTCCTACTGTTTGTCTTGAAGGCAGTTAGCCAATCTTTTTCCTTAGTGTGGGAAAAGCTCTGAGAATATTAATTTTAGATACAAAAGATGTGTTGTAGCATTCAGAAGTACGTGTGCTGAATTTAGTTGCAGAGTGCAAACTCACTGGACTACGTTTTATGAATAAGGAGTAATGATGCATGGCAGAGGCCACACAGGAGCTAGAAGAGATTATTCCAGCCTTCTGACTACTTGCAGCGTAAGCCAGGAGAGTGTATTGGTTTAAATAATGTAGACTTCTTTTTTTGCTCTTTACCCCTGAGGGAGTCTGATTTCCTGATCATCTATCTAGCCATATGCCGTAGCGCTTGCCAGGAACTCCTAGCAGTGTCACTGCCAGCTAAAATTACTTGTTTTCTGAGAACTGAATTATGTTAAGAATTGTCTTAAATTGCTGCATTGGCAACATCACAAGGTTTTGTGTACACACAGGAAAAAAAAAAAAGTTGAAGCAGCCTTACCTTGAAATTCAGATTGGAAACAGCTTCTAGCATTGAATTTGATCCAGATACTGAGAGGTGTTCTACACCTGCTCGGGCACATCGCTCTTTGTTCTTTTTCCAGTGCTTTTCTTAGCTTGTTTGTGCTCTTATACAGTACAATAATGATACATACAAATTAAACATTTACTAAAAAAGCATATTGTCTACTCCTATTTTGTACTAGTTACAGTGAAGAGATAGTAAAACTGGTAAACATTTCTGATCTTTTGTGTTAACTTTGCTACTTTTCTTTTCTCTTGCAACAGGATGGAACTGAAATACGGATATATGTTGACTAAGGAGTCGGAATAAGACTGAGTCCTGCTCTGTGATCTGTGTATACCTGGACCATGAACTTGCTCTTTGGCTTCATGCTTTAAGAACCTTTGTAGTAACTCTGTGAGAAGCTGTTGGGAATCATGGCATTCTCTCCATGGAAGCTGTCCTCTCAGAAACTTGGCTTTTTCCTGGTGACTTTTGGTTTTATTTGGGGAATGATGCTTCTGCATTTTACTATTCAGCAGCAAACACAACATGAAAGCAGTTCAGTCCTGCGTGAACAAATTTTGGATCTCAGCAAAAGATACATCAAAGCATTAGCTGAAGAAAATAAAAACGTGGTTGATGGACCTTATGTTGGAACGGTGACAGCATACGGTATGTGTGTGTTCTAGATTATGTGATAATCTGATTAAGGGTTTTTCTGAGTTGTCCAAACATTGTACTTCCTAATGCTGCTCAGTTGACAGTACTTCATTCTGTGGATTTCCTGCACAGATGGAGAGAACATTCTTTACTTGTAAGTTATGAAATGGGACAAAATTTAAATTTCCAGTCACTTGGAAATGAAGTTATCTGCAATTTTTTTTTTTATTTTTATTTTGTACTATATCTGTGTAGTAGCTGTGCCTGTTATGCCTCAGGTTATTTGTTAGAACTTGATTTAAAAAAAAAAAGTGTGGTTTTGCTGTTCTTGAGAACCTTGGGAGGCTCTTCAGTTTACACGTCAGCGATATTAAAAAATTCCTTTTGGAAGAATAACTTGCCTTGCTCATAAAGTGGGGAGACCTGCTATGTTTATTTTTTCCTCTTTTCCATTGCACTTCTCTGTCCAGTCAATTTACCTAACATTTAAGATTATGTATGTGGCCTAAGCTTAAATTTAATCATATATATCACGTTTACCTCAGGGTAGAGAACTTTCTTTTCATGAGTTTCAGTGCTTTTCTGGCAGTTATTTCTGCACAGTAGGTTGTAATGCTTCCCCTCCTCCATTTCATACAACATGGCAGTTAAGTTCATGTGTATGTGTGAAAGAAAGCATGAAAGATGTAAATGAATGGAGCATATTACCAGAAAATATTATTGGTGCATATAACGAAAATACCATGCTGGGGTGTTGTCCTGTTTCTGTTACCACTTTTCCTCTAAAAAAAGAATTTTGGAGTTTGTAAGAAGGTGCTTTTCTGTAAGGCTGAGATTGTCATCCCTAACATAGCTAACAATTATATTGCTTTGTTGTTTAAATAACAAGCAGTCCCTATTCTTCAGTTCTTCAGTAACTTCTACTGATCTGTGCCTGCGCTTTGATCTATACTGGTATTGTAATCTTATGGAGCACCACAAGCTAAATTGAGTGGTACTAGATAAATACTTGGATTGAAGACCTCCAGGCAAGTAGAAGTCCCTAAAGAATTCACAGAATCACAGAATGGTTGAGGTTGGAAGGGACCTCTGGAGGTCACCTGGTCCCAACCCCCTGCTCAAGCAGGGACCACCCAGGAGCATGTTCAGGCAGCTTTTGAAGATCTCCAAGGAGGGAGACTCCACAACCTCTCTGGGCAACCTGGTCCAGAGCTCCGTCACCTGTGCTGTGCAGAAGTGCTTCCTGATGTTTAGGTGGAACCTGCTGTGTTCCAGGTTGTGCCCATTGCCTCTTGTCCTGGTCCTGGGCACTTCTGAAAAGAGCCTGGCTCCATCTTTGCACCTTGCCTTCAGGTACTGATAGACATTGATACGATTCTGCCATGAACCTCCTTTTCTCCAGGCTGAGCAGTCCCAGCTCTCTCAGCCTCTCCTCATAACGGAGGTGTTCCAGTCCCTTGATCATCTTGGTGGCCCTGTGCTGGACTCTTTGCAGTATGTCCAGGTCTCTCGTGTACTGGGGGCCCAGAACTGGACTCGGCACTCCAGGTGTGCCCTCACCAATGCTGACTAGAGGGGAAGGATCGCCTCTGTTGACCTGCTGTTGAATTGTTTACATAAGCTTCAAAAAAACCTCTATCTGCTCTATAGCCATTACCAGTGTCCCATTATCTTGTAAGGTTGCTTGATTTTTAGGTGAATTTAAGAAGAAAAAAGCAAAGCAAAACAAACCAAACAAACAAAACCAATATCTGTCTCCAGAAGTTGAAGGGTAACTGCGTTAATCTGTGCCCTAGCTAGGATATCCTTAAGCTAAGTTCCCCTAGCAGTTTTTCGCCTGTGACGTTCATTTCCTGTTCCAAATCCTGCTGTGGAATATGTTGACTTGCTGCCAAGCAGTGGTCAAGTTCCCCAGGAGAACTTAACTGCATTTGAAGATGGGAGAAATAACCCTGTAACACTTCTGTAAGTTAAAGCTAAGTTTTGTGTAGAAATTTTGAGGTCTATGGCTAAGGAGAATTTGCAGTTTAAAGACAAGTGTAGGCAAGTGTTTTCAAATTAAGCAGTTTAGAAGGATGTAATAGAATGGTAATATATTTGTTTAAAATGCTAGTGGGAAAGGCACTATGGTGAGAGAATGGCACCATATTAAATAATGCTGTATTAAACTGACTAAGATAGTTAGTCTGTCCTCCTTGGCATACCAAATGATTTGTTGATAGCAAATGATCAGATTAACTGTTCAGAAATGAGCACATTAATGTCTAATGTTGGTGATAGTGGGTAGAAGTTGGTTCATTATTCTATGACAACTGCTCTTGCTATTTAGCCTTTTTATTTCTTTTAATCTTATCCTCTGATTGCTGTTAGTGATTACAATCAGGATTTCTGTGTTCAAGAATAAGTTCTAAGTTTGCTTGATTTGGCTGCTTTTACCCACTCAAAAGGCTTTCAGTCATTCATTAATTCTGATTGCACAGCTTGTTTGCTTTCTCACTTTTTCTTTCTACTATATATTGACCTGTCAGGTGGGTGGATCAAACGCTTTCTTTTAAAAAGTTGTACTCCAAATATACACGAGTATTAGATTTTTATAGCAGTAAACAGTTTTTTTTTTTTTTACAAAAATTATTTTGATTCTCTGCTTCTGCCCTCCCCTTCTCAAAGAGACATTCAATTGCTTTTTTGTTCTGGTAAGCAGTCTTTTATATCCTTGTTTCAGTATTAGTGTTAAAAGATTACAACGTTCAGCCGTTTTTCTCTTGATGCACTGTATATGCCTTTGTGCACCATGTTTCTTCCTAGTTGTTTCCTGATTTTTTTGTACTACCTTTTTTTTCCTAGATTTTCCTCCTCTGTACCATGTTTTTGTTGATGTTAAATCACTGCTCCACTCTTTCCTTTTCTTCTGTGCACATTAAGTGACTTCTGGACTCCCACTGTGAATCATTTGATTTTCATAAACGCTTCTTTTATCCTTCACTCCATTTCACCACATCTATATTTAAAATTATATGAAGACACTATATTATTAGCACTTAAGATTCCATATTCTGATCTTTAGCAGACTAAAGAAAACATGCAGTTACAAAGAAAAATATATTCTTTATGACTGCATGGAAGAAATATAACTCCTTTATATTAGAAGAAAAGAATCATAAACTTTCTAAATGCAATAGCCTTCTCTTATTTACTCTCATATTTGCACAAGAATTGGGCAGCTCCTAAGAAAAAAAAATAAGCACAAAATCTCTTATGGCAAAACTGCAACTGGTACTGGGGCAGATGAATCTCTTCAGATGTACGGAGGAATTTTCTATTACAGATCAGAAATTTATTTGATTCTAAAGTTGTGGAAAGCAGAAAGTGTATCATACATATGTACATGTAATTATTTTATGTAATTAAATGGGAAAATAATGTAAATTCATCATACCAAATTCTTTAATCCCAAGACAAGGGTAAATGAACAAAGAACAGTACTTTCTTTCATCTTATTTGGCTTGTTGCCACTGTAATTATAGAGTTTAGTCTGATAGCAGTCTATTTTTCCCCCACTTGCCCACAGTTCTTCTAGCTTACCCAAGTGTGTGTTACTTTAAGAAAAATGAAAAAAAGAAATAGAAAAGAAAAAAAATCGGGAAACATTTCCTGGGTTGTCATATGATATGCAAGCTACTAGTACTGTTTGTTGCTTTCCATGCAAAGGGAAGTGCCATGTCTGATCAAACAGATAAGCAGAGAAGATCACCAACAGACTGAAGAAAAGAAACGGGTGATTTTATGGAGTTTTGGATATACGACAGAAAGGTTGGACTTCAACATTGTGTACCAATGCAGAACCTGATTGTGGTAGAATAGATGCAGGAGAAGGTTTTCGTACTGGCTCAAAGCTGTCCCTTCTTTTGGGAGTTGAATTTTGATTTACGAGTGACTGAGAATCTGACTGTTAGATTCTGTCCTCTGGTAGCTCTTGAATATGGATTTAGGTCTCGCTATTGGAGTAGTTGGGTAATATGGCAAGGACTTCCATGCCAGATATCTTAATCAAGTCTAATGCCTGCTTTGCTTTTAAATTAAAGTGCTTTGTCCTTGATTTCTCTTTTTTCCTTTCTACTTGATGCTTAAATTTGGTAGATCCAGATGATTCTCATAGATTGGATGAGCAGTTTTGCAAAACCAGAATGATTTGTGCCATGTGTGCTGGTGCTGGAGTCGAGCTCTTTTGTTTTTAAGATGTTACAAAAACCACCAGCAATGTGTAGGTACTGAATTAGAGATGATAGAGTATGTCTGTGTGTGTCTGTGCACAGTTCCAGTATAGTACCTGAAGACAAGTGGTAGGTGCTTATAAGATGCATCCATTCATTGATATTTAAGCAACTTATTATTACTTGAGCTATTACAAAGCATGCATTTTTTGGTTCCCATGTGTATACCCACAGAGGTGTGTGTCATATTGAGTGTAGGATGCATATGAGTTGCAGTGTGCTTTATAAAATGCATAGGAAGACCAGTTCCGCATCCAGGGAAATTTGTATCTGAGGCTCAACAAAGTAGGGAACATTAGTGCGTAGAACTACTAATGACAAAGACTTGCACTGATTGTGTGTGTGTGTGTGTGTGTGTGTGTGTGTGTGTGTGTGTGTGTGCATTCCAGTCTCATTCTTGTCTCTATTTTTTGGTTCTGTCTGATAGTGTGTGTTGCATTATTAAACAATATAACTTCCATTTTCATTCATAGATTTGAAGAAAACACTTGCTGTCTTGTTGGATAATATCTTGCAGCGCATTGGGAAACTAGAGTCCAAGGTGGAAAATCTTGTACTTAATGGAACAGGAGCAAACTCTACCAACAATACTACTACCACTCCTGCTCCCAGCTTAGGAGCAGTCGAAAAGCTTAATGTAGCAGGTGAGTGTGGCAATATATATGGGCTGTTTAATCTGTATTTTCTCTCTCTATGCCATAATATGTTTTTTCAGTTACAGAAATCTGAAATATCTTGGAAAACAAAATTCAGAAGTCTAGCCCATATCAATAGCACTCTTAAGTCCACTGATCTTTTACAAGCTCAGAGGAAGACTTTCTGTGGTTACTAGAACACATTGAGGAAAATAATATTCTCTGCCAAAGGGGTATAGTCTACTTTATTCATAGTAAATATTTCATACTTTTAAATGTTTGCTCATTAGAAAGATGAAACTGGGCAGACATTTTTCTTGCTAAGCCTAATTACTTGGGTTGGTATGAATATGCTCTGCATTTCTACCATATGCACTTGACTGGTTGTTAACTAAAAGAAAACGTGTTATGAGTGTTACTGGCTATGATGTAAAAATGTAATTCCCTGCTCTGTCTAATAGCTCTTATGATATGACACACAGAGATGACCTACCCTGGTACCTTCAGCTTAAACACATGTTTTAAAAAGTCATTTGAAATCATAAGTTTTGTCTTCAGTGTTCACTACTCTTACAGCCTCTCAAAGCATTTGAGTGCCCCTCTGGTGGTAGAATGCCTCACTGACCTCTTCACCCACACGTCTCAGGCGTTCAGTGTTCCCAGCTGTGAGCGTGGTTGGCACACTGAATTAAATCTTGCTGTTCATACTGCTTTGTCTATTGTCCTGTCTTTTACTCTGCCACCATGTCAAAACAGATACTGACTTTCTTGACCCATAGGAAAGTCTGACTCTGCCCTGCTAATGATCTTTGCGATCCCCAAAAAGGGCACGGAGCGGAAGAGTTAGGCCAACCTGGTAAACAGGAGACAGCGGTGCTCCCAGGTCTTGCCTATGCTTGGTTTTCCCAGCAAAATAAATACTTCTGTTGAGAGGGTGTTTAAATATGGCAAAATGGAGCAGATGCAAGCTTTGGTAGAGTAATGTCATTGACAGGAAGTCTGGGAGAGAGGCTGTGCAAATGATGACACGATTACAGCATGCCAGGAGAGTTGGTGTCAATTGCTATGTCACATCAGCATTTATCCATACCAGGGCATTCAGGTCATCTTGTGTCATGGGGGGAGAGGTCTTTTGTGTCTCATTTGCCACAAAATAAAAATATTCTCGTAGGCATTTTAGCAACAGAAGAGGTATGGCACTTGCAGACTACTGACAGGGTGAACCATAGTACTACCACAAGGAATACAACACCAAATCTTAGTTGCAGATGGAATGTGAGCTAGTACAGTATTGTTATAGTTTTTGAGTTATATATAAAATGAAAAACAGCCCTGCATCTTTTCCTTTTGTAGTTGGACAAAAGAGAGACTTCATGTTATTTCAGTAGATTTGCAGATAAGTGGAAGAAGCAAACTGTTATTGCTTACACATTTGTAGGCAAAAGGACCATTGTTCTTGCCCGTCTAGGAAACATGTCTCACCAGTTCTCAGGGTGAATGAATGTTGTTGTTGGAGTTGGCTAAATTCACAGTTTCAGTACTCACAAGCAAACTTTAAGGAGCTTGGTAGTTTTCAGTTTGTTTGATCAGTGGCAAAGAACACTATCCGTCTTATTAGAGCTTCAGGTTTTTTTACCTTTGACTCTTGGTGCACTAAGTTTAAAATACCTAACTGAAGCAACTATAGTAAGTAACGACGACAGAAAAAACTTTAAGAAATAATTTCTTAAGGTTTGATTAATATATTGCTCTGGTGCCTGTTTGGATGATGTTACTGTTCAGGTGTCTCCAGGCTGGATGCTACCAATAGAATAGAGCTTGAGACTAACCCTTGTGTATTTACTAGTTAAAGTGCTTACTCTGTCCATTTGAAGAAATGAGTGGAAATTCATCTCATCAGAGGCTCTTCCAAGTGGAAGTGAAAAGTTATTTTCTACTTCTGTTTTCATAGCAGTTTTCTGACAGTAACAAACTCTAGAAGCCATATAATTATTGTATTAAAGTCATAATATAAGTATCTTCTATGCTAGGAAGGAGTTGTTCAGAAAATAAGCTGGGTAAGTAAATGTTGTGATTACATTACCAGCTACAGTGTGTGTTTGTTTTTTCTGTAATGTTTCAAGTGTGTCCTTTTTTATTGTTCTAGAGCAACTGAGATAATCTGAAAATTGCTGTAGAGAAGGGATTTTGTTACCCAGTGGTTTGTCATTTTATTGGAGCTGAAATACGTACGCATACAAATACATGTGATACTTTCATTGCTTTCTTTATAATAGTTTATTCAGTATATTTATTCAGTTTATTCAATAGTTTATTCTTACATGATGAAGTGATCACAATGCAAACATGATAGAATTACTATTTCTCTCTTTATCAGCTGTAATATTTTAATGCTGACTTTAGAGGAATTATGTTACTTACTGTTAGTAATTTCAACTCTTTCCATGTGGACAACCATGTTAGGATGTTCCATAAATAATAAAATTGTGTTTAATATTGTTATTAATGTTTTTAAAAGAGCACTTGAATTTGTTTTGCAAACATTTTTTACTTCAGAGCCACCACTTAACACTCTGAAGTAAATTAAGTATCTAAAGCCTCATTCATCAGTGCAACAGTGGAGACTTTTAGCAGACTTTCCTAGAAGTATGCAGCTTCCGGTAGAGCTACTTCATGCATTTATTATTTTTGGATTGTGTTGTCACAATACACTGAGACCTGATACTATAATCTGTATAACCATGCCCCTTTACCTATGGAAAGCCTTCCTGAAATAAAAGAAGCTTCATGCTCAATTAAGCTGCACCTTAGCATCTATTCACAGTGATTGTGAAATTGACTTTTGTCCTCATTGACCTTTTATAAAGTTTCTTGTGTGTTAAGTACTGCCTGATCATCCACAAGTGATAAAATGAGATGTAACAGAATGACAAGAAGGTGATTACATTGTAAATATTTGTCTATTCTCCTTGCTGATTATTACTGGTCACAAGTTCAAGAACAAAACATAATATTTGTCTTATAAATTTAAAACTGACTACCATGGCAGATTAGACTTGTCAATGTGAGTGCCCTGAGCTTTTCTTCGTTATGTATTTTATGTATTGCTAACACTTTTCATTAAGAAAATAAAATAAAAGATACTTTTTATTTGCATACTAGGAAGAACAGAAAAAATGATTAGTCACCATTTCTCCTCCCAAAGCCCATCTTGTAAGTGGAATCTTTTTATTAGGTACATTGCTGTAAACAGAAAGCAATTGTAAAAACAGTATCTATATGCTGCAGGTAGAGGATTGTAATAATGCAAGAATCCTGATTTAGTTCCAGGGTCCAGTTACTGGAATCAATCCAGTTTGTTTTTAAGATTTTATCTGACTGTAATAAACACAACAGGTATGTGGCCATGAGTCAGATTTATGGATTGCAAAATTCTCTTTTGTGAAAATAAGGACACTGACGCTTTCTTTTTTAAATTTTCCACATCTATTGACATTGTCTGTATAGACAACCAGAGTAATAGTATAAAAAGAGAATATTTATCATACTGAAATGTATGGATGTTTTCCTCCTGTTCATACATATATCGTTTTTAGCTCAGATGTGAATTTGTGTCCAAGTATGTCAGTAATCCAGGTAACAAGGAATGAACATGTTTTGAGAAATGGTTGCAAGTTGCAGTTGCTGAACAAGTGGTTGAAAAATCAATTTGTTAAAAAATGCTGATGTGTTTATCGATGAGCTGAGGTCAGGATATTTAGTTTTGCCAGTATACATGTTGATGGTAAAATATCTGTTGGCCCAGGAAAGTTCTTATGTATAATTAATAAACTTGCAAAGTTACTTCTTCTAATGCACATGAGCTAAAACCACCTTCAGTTACTGCATTCCCTTGATATTGAATCTGCATTCCCTTGATATTGAATCTATCATCCTTCTTTCTAATGAAGAAAATTAATAATCTTCTATGTACTTTTTGATATTTTTCATATTCTTTTGTGGATATACATATCCAGACTGAGAGTGGTCATCGCAGCTGCCTGAACAGATCTGCTGTGTTAGTGGGCAGCAGGTGCCTCTAACTCTGACAGTGTTGATAAAGGGATACACAGCCTCTACAGTCTTGAAGGTATAGAAACAGATGAAAACTTCTTCTGACTTGTGTCAATGAAGAAAGACCTAATAAATAATCAGTTTTGTAGCTACTTTCAAAACAACTGTAACTACTCTTTGTAGTCAGAAAGTCATTTGAAGGGCTGCCAAAGGTCATCTTAAACTTTTATCAGTAACTTCTGTAGGTTTTCTTGATAAGTAAATGATAGCAGCAGGATGAAAAAGATGAAATAGGACAGTTTGTTGAGGAAAATAAAAACATCAGGAGAGTAGCTGGCTATCAAAGAATTTAAAAAAATAAAATAAAATAAACAATGTCCAACAAATGGAATGTAGTCTGACTGTGGAAAGTGTGAGATAATATAAGCCACAAAGTTTGGGGATGTCCAGATAGGTGTTGGACTGGAAGGTTTTACAATCTGGAGTATTTTGCTAAAATCATAAATTATATCATAAAGGAATGAGCAATGCCTTCTGTGAAAGAGCCTGTCAGTGAAGGAAAAAGGAGACACTGGCCTAGGAAATAACCAAACTGCTTGGCAGTTTTTGAATAATTATCTATATTTATTTTAGGATTAGTAATACATCCAGAAATTGAATTAAAACTGGCTAAACAGTACCCATCATGGCTATTTATCTCTTGTAACAGCCTAATAGAAATGTTTGTGGTTTCCTAAAAACAGTTTTGATCAATCCATCAGCCTGTGCGTTGACCACAATAGCATGAACAAGCAATTTATGTGATAGATATTACTTGGTACAGAGCCCATGACTTTTTCTTTCAGTCGAGTAGCCTCCTCATTATCATTATGAAACCCAAGATATGCTGCTATTTGGAGATTACTTAACATAAGTAAAATGTATTCTTTGAACAATATTTATAATTGTACTTTTGCGCAGATGTGCAAACATCCTAGGAATATGACTCAGAGTGTTTAAAATTTAGAGGCTGTGTGGAATTAGTTATTCATCACTTTCCAAAAGTCTCTTTATCAGTTATGCTCCTTATTTGGTAAGCCATGGAGAAATGTAGCATTTTTTTTTAGTTGTTTCACCTCTGGCTGTCAAGCCTGCTGTAGAACCGAGACAGCAGTGGTGAAATCTGTGGCGGAAGATTTTATAGTGGTGTGTACAGTTTTTGGCACATTAAATGATCTGAAGAAAATCCATCTGGATTATGCTCGTTCATGATAAGAAGGTGATAACAGTTGGTAGGAGGAAATGTTGAGGATTTAGCAAGGACTCTAACTTGGCTCTCCTTGACTTAGGTAAACTCAAACTTGTATTTGATTCATTTTTCAGTTCACATTTAGAGACCAGAAATCTCTCTTCCTCTTCAAGGAAGTCCTCTTCTCAGGCAAATTGCATTGTTGATTTATATGTAGACTATACAGAGTATTCATATCCATATTTAGTTTAGATTTAGTATTTGTAATGTGTTGCTACACCTGGTTTCTTCCGCTGAATTTAGTTTTGCAGAGTCTTTCATTGAGAAATCTAAGAGCAAAACAGCTTCTCTTTTCTTTTGGTTTGCTTGAAAGGATAATGGAGTTCAAATTCTTTGTGTCACAAATATCTTTCATCCTAATCCCAAAGGACTTGAGAATGGGGCCTCTGCTAGAGGATGAGGTGAGCTAATGGACTGCATAGGTGATGTTAGAAAGCAAAGTTGTGGAGCACCTTGGATCGCTTGAGTGGGAAGTTAGGTGTTCTTTCCCCCCCCCCGCCCCCCCCCCCACTCATTTCTC
>VXAA01006433.1:556752-593102 GCA_013399115.1 Anseranas semipalmata
CCTCCCCCCCCCCCCCCCCCCCATTTAGATCTATGTGTAAAATTATAATTATACTTTACTTTTTCTTCTTTCCTCCTCGAAATCATCGAACACCCTTGTTGATTTGATACTGGCAATTTTCAACTGCTTTTTCAGAACCTCCACTTGATTTATGAAAGAGTTAATTGTTAATAAAGATGCTTACAAGGCTTTAGCTGATTGGTTTCAGATGCAATGAAGTCTTTTTTTTCCTTCTCTCTGTCTCTCCCCTCTGTTTTCATTTGTCCAAGTTGTTTTTGAAAAGCTTTTAAGAGTTTTGGTAGCCATCTTCTCTGCATTTGTGGAAAGTAATATGTTCTCACATACATAAGAACATATTAATCTAAACCTTGGGTGTATAGCAGGTAAGTAAGAGTTTTGGTCAATCTTAAAACAGGAAGCTCTGAGGCACTGCCAATAATTACACACTAGGTAAATCTTAAATTACTGTTTTAAGATGATAAAGTAGAAATGGGAAAATGTGAAACCATGGCACCTTCAGGCAGAGCTTCTCTACACCACAGCCTCTGTTGCAACTGAATCATTGGATCCATGTGACAGGAACGAGATGAGTTTAATTTAGGCAATTTGGCTTTTAACGGTAGGGCTTTTCTAAGATAAACCATTGATTTGTTTCATAGTTTTGTGGGTCAGTATTCTGCTAAGCATATTTCATCAGATAGGACAATCTCCTTGCACAAAAATGATCAAAGAATCTGTCCTGTTTTCTTTGTATGATTTTTTTGATAAGCAGAGTGTGTGGGTTTTGTGTTGTGGGTTGTTTTGGTTTTTTTGTTTGTTTCTGACGGTGAAATCTTGCTGTGTTCTTCAGGCAGCTATGGGAAAAATTTGATTTAAGCAAACTGAAGGAAACTTTCAGTACCTCATTCTTGAAAACACTGCTAAACTATAGTGGTATTAATTATGAATATGCATGTTACAAAACATTTTTTTTAAATAAAGATGTTGATTTAAAGTAAGGGCAAAGGTGCTCTGAGGCTGATGTCTTCACTGTACTTCTATGCATGTTCAGTAAAAACTAAAATTTTGATAAGTGTCACAATCTAACATTTTAGATAGTATAATTGCACTGAAAACTGCCAGTCTGGTTGTTTACAAAGTGTTCTTTTGCATTTAAAAAGCAACTGTGGAAGGTTTTAATTATTTGCCTTTGATCCCATAACAATGAACAAATGACGGTTCATGCCAAATTCCCCCCACCCCGCTCCTCCCTTGTACATAGCCGATACTTGGAGAACTCCTTCCACGACTGAGAACGGTTCAGTATCACCATGCCGTATGTAGCACTACTCAGTAAGGGAGAATATTTTTGGTGTATCTGTTCATAGCTTCCATAGCATTTCTAGCTTATGCATTAACATGTTCTGGTGCACAGGCTGATGAGTTCTCTTTAACAACTTTAATCTTAACCATCTTTAAAATCACTCATTTGGATGCAGACTTCAGTATTTACTTGTCATCTAAGAGATGATGGCATGGATGCCTGTCAGATATCTGGCATCCTTTGTGAATATGTAGCAAGGCAGACTGACAAGTCAGCTTTGGCAATGCTGCAAGCAGGCATTTTTATTTAATGTTACTATGGTGAGGAGAACGTTTGTCTTCGTATTTGCATGTACTTCTTCCTGCAGAGTTTGGGGTGACACACTGAAGACTTTTTAAGTGGGAAGCAAGACTCGGGTAACTTCATGATCAGTTGATTTGCTTCCATGGCTCTTTCCAATTAACTTTGTTATGCATAGGACAGACTCGTTAGTTTAACAATCTACAACCATGGTTTATCCCATAGTTCTGTGCTTGCAGAAACAAACTTGATGAAACGCTAAAGTATTCCATATTATTTTGAATTTCCAAAGCTATCCTCCTGTCTTAAGAGGACTACAGTTGGTTTTTCTTCAGTTAAAATAGTATGTACTAGCTATGGCCATGCCTTAAAAAAACAAACTAGTCCTTACAAAACATCTTTGTGTACCGGGAGTAATAGGATGTGGGCTGCACCAATTCTGATAGCCAAGAGTACAGGTTTCTCAGCGTAATGCTTTGCTTTGACTTGTATTTATTGTGCATTGTATTCTTTTTCCACACTATATATAATAGCAAGCATTTTTTTCCCATTTCTCTGTCAGTTTGCCTCCTGCAAAGGCAATAGCGTGGAGCTGAGGAGAACTGTGTGTTTTCAAGCCTCACCGTTCCAGCACAGCATAATGACTGTGCAGAAGACCACACGTGAATATTTTCCACTGCAGTGCTAAGCTCTGTTAGTAATGCTGAAAGGGGCTGTTAGTGGTCCCCTGGGCTGCATTTTGATTAACCACTTGACTACTACTTGAATTCTCCTAACATTGCATTGATTTCAGTAGCATTAATGGAACACAGCAGCACAGCTGGTACGAGGATGGACTAGCAGTAGAAAAAGTTAATTTTCTCTAAATCATACCAATGCTTTGCTACTGAAGTTTCTAAAATGTTAGTAGAAAGCATTTTGTGCTCTGCATTTAAAATCTTGTAACCTCTAGTTTATTTCTTTGAATGTGTTGATAGTGCTTTCAGCTCACACTGCAAATTCTCTCTTTAAAGAAATCTTACCAGCTGGAGAAGAAAAATGTGAATTAAATTGAGAACGTGTTAATTAGTGGGAGAAGGGAAGGGAGATCTTGCACAAATGAAAATAGCCTTAACTAGAGTGTTGCATCTAACCTTACATTCCAGATTTCGGAACAGAAATAGAAGCAAAAAGAGAAGGATTCCATAAATTAAAGTAGGAACAGTACATATATTTAATGATCAAAACCAAAAAGAGAGCAGATAAAGATAAAATTGTTTAATAGACTGATCAGATATGATTACTCTGTCCTTTTAATACTAAGGAGGTTTCTGCTTTTGTGAGACCTCCTGATAGGAAACACTGAGTTGAGCTACTATTTGTGCTGCACATCATCACAAGGTATTTTAGTATGTTTTTTTTTTTTTCACTAGTCTGAAAATGGCCTCAATGTTCCAAAGTGTATAAACTTTTATGTCACGTTAAATTATTAAGATATTTGCATTCTCTGAAGAACAAAGAGTTGGTCCTTTGCAGGCTAGATAGGCTGCTGGTGTCACAGTTTGCAAGTTCAGTAGTGTTGTGGCTTTTTCGTTGCTTTAAGTAATAGTACTCTTTTAGAACTTTGATAGGTATTCTATGTGTCATAAAACAACAATCGCTATTGAATAACTATGCAATTACATCTTTTTTTCTATTAATGATAACTATTATTCAGCTTACTGTCTGTGGATTATTTCTAGACTTTCTAACTGTACGTTTGTGAAAAACAAGCAGAATTTCTGAGCCTATTGCAAAGCACATTATTTGAAGGATGTGCATATAGAAAAGGGACAAAATATGTATGTAGCACTCACTGATCCTTATTTTTACTCTTTTTTTTTAGAGAGCAATTGGAAAGCAAACAAAAAATCAATTCCCTATCACAGGTTGTTCTTCGAGCCACATAGTTCACTCGTGGGGTTGTAAAGCTTCACTGAAACCAACAAAAACCTCTGACACTGAGTTTGCTTGTGTGAGCAATAAAGACCTGTTCCTGCGATCTGGTGTTTCAAGAGTTCGGTGTCAAAGTCATGTGATTTTAACCAATCTGTCCTTACTCATACACAGCAACAAAGAAGAAGTATCTTTGCTAGTGCAAGGTCAGGTGGCTTAGCTTAAATCTGCCAAGTCATTCATGCTAATGTGCCAGACTTTGCACTGAAATAACTGATAATTGTTCACAAGCTCAGTTTTGCCTGCTGTGCACTAGCGATCTCTGATACAGAGCTGTTAATCTTTAAACAGCCACAGACATTTGCAAAGTGAACATATGGCAGCTTTCTAAACATGGAGATGGAGTTTTAGTTGTATATTGAGTGTCCCAGGGCTTCACGAATGAAGTACTACATTTAAAAAGCATCTGTGTGCTCTTAGGTTTATAATATTCTCACATGCATGTTTCCGATGTCAGTGCATTGACTTTCAATGTAATATCATATAAGGTAAATGTTTAATCTGTGCATAATAGCAGTCAAGAGGAAATAAGTTGTGCTTGACTTCAAAAACACTTGGGTGTCTGTAGAATACAAATTAATATCATGGACCTAGCTTAAGAGAAAAAAAGTGTGTTATCTATTGTTGTTTTGTACTGACTTGACAGTTTGCATTTTTAACTGTTGGCATAAAGTTCTAAGTTTTGGCTGGAAAAAGGATCTCAGAACTTGCATTTTAATTGTTATAAATCCTAATTAAGGATAAAAATCTATGTGGTTTCTTAAATACTATTTTCCAACAAAAGTATCATTAATGTCTGGCTTAATGATGTATTTTTCCCTTTTACAAAAGAACTTAATACTTCTATCCAGGCCTTTTTAACGAGAGTCTTCATAAAACATTAGGGCTTGGGTTTTTTCATCATCTCTACATGAGGAAGAAACTCTGTGCTCTTGACTTGTATTTTAAACATGCTTTTTTCATTCTTTGGAAGATCAAGGTGTGTAATCAGCATTCCCAGGGTTCCTTTTGCTTCATGTGCTCTTTGTAATCTGTATAAAAGTCTAAGTTCTTATCATAGAATCATATCATAGAATGGTTTGGGTTGGAAGGGACCTTAAAGATCATCTGGTTCCAACCCCCTGCCATGGGCAGGGACACCTCCCACTAGATCAGGTTGCCCAGGGCCTCTTGTAGTTTAAAACTATTCTCCCTTGTCTTATCATTTTCTGCCCATGTAAAAAGTCGCTCTGCATCTTTTTTATAAGCCCCTTTAAGTATTGAAAGGCTGCAACGAGGTCTTCCCGGAGCCTTCTCTTCTCCAGGCTGAACATCCCCAGCTCTCTCAGCCTTTCTTCAGAGGAGCGGTGCTCCAGCTGCTAGTATCTGCTTGAGGTGGTCACAACTGTCCTTGCATACATACGATTTGTTCTCCTCTGGATTGCAGTCGAAGGAGAGTTAGCATGGATGATGGAAGCCTGGGAACAAAACCGGGAGTGACCTTATTGGGCAGTACAGGCACATTCAGAGCTAGACACATGCTAGGAAATACTGTCCAACCCATGTTTCTACTGCTCGTCCAGCAGTGCAACAGGGTGTGATGAGGGCAACCTGGGCTGTTAATTTGTAGCTATGAGTTTATATTTAAAGGGGTTGTTCACAGCACCCTTGACTTTCAATATTTTACAAGGCCATTTCCTCTGTTTACAACTACATCAGCTGTTCTGAACTATAGCAAGGGTGGGGAAAGGAGCCTTTTTGTTGCCCACAGGTCAATAGCTGTTACAGGCAGGCTCCAGCACACTCCTCATGTCTAGTTAGTAGTGAGCAGCTAGAGGAGTTGAAAAGTAATTCTTCATACAGATTCTGATCAATGAAGAAAGAAAAGTTGGGAGGGATGTTTCTCAATCTAGAATTCGCACTGATTATGGCCAAGATGAAAGGGTACTGCTTCAGTGTAAGTAGTAGTTGACCAGAACCATCAACATTTTTCACAAGTGAATTCAGACTTTCACGTTTATTTCTCAGGCTAATGTGTCGAAACCAGTATATTCAAGACAAAAAAGGTGTTAACCTTTTTTTTTTTTTAAACATAAAAGTAAATCTTAGAAGGGTTGACTGTTGCTGGCAAGGAGGGGGAAAGACATTAGATACTGAAATTCTGCTAGAGACATTAATGCTTCACTAACCATTTTAACGTGGTTAGCAGCAGTAAAGGTGGACATTAGTTTTCATTGTTCCCTATACATATAGATTATCCTGGGGAGATCAGTATGCTCTTTGTATGTAAATCATCCCAGTGGAAGAGCCAAGAGTGGGACTGTTCTGGGAAAGCCCTAGCGCAGCTGACCACGGGTGACATCAGAAGCCTGAGAAAATCTGCTGCTTGTGCTGACACACATCTGGCTCTTCCCGTTCACTTCTTGGAGCGGGCAGGAACAGCAGGCTGGGAGGGTTGCCTTTCTGCTTGGGAAGTACCTGCATGTAGTATTGCCATAGCTGACTTGAGCTGTTGAAGTGCATGGTGGGTGCAATATCTGACTGTTAGAAGAAGGCAGCTTTTACTCTTGCAAATAGATCTTGCAAATACAGGGATGCCTTTTGAACAATGAGCAAACTATCTAGACTACAGTTGTGTATGTACCAAAAACGAGTCCATTCTCTCTATCTCGTGTTTTTTCTCCTTCCTCCCATAATTAGGTATGTCACAAGATACCCATGTAAATGTAATATGGTGTGATAGACTTGGCACGCTAAACATTTTTGCTGTAAAATACAGAATTATAGTTTTTTTTATTTACCACCCTGTGCTTAAAGAGACTTTAGAAGAGATGGTTTGTTTGACTAACCCTCTGAAATGGAAAGCAATCATGTGATAGCATACATTAGATTGAGATAGAAGTTTTTGTTTTGTTTTTGTTTTGTTTTGTTTTTAATGAAAAAGTTCATGGATCCTTCATGTTGTATCTCTACAGTTTACAAAGAGGTGAACCATACCTTCCAATCCACAGAATGGATGGAAGAGCAGCTTTTGAGTTTACTTGGGTGCTTTTCACAGATGAGGAACATCCAGACTGGAGTAACATCCAGCCTGAGGAGGAATGACCATCCTGTAGAGGAGGGCCATTTAGCTCAGGGTCACTTAGCAAGCAGTGCAAAGGTTGTATGTCATGCTTTAAGTGGCTTTGCTAGGCTATGCCAGCAGTACTTTCTGCAGCCCCTGGGGGACTGTCGTTCCCACCTCTGCTTTGCTTCCTCTGTAGTGCCAATCAACAAACTGCTTCTGGTTTCAAGTAATACTTTTGGGCAAGGACTATTTTTAAGCGATGTCATATCATTGATCCAACCAAGAGTCATGTGAGAGCTAGTGCTGGCATGGTGAGAGGGATAGTGGCTGAAGAAGGATACCCCCTAAAAAAGCACTGTTGCAGCAGAAATGGTATGTGGAAATGCATATTGAATATCACTAACAGTCCCTTCTGTTTAAGGGTTTAATGATTGTCTCTTATGCTTCTGAAAGTTGATTACAGTTGGTTAGTTCTATATATGTTTTAGCTACGGGACGGAGGGTTGGGGAAGAGAGGAAAAAAAACACTTTGAGTATGACAAATGTAACTTGTCCAAATGCAACTGAAATTAATGGGGAGATTTCATGTTACATTGAAAAGAGTTGCCCAGACATTCAGTATTTTCAGCCCTAAGTTCAGTACAATGTTGAAAGCTGAACTTTTCCTGCAGTTGAACTGCATTTCCAATATTATATCATAGAGCTAGGGTGTTTTTTATGTTTAAGGAAGATCTGGATTTGACATGTCTTATGAAAGGCTCGGTACTTATTTTGTGTTCAGGCTTATGAGTTCCTAATTTAGTAATTAATAGAATGTCTATCATGGAGTGTTTGGTTTCTTGAAATTCTCACAGTTAGTTGACAACTGAGGAGAGAACTTAGCTACCACCTAGATTTTAGATTTTTGTAAAACTGGTCAGAATATCAAGTACTTAACCTCAAACTGGCAAAAGACACAACCTGAATACCAGTGTGATGGATTACTTCGTATTTGTGGAACACTTTTCTTTTGCGGTAGTGGAATTTTAATTTTCAGAATCTTTTTTTTTAAAAAGCTTTATTCTGTAATTGTTCATTATTGCAAGGGATATAAATTGTTAAAACTGGAACAGTACTTTCTGCAAGAGGAATTTTTTTGTAAACAGAAATATAAAAAATACTTGAAATGCTGTTTTCTTCCACCTGAGAGGAATAAAAAATAATAATAATAAAAAAAAAGAGCCAGAGTTTACACCATAAACTAATGTTTACCTAATAACATTATATTAATTACCAAAAATCGCCATCATTTTATCCGTGCCTTTTTTTTTTGGTTTAAGGTTTGTTACTATTTAATCTCGAGCACTTTCAGTGTGATACAAGTGGGACATCTGATTCCTGAACAGCAAAAAGTCCCAGTGTTATCTATCATTACTGAGGCAATGTTGAAAATACTTTTTAAGTTGTTGATATCTGTATGTGTGCTCTGTATGGTCTTTGAGCAGAAATCAGAGCCGTAGATGTCAGTGGTCTAGTCTGCAAGAATCCTATAAGGGTAAGAACATAAGAGTATTTTGAAAGTGTTTATTGATTTGAAATTACAAAGTCATCTTAAAAACTGCTTAGCTTCAGCGTTATTGTCGGTGGCAGTACAGCTTAGTTTGTCAAATTACTGCTGCTGCAGAGACTGCCAAATAGGTCTTCTTCCAGGCATGCTGCTTCTTTCCCCATCCGATCCATTTTGTAATGCTTCACTCGCATTTCAGTTTTTATCTTTAAAAGAAACTATTTCCAACAAACTAAATAAATAAAAGGAAAATTTTCAGATAAATCAGAAGAGTTTTTTGTATGCAATACAATGTTCTAGCTTTTATCCACTGATTTTGTCTGTACTCTATCCTAATGCTGCATCCTTCCCCCCCCACCCCCCCGGAGATCTCTAAGTAGCATATTCTGGGTGAGGCTGTACGATATAGCTACAAAAATGCCATGGTGTGAAGTGTTTCTGCGTTGATGGATGGTTGGCTTTAATGATCTTGATTCTAGCCCATGGGAAAACCCAGAAATGATGCAGGTATAATTTAGATAACTCCAGGAGGAACTAGCTAAATTAAAAAACTTATCCTCCACTGACTTTGGTGAGAATCTCTCCACCACATTAATCATTTTTCTTGCCTTAAAGGCCTGTATTAGAGGGTTCTTAGAAGAAAGTCCCATTCCAGAACTGTTGTGATAATGTCCTTTAAAGACTGCTCCTTTTTTCCTTGGTTTATGGTCTAGAAGAGTTGCTCTGTCTTATGCTCTTTAACATGTTGCAAAAAATGAGAATGGTAAAATATTAAAATAGGAGAAAAAGAAATTCTTTGGAGACCATAATATTTTTTTCTTGTGATGCAGTGTTACTCAGTTTTAAATTTAGATGGTATTGCAATATTTTATTGGGTCAAGTATCTGGTGCAAAGCTGCTGATCATGAGTATTTTATGAAATGATAACAGAACTTGAAAATGTAGAGTTCATGTCTAGAGTAATGTACATCTTACAAACATTTGACAATTGGAAGAAGATGTTGCAATTTAGTAGTTTTAAACATGCTTTGATTAGGAAGGTGTTTTGCTTTGTATTATTTTCAGTACAGATTAGCTTAATTCTTCCTTAAGTCTTCATAGACTGCTTTTTATAATTCAGCACTTACTGCAAGTCAAAGGTGAAAGCTATACAACCATTTACTTCTATAATCAAAAAAGAGCACACTGAGTTTTAATGTTATAACCAATGTTACACAGTAGGACTCCAGTCAGTCTGGATGTGGATTCATAAAAATAAAAGGAAGGATTCATTAGGCTATCTGTCAGAACTGTAAAACAAAATTCAGTTATGGTCTCTGTTTCTCTTTAGATCTCATAAATGGAGCCCAAGAACAGTGTGAATTGCCTCCTATGGATGGTTTTCCTCACTGTGAAGGGAAAATAAAGGTAACTGTGAACTGTTCTTAATCTTATTATGTGTGTTTTGTTAAAAACTGAACATATGTTGCAAGAATTCGCTACTCAATGGTGTAAAATAAGAGCAAATGGGTCAAAAAAGAGGTTATTTAGGAGCGTATGTCACTACAAAACTCCTCACCTCAACCTTTTAATACAACTGCAGAGAAACAAGGATGTCTGTCCTATTAAGACAGACATGAAATACCATATTATATTGAAATGCCACATTATTTAATGAAATGCCTTATTATTTGAATACTGTTTTGTTATTTAGACACCTTCTTCTCCTTTTTAAAAAGCCCTGTCTGTTTTCTTCCCTGTTATAAGTCATTGGATGTTACCCCACCCCAGGACTGGGATTTTGTGTGCACATCACTCCAGCCCTTTCTCGGTTTCAGCAAGACATTTGTTTATACTTCTTTCCCTTCTTTGTCAACAGCTTTGTGCAGTTCCTCCCTTTCTCCTTTTCTGCTTGAAAGGATTCTGCCTCTTCTACTCACAAGCTAGGCATTTTATATTCCTCTCCTTCTTGTCATTACTCTTTCAGCCCTGGGTGAGAACTTAGGCTCCCAACAGAGGAGTTGTTCTGTTTCCAAACTGAAAACTATTGTCTTGCTCAGGGTGACTTCTTCTGTCAATTTACCCAATCACTTCATTTGGACGGAAAGCTTTAATAAGGAAAAAAGAAAGAAAGAACAAGATCATTCAGTTCCTCTAAATCTGTGTATAGGAATAATCCCACTGCACTAAGTTTGCCACCAGAACTTCGGTTTGGAGGTTCACTGTTCATTCTCTGTAAATCCTGCATTTTACTAACAATACAGTTGGAAAGGCCAAATATTGAAAGTCATCAGACTTTGGTTGGAAAGCAAAAAGTAAGCTTGCAGAGATGGAGAATTTATTTTTCCAACCTACATTTCAAATGTAAGGAGACTGTATTCATATTTGGAATAAAAGTAAAATTGTTGGACACTTTCGTATGATTATCAAATATTAACATTTATCTCTGAAAGTGAAAACAAACAACTGGCAAAGTATACATGAAATTTCCTTGCCTTTTTTTCTCTAAATAAAATTCTTACACTATAGTATTTAAAATAAAAAAATCTATAATTGTTAAATCTGTGGTCTGTGTTTTGATCCATTTTGACAAATGGGCTGCATAGTGGCTATGTAATACATCATATAGATGTTAAAATAAGAATTAAAATGAATTATTTGCTTCTGCAGAATTGGCAGATTCTTGGCAGAGTCAGATTACTGTCTTGGTAACTAAAATGGCCAATTAAATTCCAGAGCATGTGTAATGGGGGGCAATGAAAGTCAGTTCCAGTCACACCCATACGTATGAATCCTAATTATATTCTCCTTTTGATATTTGCCTCTGCTTGCCTGGTTACCAGTTTGTATAAACTGTGGTCACACCTGGTATGTAGTTACTTTCCCGATGTAGTTGAATGCTGAGCTGCAGTATGCTGCAGAATATTCATAAAACTCCCTTTCTGTTATTTGTGACTTTTATCTCTTTGGATATAGTGGCTTGCAGCTTTCCTCTGTTATTCCTGACTTCAGTGTGAAATAGTGTGAATTTTTAGAGTTGTTATATGATGCTTAAACCTAACACTGTTTTTGTTTTCTTTCAGTGGATGAAAGATATGTGGCGATCGGATCCCTGTTATGCAAGTTATGGTGTAGATGGGTCCACATGCTCCTTTTTTATTTACCTCAGTGAGGTCAGTAATCTTTTAATCTGCATAAGGGGAACATATATTGCCTCCATAGTTTTTGGTAACTATTTGTTATTTCTCAAAACAAATCATAACTTTCTTCAGAAAAAAATCTATGAAGAGGAAAACGCCATTAAAACAGAACTATTAAGTGTGTTGCTATTTTTCTTCAGTCCCCCAGGAGTTTCTAGCATGGAGAATTCTGATGTTTATAACTGAAGAGAAGTAAATAGCAACTGTTCAGTGAGTCCACACTAGATATCCTGTTTAACTGAAGTATGAAGTTCAGCCATAGATCCTGAATCTGAATACTTTCTGTTGTTTTTCTGTGTAGCTCCTAAGGTAGCAGTAGATAGGAATCTTAGGGGGAGGCGTTTGGAATGCGAGAATTAGAAACTGGAACGAGGTAGTACATCCTCCTAGGAAGCATGGTTGCTTCCTGCTTGGAGACTGTTCGGAGTCTATTAACAGAAAATAATAAGGCTTAAAAGTCACATTTTTGAGTGAAGTTGCAGATACATTAGCTGAAGTTTTTGGTACCTATAAGAACCAAAGCCTGGTTTTGTACACAGCTGAATAAGGTACTCGCCCTGGTGGGTTTTTTTGTGTGTGTTTTTTTTGTTGTTGATGTTGTTGTTGTTTGTTTTTGTTTTGTTTTGTCTTTCACAGATTTCCCATTTCCTGAGTAGTGTTTGTTTTCCAAGAAGAAATTCTGTCAAACAAGTTTTATTATGAGCTCTGTTACTAGTTTGTGGTGTGTATGCCAGAAATAGTCAGATGTATTTGATGACTTGACCTCTTCTTTCTTAATAGTAAAATTCTGGTAACTTATGACAGCTGATCAGGGTAGTGGTTTTGATACCTAGCGACTTACTACTTGTAAAGAACTGAGAGAGACAATGTGGTTGCAGAATTGTGAACTAATATTAATTATGTATTTTCTGCAGTATTTCAGGAGGAAGGATTAGGTTTTTAAATTCCGTATCTGAGATTAAAACAGTAAGTCTATTATATAAGTAACTCAGTTATAATGAAAGCAGATTCTATTAAGTTATTCAGTTCACTGTAGCTGAACTTTTCAGGCCATTGCTTTAAGCAGCATTAATAGTTAGTTAAATGCATGTCCAAAACACATATCTGAAGAAATAGAAAAAATGCTGGGTTTAATCACAAGTTTGACTCACCACATTGCTAGCACTTAATGTTGATTTATTTATGGGCTATAAAGCTGGGGAAGGAAAAGATACAGGATGACTGTATTATTTGTCCTGTTATTTATTATAAAAGCTGAAGATGTGGTTTCATAATCATCTGAAGTAGATCTAAGTTTCTACTGAAAGATTATGTTTTAGCATTAGTGGATTTATATTAGTGCAGTAGTATACCGTCAGCCAGCTGGTGCTTCATGTTTTTAGTGCAAGTGTATCTTGGAAATGAGAATACCTGTCAAATGAATGTGAGAATCTGGTATTCTTAAATTACATATTTATTATTTTGTATTCCTGTTGAGTTACAGTATTTTCTGTGACAATGTTCTCTGTTTGATCATCAGTTTTGAAAACTCAGTTGATGCTGTTAGTTTTTTTCATAGTTGATCTTTCAGCTCATCCCCATGGCAAAATGTGAGATTTTACTCCTAATGTGTTTTATATTTCAGAATGCAGATGTTGCACATAAAAGGTGGTTATGTGTATCCACATGAGCATCAGTTATAGTACTGTGTTCTCCCAGTCCAAAACAGTGTGTTTCAGCTTGCCAGGAAGGCCGTTTCTGAAATATTCCATGCATTGACTAAAAAAACCTTTTTGTTGTCTTTGAGAAAGGGATCCAATTTTAAAGTGTAGTGATAGATTCTGTACTTAACATTCTTTGTATTTTTATGAAAGAGTTTTTGAGGACTTTATTGTTAGGTTTCTTATCAAATACTAATCCCAGTTAGTGAAATGCTGTTTAGTGTAGTGTATCTGTATTGAGAACATAACTTTGTACATAGGAAGATGTCTTTGTTGGCACACAAACACTTGTTCCTTCACATACAAATGATGTTTTTGAAGGTGTAGGGCTAGTTGTGAACTCTTACTTGTCCCAACCCTTCTTTCCTCAGTTTTTATTACATGGGGTAGCTGTTATAGCTGCAGCAGTTGGGACCTGCAGTCTTGGATCGGGACCATATTGTATTGTACTCGTATGTTAGAATGCCAAATAGATAGTCCCTTCCTCACACGAACTACTGAGCCTACAGGAACTAGTACAAGTGCGTTCTGATCTGCACCTGGAACTTGTTTACAGCAGCAGAAGTTGTATTTGAATTATTTTGTTCAGCTAAAACTTCAAGGCTTTTAGGGAAATTTTGAATCAAACTTTCAGGACTTTGGTGGAGCAGGGAAGAGTTACCACTTAAAGCTGTAGTTGTATTACTTGATAACATTAAATATCATATTGTATATGTCAGTAAACATTAAACCTTCTGGATAAAAAATTGTATTAATAAATAACAGTTCAGTTATTCTTCTAGGAAATGCCATGAGTTGTTGGCTTTTTGCTTTTAAGTTCACAGCTAGCAGGAAGTAGTATGAAAAAAACTATTTTCATCTTGCTGGTGGATGAAATATACCTTGTAATTGTTAAATAGTGTAAGAGGATTCATTAAGCTTGAATTTTTAGAATGTTGTGAAATAAGCTAGTCTATATCGAAATTTTTAAATTGCATAAACTGCCTACCCTATGCATAAGAATGTATCAAATACTTTTATAAATATTATAATTGTAGGACCTTTTAAATTTTTCTGTGCATTCTTATAGTCTGATCTGCCACCTGTAAAATTTTGGAAGATTAGTAGTATTTCTTTAAACTGTAAGCCAAGATAACATAGATACATTAATTAAAGGTCATGTTTTTCCAATGTTAAGGGCTGCGTCAGCTTACAGAGGCTAAATAGTTGTTTTTTCAAGGGTGTAGGAATTTGAATTTTTTCTTTAAGAAGAAATGTAGAATTTGGGCAACTTCTTGTTTCATAATGGAACAAAGGTACAATTACTACCTTTGTCTATGGGTATATTTGGGAACTTCAGACAAAGGTCTTATACTTTTTTTTTTTTTGAAGTTTTGTCCCCATGGCAGAATGTAAAACTAATATTGGTTGAGCATATTATTAACCTTGAGTCTAAATTTGGCATTCTAAATTCTATGATTAATTCCATGATTAATGCCCAGCAGCAGAGGTTGAAAGCTTAAATGTTTGCGAATGCAAGCATGAAATGAAATTCTAATAACACTACAATGATGTGGATTTATGAGGTGTGTTGGCTGCTAAGGATAACTGGAAATGCTATTGCAAGAGTAATTTGTCAAAGTGGACAGGGATGAAGAGTTGACAGTTTATAGTATGGTTGCACAGCTGAATGATAAATGTGTCTCCAGAGCTCTCAAGTAAAAACTGCTGGTTTAAAATATTAAAATGTGTTAAGGTTCTGGTAGGATATTACTGTTAAGATTTTTCTTTTTTACTTTAAGGTAACAATCTGGGAATAAGATGGTTGTGTACACATCCCCTGTTTAAAAAGGCAATATATGCATTGAATTACACATAGAATCATAGAATGGCTTAGGTTGGAAGTGACCTTAAAGCTCATCCAATTCCAACCGCCCTTCCATGGGCAGGGACACCTCCCTAAGCCCCATCCAACCTGGCCTTGAACACCTCCAGGGATGGGGCATCCACAGCTTCTCTGGGCGACCTGTTCCAGTGGCTCAGCACCCTCACAGTGAATAATTTCCTCCTAATATCTAATGTAAACCTACCCTCTTTCAGTTTAAAGCCATTACCCCTTGTCCCATCACTACACTCCCTGACACAGAGTCCCTCTCCTGCTTTTCTGTAGGCCCCTTTAGGCACTGGAAGGCTGCTATAAGGTCTCCCCGGAGCCTTCTCTTCTCCAGGCTGAACAACCCCAACTCCCTCAGCCTGTCTTCATTGGAGAGGTGCTCCAGCCCTCTGATCATCCTCATATGTGTCTACTTTTGCTCTTAAAATCTTATATACGATCTAATGTGACAAGCATATGCATTCTTTCATACTTTTGGGGGATCTGCTTTTTTCTTCTGAAGCAATTCATTTGGGATATTATATGTTAAACTCATCTCTCTCTTGTAAAGCAATTCAAACCTGTAAATAAAGGAGTCCAAAATGTTACATTTTCTTGTGTAATGTGGGTCAGAACCACAGAGAGACAAAGTAACTTGCCCATGGTTTATGCAACACCTTAGAAAGAAAGCTAGGAATAAAACCCAGTCTCTGGGTAACTGTCATACACCCTGGTTATGTTGTCGCTACGTGTGTCTGCAAAATAGGAACAGCAGGGTGAAAATCCAAGTCTTCTTTTCTGCAGAGCCTGCACAAATGCAAGTATTAGCAGTTCTGCCTCCTCTGGTTTGCTTTTGATGGCACTCCCGCAGGAGTAAGAGTCATCGACAGCTAGCTTAACAGCTCTTCTCCACTTCTCTTCTCATGTCTTGGCTGCTTGAGCAGACGGGGAGGCGAGCACGGCAGCAGAAGGAAAGCAAGAAACTGTCCAAGACGTTCAGGTTTATGCTTTTTATTGAAAGCTGTATCCTGTACAGACTTGCAGATAAAGCTGCAAGGATTTTGCACTTCTAACTAGTTGCTTTGCTGGAGGCACCAGATCACTCCTGGTGTACGATGCACAACTGTGCAAGACTCTAATTGCACTGGAGCCTTTGAAAGACTGGAGGAGAAACAGATGTCCTGAATAGCAAGACCAGACTTGTATTTTCTGGAATGACACAGCAAGACAGGGATTAGAAATGGCAAAAGTTGAAAAGGAGGTTAAGCTAACTCTAAGGTTTCTGAATAGTTGGGACCTGGTTTCCTTTTAACTGTGATGTAAACTTACCCACTGAGAAGAGTTATTTCCTTTTAAACTGACTATTTAGTTATGGAAAAGCCAGTTGTTTAACACTGTAATGTCATTGGAACAGTTATAACTTTAATGGATGGCAGTGCTTCTGGGGAAAAATGTGAAAGAAGGAATTTCTAGATAGTACAAAACTATGCTTCACTGCAAAATGTCAGTTTGCAGCTGAAGAATGAAACTTCAGAAAATATCTTCTAGAAGATGGATTTTGCACACAGTTTCCCAGCTTAATAACAACAACAACAAAGGTGGAGGGATCTTATTGCTCCTTTTCTTCATCTAGATATTTGTTTCCTCTGAGAGGAGTGCCTGCCACACAGGAGTGGGACTGCTGCCGCGCTCGCCGGTCAGCCAGTAGCTGTGGTGCAAGTTACCACGGCCCAGGGAAGCTCGCTCTGTTTTGCTCTCTTGTGCTTCCTTGAGACTCGCATGCTGCAGCTGGGCAGATTCCATGGAAATCCCAGGCTTTGGATCTCCAACTCACCTTTCAGGTGCAGGTGCAATGTTTGGTACTCCTCTTCAAAGTGGATCCAACACTTCAAAAAAACTAAAAAACTGTTTTAGCAACCAGTCTTTGAAACTTCTGTAGCTTTTACATGTACACCAGTATACCACTGGAGAGAATTCTTATTTTTAGTTATGCAGCCTTGATAGAAACAGAATGCTTTTTTATTTACTTTTTTAACAGTAATACTGTTCTTTACACTGCTGCTTTTGCTGTGAAGGGATGGAGCAGAAAAATACAAACTGAAGGTGATTTTGAATGTGGATTTGTTCCCAGAATGCAGGCTGTAGTCTGAAGCATATTTTAGTGGAAACATCTGGTAATTACAATTTTACAGGTTCCTCAAATCCTTGTGGTTTTGCTAGTTTACTGCAGTTTGCTAGCTTCTGTGTGGAAGTCCCATTTCCCCAACTGCTGCTGCATGTTAGATAATTTCTAGCAACAAGATGAGTTAACGATTTGCATTTCTTCAGCGTAACATAACATTAAACCAACTTCCTTAAATACTACACCATTACTTTAAGAAAAAAAGGACAAAAATAGCATTCTTGTCTGAAATGTAAAGCAGCAAAAGCTTGAATTGAACTTTTTTAGTCATCTAAAATCCCTAAGTCATCACGTGTCCCTAAGAAATTGAAATGCTAATGGTGTTCAGTACTTTGTCCCCAAATCATCCAATAGCATATTGGCCTGGATTTGGGAGCTTGGGGCTCAGTTATCTTTTCTACCTTGGACACATTTTAAAAAGGGATTAATAATTTTGTCTTGTTGGAAGATGCCATAGATGCCAACATAAGAGAGGAATAAAACTGAGCACACATTACTGAAGTTAGATAAGAGACCATTTGGGATTGCCTTTGGAGACAAACGCCCAACGCTACCTGTATGTGCTTCTCAATTTCACTGAGCAAGCAGGCAGTCATCTTACACACCACAGATTTTGTCACATCTTCAAAATGATTATGTATCACTGAGCAAATGCTAAACAAAATGTGGATATTACAGCTTCTGGAGGAGTGGAGAAAGTCACCTTCCCACTGGTAGCAGTTTGTTTGCCTCAAATACGTAAATGGATTTTCTAAGTGAACATTATGATTATCTTCTCTGCCTGCCTGCACATTGTCTAATAAATTTAAAGATGTACCGTCTTTCACCAGATATTGCAGCATTGTTTATTTCCTGCTCTTGTTGACAGAAGATACTTAATAGCAGTGCTTCACCATGGATTGAATTACACTGAGCAGTAGCACTGCTCACCTGAAGTGCAAATAAACTTGCTTTAGTTTCCCTGCAGATTTGCTGCATCTGCCCTTCAGAAGAGTCCAAAGTGAAGATTATGCCAGATGTTTAGAGAGTATCCTTCAGCTTCTACTTTGTTAAACTCCCACTATTACTCTCTGAAAATATAAAGGACTTCCTGAAATTGTGGATGTGGAGAGCCTCGGGCACAGTACGCTTTCATTCAGTTTGCAAGGCGCTCAGACTGGCCCATGCTACAGACATTTGCCAGGTTCTCAGAAGCATACTCAAGTTCCTTGCTCTGTTATATAGCTGAGCACTGCAATCCTGACATCTCTCCAGTTTCATTGTGTTTCTGAGGAAGAATTATTGGAACAGATATAAGCTGCACAGCCTCTATGAGACATATTTTTCTGATTGCCTAAGTTTGTTTGGGGAGGGGTTCTTTTTTGGTGTTAACTCATTTTTCAGCAAGCTGCATAAAGGTGAATTCACTATGAAAGTGGATTGTCTGTGATGAGGGACTAGAGAAACTACATAGTTCAGTTTAAGCAGTTCAGAATGCTTTTCACTAATATCTGGAATTGTATAACACTTAAAATTTGGACTTCTGAAGTACCATGCAACCTAACCTTATGGAGCTATCTACATATGCTCTAGACAGCACTGTGTCTACTGTGATTCAAAAACAGGCAGGAAATACTAGACTTCTCAGGTGGACTTAGTCTCTTGAGCATGATCAAAGGCTACCCAATGCATTTGATCTGCATTTAATTCAACACTAGTTACAGGAGGCACAGCTGTTCTTATTCAAAAATATGACAGGAGAAGATAAATATAGTCCGCTCTGAATAATAGCTCAGCATTTATATCACTCATCCAAAAAACGGGCAGTCTTCAAATCTGCACTTGCTGCTTCCCAACAATCTTCTTTAACTGCTATTCTGTGCTCTGATATCACATCCTTCCTACCAAATCACGTGCATAACAGTGTGCAGTTGGTTGCTATGGAGAGAATAGGCTAGGGAAGAACTGATGCTAACCCAGTGAGAGAGAGGTTCTTCTGGAAAGAGAGGAGAGGAGTCAGAGATTACTTTATGTATTTTTTTTCTTAAATGATCAAATAAAATGCACAGACAAGTGGAAGGGCAAGATCTAAACAAATACTGCTGCCCTCTTTCCTTTTGCTTGAACTTCTGGCTTTTGGCCATGTGGTTATCTGTATCTAAACAAATATGAAGCTGTAGTATTTGTACATGTCTGATAGAGATTTCATCTAGACATGCTTTAGTGATATAATAATCCTTTGTCAACATTGCCAATGACAAGGAAAACATCCGTAACAGTGTCGAACAATACTATATTTGTAACTTCATACTGCAGCCTTAAGCATATGCTGTAAAGCCTTGCTATCTCTAATCATATACATATATGTGTATATGTGCGTACGTACGTGTATCCACATATACTGTTTCCATTGTGCATGCTACGTAATCGTAAAGATTCCTGGCCCAGGACAAGGTACACTTTAATGCTTTAACCGTTTAATGCTTTAATGCTTCACACTTTTTTTTTTGTCATTAGTTAGGTGGTACAGTATAAAATTAACCAAGGCGGTATTTTTCTTTTCATGTCCCACTGTAACAGCTTCCAGAAAATGTTTTGCAACAGAAGTTCTTAACTCAGCCCCTCGCATTCCCCACCATATCCCTGCCTCATCCTTCATAGTTTCAGTGAAAGCTGATAGGTCCCGCAGAAAAACTTCCTTTGGGCACTGTGAGAGCAAGGGGAGAGAAGCATCAGCTCTTTTCACAAAGCACGCATTAGTGTTGGTGCTTACTTATCGCGTAAGGCCAAGGAGATTAAAGGCCTTCATTCAAACCAGTCTGAACAGTTTTGCTCATTCCTCACCTTTCTTTATCCCCACATTTGTAGTTGTAAGTTAGTACTCACTGAGATGAAACCTAAGTTCTACTTGTGTTACATCAATAAATCCAGAGTAAACTGCACTACGTTTTCACTGGTATTTTCTGGGAGAAAGATCATTTCATGAGCATCCTTCTGCATTTTTCAGTAACTATTGCACCCACCTTTGTTTTCAAAGAAGTTGACATGGCAGTGGTTACTAGTCTGAATCTGAGAAAAGCAATTGTGGGGCTCGTTCAGAAATGAGGAGTACAGAGATTTACTGCTATGGACCATATTTGATCATGCAAGGTAACCAAGGGAATTTTTTAACCACTCTAGGTTTCATTTTTAGTTAGAGGAATCCTTGTGGTGCTCTTTGTGAAAAATCCTGAAGTCATTAATTGAAGTAACAATACTTTTTTTTTTAATTATTACTATTAAAAAAAAAAAAAGCTTGCTTTCTAGATCATATAAAGTTCTCATGAAACTGTAGCTCCTGCCAAGAGCTGCAATTAGAAGTAGTTCTTGGGATTAAAGATGAAAGATTGCATGTTCTGGACAGGATATGTTTAAGTGTTCAGTTTGAATTAAAGAGTGGCACACTGGGCAGGAGATGAAGGCAAAGAAATGAAAAAACAAGAGAAAGAGCAGAAAGTGGTTGTCTTGAAAAAGGCCGCCAGTATGGTTGTTAAGATTGTTTGTTTTTACCCATCTTTCAGAAATGATGGAACAGAAGTAGTGTACGTGTTCTGCACTACAGTGTGTCATTGTCTAGGGCTTAATAGAGAGGAACACAAAGTTGTATTTTGCTGCTCAACTTGGGTTAGTGTTAACTGTTGCTTTTAATTCTGACACAAAATCATAGAACCATAGAATGGCTTGGGTTGGAAGGGACCTTAAAGCCCATCCAGTTCCAACCCCCCTGCCATGGGCAGGGACACCTCCCACTAGGTCAGGTTGCCCAGGGCCCCATCCAGCCTGGCCTTGAACACTGCCAGGGATGGGGCATCCACAGCTTCTCTGGGCAGCTTGTGCCAGGGCCTCACCACCCTCACAGTAAAGAATTTCTTCCTAATGTCTGATCTAAACCTACCCTCTTTTAGTTTAAAACCATTACCATTTGTCTTATCACCACACTCCCTGATACAGAGTCTCTGCCCAGCTTTCCTCTAGGCTGCCTTTAGGTACTGGAAGGTTGCTATAAGGTCTCCCCAGAGCCTTCTCTTCTCTAGGCTAAGTAACCTCAACTCTCTCAGCCTGTCCTTATAGGAGAGGTGCTCCAGCCCTCTGATCATCCTCATGGCCCTCCTCTGGGCTCACTCTAACAGGTCCTATTTCTTTTCAGGATTTTTAAGCAGTCTTTACTGAGGGCTTTGGACTCTATTACACTACTGTAGACCTTAATTTTACACTGCGCAGTGCAAAAACATGGCTAATTGGAAGCTTTTTACTCGAAATGCATATAAAAATACAATTGGTATGATTTCTGAGGAAAGCTGCAATTAAAATTTAGCAGCCTGCTAGTTCTTGCGTAAGTAACATCAGATCAACAGACTGTTAAATTCTACAGTATAAACCTGTCAATGCTATTGTTTTCCTTTCCAGTAGTTTGACAAAGGCTGCCTCTGAAGTCTTAGATAACTTGTGTAGTTGCCTAGGCTGAAATCCCTCTCGCTTCTACCAAAGAGTATAAATCATTGATCATCTGTTGCTCTCACTGAACGGGGAAGCAAGAACCTGAAACAGAGAAATATCTCTGTTCCCTCTGAAAACCTTATCTTCATTATAACTGTGATATTCCTTGAGTACTAGGCACGTTTAAATACAAGTATTGCAACTTGTGTGGGCTTCTCTGCTATAGCTTTTCACTTCTGCTTTCTTCACTCCGTGTCTATGTGATAGCTGCTATGTTCTGAAAGTAAGTTCTGCTGAACAAGCTTCAGTGTTGAGTGTTTGACTGTTAAGACCTCTGCCATCACTCTAATCATGTTTTGATTTTCCTCTCAGTTTCTCTTTAAACCACGACATAGTAATTCCAGTTCTTTCTTTAATTATCTGCAAAATTAACTCCTGTTCTGAACGATACAACAGCATTTTGGCTGGTTTTGCCATCACAATGTTTTCTTCCTGGAGGCACACATGCCCTGATCTTTATTGCTCAAGAGTACCTGAAATTCACTCTCAAGTTACACCTGGTTTGGTCAGTGTGTCAGTATTTTGCTTCTCCATCCCCCCTTTCCTATGGGTCAGCAGAGTAAGTTAATGTAGTGTTTGTCTTCTTTCTCCTCCCCACCATATGTCCGATTTGGGGTCTTCATCTTTGCTTTCCAGGTGCTCCTGTTAATTATTATTATCCCCACATCTAACAGCTCTCAGTTTGTGAGCCACTGGCTCTCAAAAATGAGCAGACTTCTTTTCTTTTTCTATAAAAGAATGCCTAGCATTCTTCCTACTGCATTTATCAGTCCTGAAAATAACAAAACAACTGGCATACTTTGAAGAGTATGTGTTTAAAAAATCATCTGGTGAGTTAAGTTGTGTTTTTTGTTGTTTTGTTTTGTTTTCAAATGAAAAGAGGAATTGTCTAAATATCAATAAGGAAAGATGAATGCTAGACCAACTGTGTACTCTGATATTACTTTGAATCTACTCCTGAAATATTTATCTGTGAGCAGAATTGCAGTAATTTGGTTTAGATTAGAAGGAAGGTGGAATATTTCTAAAAGCACAAAAGTACCACATTTGTTTTTCAGTCAGTGAGATACGCTGCTAACTTTCCATGGTAGCTTGGAAAAATCTTCAGTTCCTTTAGGATCCATGATGGTGCAATGTGAAATACATGAAGTCAGAAAAGGAGCATATGCAGTAGAACTTGAAATGTCCTATCTTAATATAGATCAGTTTTAATGCTAGGAACAATTCAAAATTACTTGGAGAGAGTGTTGTGGCCTCTGCAAATAAAATTAATGCTATTACCCCAGCCAAAACCATGACAGGAGGAGACAGAGAGAAGCTGAGACTGTGCACGATTTTTAATACAGAGCTTGCAACTCTTTTCTACTACTGATTCCACAGCTTAAGTTAGGACTGTTAATTGCTACAATTTCTAGTATCCTTCCAGACCTAGAGATCAATGAATAATCAGGTATTTCAAACAAGGTTGTTCAGGTCATTGCTTTCAAATGTTGCATTAAATATGTTGAGTAGATTAAGTTGTAGCATTCAAATTAAGACTTTTATATAATTTGTCCAAGGAACTTAAGCTTGATACATTTCTTCTTTTTAATGAAGTTGTGGTATCTGTTAATTTATTATTTTCATGTATTCTAGGCAATCATTCGGTACAGTCTTAAGGTCTCAATCTCTAATGCCTCAGGGTTATTGCAGCATGATTAAGCTAAAATTTGTGTTTTGACAGGTCTGTGACTGGAGGGACCCTAAAAGCAACTCTGACTTCTGATTCTTTGGAAGTTGTGAACTTAATAGTTAGTGATGCAGTACCTTAGCTGGCATACAAATTTTTGCATTTCTCCCTTTTCACAATGCAGTTATGTTTCTGTTGTGCTTTCATGGATTTGCCCCCACGGTGAAATTCCTTCTTCACAAGAGTGAATGGGCTAATTATTTCACTTGAATTATACAGATTCCACAAGACAAGTGAGATTCCTAGGGAGAGCACAGGCGCTTTCAGTGACTTGTATCTATTTGCTGTTTCTTCCCTACCTACTAGATGTTGTAATTTTTCTAGTAGACAATAGTAGAAGTATTGCATTTGCCCAGATTGTTTCTCTCAGAATTATGGCTATTAGTACTTGTGGATACCGTTACCTATGTTATTATCCTATTACTAATCAAATAAGTTCTTTTTTTTTTTAATTCATCTTTCTTTCAATTTTTTGTCTAGATTTCTACAAGGTAGAACTTTGATGCTTGTTTTTTCTCGGTATTTTTATATTCTAGGGAGATGGGAAATATTCCAAAATATATATTTTGTAAGGTCTAGAAGCATAAAATACTCAGTGCTTTTTGAAAACGTTTAGGAACTGCTCAGAGAAGAGCGTTTAGCAGCTGACCTCTGACTTGAAAGGGTTTTCTCTCATGTATTCATTATCATAAATGAATATCTAAATGCTACTTTTGGTTGCAAATTTGCAAGCTTAAAATAGTATTGAATTGCAGAAAGTCTTAAGCTTTTCTTAGAAGACAGGTTTTACCTTGCAGCGACTTACTAATCAGCTGATGTCTTATTCAAACCATAGAAAGTTGTAATATAAAGGCAGTCAGAGTTTGGTAGACCAGCTGAAAGTAGAATAGAATGATTTATTTTCATTTGATTATTTTACAGGTTGAAAATTGGTGTCCTCGTTTACCTTGGAGAGCAAAAAATCCTAATGAAGAAACTGATGAAAAAACAGTGGTAAGAAAAACATTAAAACATGAGAAACAGTTCAGTAATTCTTGTTCATGCAAAAGACCCTGGAATCCTGTGCCACATAAATGCTAATCAGACTAGAATTTACCGTTGTTATTCCTCAGCTCCTCAAAACCAAAGGGAAGCATCCTTGACTGCATGTATGTAGCTCATTGCATATTTTCTCCAGTCATTACTGCAGTCTTGGCGGCAGATTTCCACTGAAAACATTTGTGTTTTAGTTTATGTAACATTGTACACAGATACTGAGAAAAATTACAAATCCATAGATGGTTCACCGGTATTAAGTGACCATATGTGAAACTGTCTATTATCCCATAAATCTGGGCTTTGTATATAACAATGCCGTAACAGAAGAGGCTTATATAGTTTTGTAACATTTTGATTTTTTCCTTTAGAAACAACTCACTATGCTGTAGAGTTTTTAAACTGTTATAGCCTAATTATGTAGCACTTAAGTATTTTAAGATAATTATTGGGCTGCATATGAACGTTGCTTATAGAATGTAGAGGTAGGCTGTCATATTTTGTAAAACCAATTGTTCTTAGATCAGTCTAGCTTTAAAATGAATATTTCCTTTTAAAGTAGTACTGTAGTAATGTTTTTGTCTTAATGTTATTATAAGAGACTGCCTTGTATTTTGAAGATTCATGGTATATCTGAATCTTCAGTGTAATTTTCTGAATTTATCTTGTATTCTAGAGATACTTTTAACCTCATTTTGCAAACACATGGAAAAAAAAACAAATCTTATACTGCAGAAATAAATATATTGTGAAACATTGCAAACATATTCTGGTGCTACCAAGTACTACTAATAAAAATAACAGTAATGTATATGGCTTAGAAATGTCTATTTAAATAAAGATATCTTAAATATTTGAAATAAAATCTCAACTTGACTTTAGCATAAGGAGCGTTTTTTCTTTTTTTTTTTTTTTTTTTTTACAATGAATAATGTAAAGCACAGAATTCACATTTGAGAAGTTTCATTACTTCTGGAAAGGTACACAGTTTGAAGAATAACATTAGTGTTTTGTTTTTTTTTTTAATGCTTTAATTGAAGGCTGAAATTCGTATCAACTTTGATCCTCTCTACAAAATGATGTCAAGGCATGAGGAATTCAGGTGGATGATGTTACGCATCAGACGAATGGCTGATACCTGGATTGAAGCAATTAAATCACTTGCAGAAAAACAAAATTTGGAGAAGAGAAAACGAAAGAAGGTAAGTTAAAACATTTTTTATTCCTGCCACTTGCAGTCATTTAGCTTTATTTAAGCTTCTTTTTCCAGAAGTAACTTTGGAGTAGAAATATCAAATATGCGTAAAAGGCTCATGTTTGTACTTCTGCCTCTTTTCAAGGAGTATTTTATTGTTTGAAGTTATTTGTACAATTGGTTTTTGCTTTACACGTGGCTTTATATACATCCTTGTTATATGTAACATATATATCCTTATTATATATATTATACATCCTATATACAGTCCTTGAATAAGCTATCTAACCTCTTCAATTTTGGATAATTTTGGTTCGAAAGAGAGGAACTGTGAGTTTACCACAAACCGATTACACTGGAATGCTTTACATAGTTGTTGAAAACAAGAGTTGTTTATCTCCTTTGTCCAAAATCAAAATTGTAAATGGCATCTTTCTGGTTTGGATTGGAGTAGACTTAATCACAACTTTTGATTGGATCTATATTGACCTGTAGCGAGTCCAGTTTAAAGTCTGTGAGACCCTTGAAATCAAAAATTCTATTTTATTTGAATTATTTTTTTTTTCAATTACCTCAATGAGTCAAGATAAAGCTGAAAGTTGTAAACACAGTGGTTTCCCTTCCTGCCTTGTGCTTACTGGAGCCAATCCTGAATGATCGTCACAGTCGTGTTCCTATCCCCTCTTAAAGCTGCCTGGCTGCAGCTCAGCTCCTTGCTTGAGGTTCTCAGTCCCTGCGGGAGATCTAGGCTCCACATTGTGGCTCCATGTTTGGCACATACCACAGTCCTTGTGGAGGCTCACCCTTTGTCAAGGAGCAATGCTTCTCTTTCAAACAGCAGCCCAGTCTGTTTTGTTAAAGAAATATAACATCTGAGAACATATAAACTCAAAAATAAAAGGAAGCAGTACTGTCCTGTGCAGGCAGTTTTGGTGGGATGCTCTAGTGCTTATTGTTCGTTTTTAAAAGTTCATTAAGGTTGCTCTGCAAAACAAATGGTGATTTCATTTTAATGTGTCCAGTTCTGTTCTGGGAGCAGAGATTAGAACAAAATGTTTTTATGAATGTTGCTTCTTTTTAGAGAGTGAAGGAAAAGGGCTTTGGTGTCTGGGGGGGGTGGGTTTATGCTTGGCACTGTATGTATCAACATTCAACAGTCCAGATATGTAGTGAAGTGTTTGGAACTCAGCTGCTGTGCTTCGTTAGAAAGGCAAGCACAGATTTCAAGAAACCTCAGAGAAACTTCTCCAGTGGCAGTGCAGAAGAGAGGTTGATAAAGCATTCTGTCACTCTTATGCAATCTTTCCAAGTTCCTTAATGGCTTGTTCACAACAGCATACCCTTCCTGAACTAAACTGTCCTGTTGCATAAGCAAGCATATCCTACTTGAGAATATAAGTGGTTATTTGATCAAAATAAATTAATGTGAACCACAGCTTACTTTCTGTGCAGAATCACAGATCATTTTGTGAATAATACCGATTTAGGGGTTTTGTTGCTGATCTGGTGGCACATAGTAGTGCAAAAGAATATGGTAACATTCTTACAGTTACCGTTCTAGAGATTCATTACAGAATTAAATCATTTACAGGGTCTGCAATTGGGGTGGGAATGTTGGTTTTTTGTTGTTGTTGATGATGATTGTTGGGTTTTGTTTGTTTGGGCTTCCTTGTTTGGACTTTTTTTGTTTTTTTTTTTTTTTTTTTTTTGCATGTCCGTAGTTGGATTTAAGAGAGAGAGAAATGCTGTGAAGTATGCTAGTTGCAAGTTTAATGTTGGTAACTCTAACATACAACTTTTCTTTTCAGATTCTTGTTCATCTGGGGCTTTTGACAAAAGAATCTGGATTCAAGATTGCCGAGAATGCATTTAGTGGTGGCCCACTTGGTGAATTAGTCCAGTGGAGTGATTTAATTACATCTCTGTACTTACTGGGCCATGACATCAGGATTTCAGCTTCACTGGCAGAGCTCAAGGAGTAAGGAGATTACTTTCAATTTTGAAACTGGAATACAAAAAAATTTTTCTTAAAAAAAAAAATCATTGTAAACTCTTGAAGCTTCTATTAACCAAGTATATAATTTCTTGAAGCATAAAATGAAAGTGATAATTCACTAAACAGACAATAAGATTATTTTCATGAGCTGAATATGTGCTGTGAAAAGGATAATGTGTTTTCATTGTAGCTTCAGGCTCCTGAGACTTCATAAATGAACGTTGTAAAATTCAAACTAAGCAGCTTATTCTTTAACATTCCAGGTGCTTTAACCAGCTGCAGTAAGAAGTTTTACAGATTATCCTAATTCTGTGTCCTCTTCTTGAGTTTCTACTATTCTTCACTCAGTATCTGATTTTGAAATAGAGGTTTTAATCCTTTCGATTACTTTTGATGTAGTTAATTGCTTATGTTAGGTCAAATTGCTGCCTCACTCATCTTTGTCTTGCTTTGCATTAGGCATTCAGCATTAGCCATAACACAGCTATTTTAAGCTTGAGAACATGCACTTTTTCTGTAGCTTTCATTTTTTTATAACATGACAGCATCATTTTATAGAGAGCTCTTATACCATAAAGCTGTCAGTAGAAGTCAGAAATTATTTCCAATCATTCAAAAACACTATTTTTAAACATTCTGACCATATTACTTTTTTTTTTTTTTTTTTTTTTTAAGTAGGGGACGTAATTCTGGGTCACTTTNCTTTTTTTAAACTTTTTCCCCATTTTTTTTTTTTTTTTTTTTTTTTTTTTTTTAAGTAGGTGGGATTTTTAGTAAAATTAGCACCTTACTGATGTGTAAACAGCTCTTTAATAAATGCTGAGGATCTTTAGCATTTGAATGTTCTTAAACGGTTACTGATTTGGAAAAGATAAGACTAAGACTTTTTTGGAAAAGTGAATTATTGGTATAAATAATATCACAACGTGAATTCAAGGTAGTTCTGAAAGTAATACTTTTCCATGTTTCTTCTTTTTCCATTTAGGATTATGAAGAAGGTTGTAGGTAACAGGTCTGGCTGCCCTACCCAGGGAGATAAAGTTGTAGAACTCATTTACATTGATATTGTGGGACTCACTCAGTTTAAGAAAACTCTTGGTCCATCATGGGTACATTACCAGTAAGTATAATACTTATTTGACCTCTTAACTGCTTTGTTAAAGAGCTTTTGTTGAACAACACATCAAAATACTGAAGTGAGTATATTTACATGAATTAAAATTTATTTAAAAGTAAAAATATAGTTCTCTGTTGTCCTTCACTCTTAGGAATAAAGGGGCTATTACCTCTTTGTTGCATACCTTCTGTACTGCCCTCTCCAAGCAAGTATGCAATACTTGTTATAGATTGAAGCATTTTTAATCTTAATGAATTATATTATATTGCGAGTCTTCATCTTTGTCTTTCTTTCCCTCTCTTCTTTATCCCCTCGCCCCAGGTTTTGTTCTGTAAATAATCTGAAAGATTATTGAATTTTGCTGTTTAGTTGGAGTAGCACATATATGCTTTGCTTGTCAGTGTGTGTAGCCGTACTGGATTGATGGTTGTGGGGATTTATCTATTCAGATTTTATTGTACAACAACAATGTAATATTTTCTGTCCCATCCTAAAGATGCTGGGGGTAGATCTGCCTTCAGGGGTAGATCTAAAGAATAACCCTGCTGGTAGTGCAGTTGTTGCTTCTGTAATCTATTCTGTTTCCTTCTGAAACAGAATTCATTCTGTCATCTTTCTGTTAGGAAAGGAACATGGTGGTCACAAGAAATTACTTTCTACGGCCTTCTTATTGTCTGCAGTTTTAGAACCGGATTTCTTTTTGCCAATAACTTTAAATGAGCAAGCCTCACATGTGTTGCACTGATATATATCAGCATGAAATAAAACCAAATCTAAATTACTGACTTGAATTTTTCTATACCTAATCAAATTAGCTGTGTTTCATGATCCATTAAGTCCAGTAAATCCTACTTGTGGAAAGGTATTGAAAGGTGTCCTCTGCAGGCAGAAAAATTGTTTTCTTTCTACCTCAGGATTTGCTAGAGCATTGCATCTTTTCAGCATAATTTTAAATAAAACTACTGTGATCAACATTGCATATTAGATTACTCTTACTCTCTTTTTTTTTTAAAGCAGAGGAGTAAACATATTCTGGTTTTTAGGAGCCTGCTAATAAAGCTAATCCTATTTTCCACTGAGCTACAGTTGGTTGTCTGTCTGCCAGATGTAATTGTCACTAGGCAATCACATACAGTATTGTGGTCACGATAGAAAACCAAGCTTAGGAAATTGAAACCAAAAGGGAAGAAACATTTTAAATTTCTATTTGGCATATTCTGTAGCAAAGATGGTGGAAATACACCATGACATTGAGATTATTAGATTAGCTCTTCAATTTTTCTTCCTTGTTTCATGAGTCATTAAATCTTAAGCTGTCAGTCTGTTTTTCATTGATTCCTAATTTGTAGTAATGACTGACTTTTTCTGCTTAAGGAGAGTAGAATTAAATTTAATTGTAAATAACTACTTTAGGTAGTATAAGAGTTTTTGTTATGCTTTTGAAGAAGAAAAAAAAATTGCTTAGTTACTCTTCCACAGCATTGGGTATCTGGGGATTGAATAGGACCACATCTGGTCTATACCATTGCAGATCAGATGTATTTATCCTTCTTGAGCGATTTTTGCCTAGTCTTTTACTGAAGACTCCGAAAGATGCCACAGCCATTATTTCATACTGTTAAACATTTCTTTAAGGTGTCTTTCTTGGCCTTATTTCTTGCCAACTGCCTGTTCCTAGCAGGGGCTTATCCCCTATGGTTCTGGAGAACAAACTATTTCCTCCCTCTCTCTGTCAGCCTCTAGAATATCTTATATACTGTTCTTCCTTCGATTTGCTCCCTTTTTTTTTTTTTTCTCCTCCAAAATAAACAAATTCAGGGGGTTGGATCACTCCTTATAATTCTGGTTGTCATTGCATTTGCTGGGGATCTCTATAGTTACCTGATACCGTTCTTCAAGGTCCGTGTACAAAACAGGGTCTAGAGTCTAGCAGAGACTACCAGAATTGATTACAGGAGAAGAATTAATTCATAGTTTCAAGCCAGCTCTCTCCTGTTTAAGGATTCTGTTGCAACCATTTTTTTTCTCTCAGCATCATGAGTTACCTCATAAACTTTGTCATAATAATAATATTTTTAAGTTAAGAGTAAGTCTGATATAAAAGACCGTGTTTACATATTCTTGTGGAATTCATTCCAGTAAAGTAAGCATTATCACAAATAAAGCTGCCCTATAGGCCTTGTTCTTTACAAGCTCTGCTTCCTCACTCGTTAGTATCTGATGTCAGCAGGAATGATTCCTTTGTCTTGAAAGAAGTGTTTTGTTTTATGCCATATAGTTTTTCAGCAGACATGTACTGGTCAGTTCAGTCTGTTTTGTGGAGACCAGACTCAAATATAAATAAATTAAAGTGTGTTTATTCACTTCAGATTGGAATAGAGAGGTAGAATAAACCTGTGCCTTCAGAACAGTCTCTTCATGAGAGTGCTGTGTGTAATCCTTGTGAGTAAACTTGAGCCCTGAGGAAACTTTTGGCAATCTCAAATCAGGTTTCTAGACCCGCTAGCTCAAAAGAATGACCTGCTCTGAGAGGTGAGTGTTTCTGAGCCACTGAAACACCGCTTTGTACTTCTGAGGTCTGTAGCACCAATGACTCCCAGTAGTACGTGCTTTGTCTGTGCTATAATTGTGCTGTAAATAGCAGGAATATATCAAAACAGATTTCATTTTTTGAGTGCACCTTATTTTCAAGCAGAAGAATGCCTGGACATGCTATATTTTTCAGTTCTGAAGTTTGGGTATTTAAATGCAGTTTATGTGCAATGAAGCAACATAAAAATTAGTGGCTTAATGTAGTTTGAGGAGTGCAGCTCGTTGCTTTTCTTACCACACGTATCCTCTGGAGAGCCCAGATGAATCTGGTATTTTTTCATTTTTCTACAGCCTCTCTAGCAATGACTCATTCCCATATGCCTAAAATCTAACTGGTTTTATTCTTGAAACAAAATAACATGACAGGTATCCTGAAAAATGAGCAACATTCCTGCTGTTTACATGTTTTCCAGAATACATCTGTTCTAGGAGGGGTATTTTCTGACTAAGTTTTTACATTTTGAATTTACATAGGCAGTTTGCTACCCACCAATCTTCTTTTTAAAAGAAGTTGTCTATGCTTTGTAGAAATCTTTTGAGTGCTTCCTGGCACACTCGATGCAGAATGTTCAGTGGTGTTACACTTGTGTGTCAAAGGACAGCACTCTGTTCTATGGTAGTGATGTACCCCTTTTTTTCCAGTTTTTGGGTGTGAGAGAGATCTCATGCTTTATTTTAAATATTGTCTAGCTTCAGTGGATTACAAATACATATATAATCACTAATCCTCAGTATTTCCACTATCTTTGTAAAATTTAAAAAATGGTTCAGTTCCTCATTTTTGAAGAAGAGATATGTGTTTCATTTTGAATTTAATCTCTCGTGAGTCAACCAGTCATGTCAGTGAATAGACTAATCAGTCTGACACCAGTTCTTTTTGCTGTGATCTTTTGCTCTTTCTGACTTTCTTCACAGATTTTGTTTTCCCTTCTTCCTTGTTTTGCTTACTTTCCGTTGCATCACATTTCCTGTACTACTGCTTCAGAGACCCTGTGTACGTTGGACATAGTTACACCATATCACTATAAACAATTAGTGCTTACATAACTTACATCTGAATACAGGAAAATGAGAGGAAACAAAGCACTTTGAGATGATTGCATGCAATGCCGGTGCTCCTTACATGTATGATTTGACAAACTCCAGTAGTGTTGCAGTTTTTCGGTAGCTTTCACCCATTTTCTCATTCCCCTGCACTAATGTACCTGGCCAAAAGCTGTACATTTGCTAAGAATTCTGTTTTAAGGCCTGCCAAGAAATAAGAGGGCTTTTATTACTCAATGATTCATCAGTGCAGAAGTTGTTTTGGTCTTGCTGGAGTATTTTCTATGATGCAGAGATAATTGCTACTGTTGTAAAATATTTTCATTGAGAACAGTTGACATAAAACACTGCACAGAAACTGATCTGTCAGCTTTGTTGTTTGGTGAATCATAATGCGTTGTATATTTTGACTTTCTTTTTGCTTGACAGATCTCTATGAAGATTTAAAAACAAACAAACAAAGTAAATTTGCTCCACTTGTACTTTCAAATACAAAGGTGGCATTTCATGCTGGTTTTTTTTTGTTTGTTTTTCGTTTTCACAATTTAATAAATACTTCAGTGAAAAGAGAGACATATAAGAACGTAAATGTGGTTTTGGGACTAAATTCTTTCATTTGTTAATTAAATATATTTGGAGCTAAGTTCTTTTACCTTTTAAAACCAAAAACCTGATGTTTTACCGAAGAGAATGTATATGGGCTTGGGACATGGGAAATTTTTTGAAGAGTGGGAAATATAGCCACTTTTAATAGTAACTTGTACAGCTATCTCTGTTCTGTGCCACATGTGTGTTTCTTTCTTAGCACGTACAAGCCCAGTGACACAATGTGCCATGATAAGAGTTCATGTCTGTATATCACAATGCAATGTGGCATGTGACCCTACACAGCCTATATAAATCTTTTCCCCAAATTTTGTTTGTGGAGGGCTGAGGAATAGAAGGGTCAGCAGCTTTGGAGCCATATAATACAATTCATTTGCAGTGGCACTAATGGTCAGTATGACCACTAAAAACAAAGTTCCCATCCAAGCAATATCAAAATTTTAGCAGGCTACATTTTGGAAACATAACTCCTTGAATCCGTGTGATGGAATATTCTCTTCTTCATACGGAGTTTTTTTTTTTCCTGCCTTCCGTGTCCTATGGACCCTTTTTTTAAAATAAAGCAACTCATAATTGAAGTTTTTTTTTTTTTTTTCAAGGAGTTAATAGGACTTTCAGTAAGGAACTGAGTGTGAATCTCTGCTCTAGACTCTTTTTAATCCAATGCCAAGGCTTCTCTTAGTTGCAGACTAGTTGTTGCAGACATCTGACTTTTGTATTATTTCTTCAAAAGTCTCAAACAAAAAGTTTTATAAACAAATAAATGGCCTGTCTGACTGCAACTCTTCTGCAAATTAAACCGTCTTCAGTGCTTCTCCGGTAGGTCTAACTGACCCAAAAGTCAGAATCTGGAGACTAAATACGATTGTCTAAAGACAAAATACTAGTCGTCTGCTCTGATCTTGGCATATAGCCTTTGGCTGTTGCACTGGTTTTGTAGTAGTGGGTGAGAACATTAGGAAATAGATGAAGAATCCTCTCTTCTTCTGCCTAAATTCTACTTCAGAGCCCCAGGAATGTAGGTGACCACAGTAGTGTTCCCATAAGCTCTACTTGGATGTTCAAGCATGACTTCATTTTGTAAGAGTAAGAAAACCCAAAACAAGCTCCAGGGTTGCTATTTGAATGTCTGAAATATTCTTGAACTTGCTGATTGTGATGTCTTTGAAATTGAAATGTACCTTCAGTTTATAAATCATTCACAATTGCAAATACAAGCAAAACACAATTATAACAATGTGTATATATATATATGTATATATGCACACATGCTTACATATACACATGCGTATGTACCAACAGTAAATCTTCTTTTTTTTAGGTGTATGCTAAGAGTTCTGGATTCCTTTGGAACTGAACCAGAGTTTAACCATGCCCATTATGCCCAGTCTAAAGGCCACAAGACACCATGGGGAAAGTGGAACCTTAATCCACAGCAGTTCTATACAATGTTCCGTAAGTATCCTTGGGTTTATAAAGAATTTGGAGCTTTAAAAAGGAATGCTGTCATTGAGAAGAATTTTTTGTATTAAGACAAGTTTGTGGCTTAATAAAATGCAGGTAAAAGGGCAGAATCATAAGTGTAGACTATGCAAATGCTCTACCGTACTTTCATACACAGAAAAAAAAAACAATAGCAATATAAATAATGATAGGGAACTTTCTTCTCAGGGTACCTGTGGAAAGTGGTGGCTGGCTTTTCCTTCAAGTGTCAGTGAGTTTGCATTTTTTGGTTTTGCCCTTTCAAGTCCTGCTGTGAAGTGATAGAGCAATTGCATTTTTACAAACTGCACTGTTGATGCAGTTGTGAGGGGAAAAAGGCAGAAATACAAAAACTGAGCAGCACAATTCCTTCTTTATTTCTTTGCATTCAAGATTAATAGACTGGCAAAAGCAAAAATATGTTATGTGAGGCTTAGGAAAGAGGAAGGTGCATGCTGTTATGTGGAGGAGCTCCTCAGCCCAGCCTGACTGTTTTGGTGGTGGTCCCTCTCTGAGGCTAAGCCCAGGGACGTACTCTTTTCTAATCAGACTTCATAGTCACGTCTTTCAAACTTTTATGCTCTTCATAGCAGAAGTATACATGCTGCTGTCTAGTTGACGTTCTTTTGAAATCAGTTGCCTTGTAAAATTCTTTGAAGATGCGTATTTTGTCTGTTAACATTTACTGTGCAAGTTTTTGCCATTCACAGTTATTTAGAAGCAAGCAACAAAGGGCATGGTGGGGAAATGTGACTTGGGAGTGATTGCAGAGTTAGTGCCTGGACTGTGGTGAGCAGAGCTCGTTCCATATCCACATGATTTGCTAACACGTATTGGTTTGTTGTACGTGGAAAATGAGCCAAAGGCTCAATTGTGCTGTATTTAAGTAGTCCAGCTATTAGGAAACTTGATTGTGAGATCCTGCTCAAGATAGCACCAAGGGTGATGGTGCACTTAAGGAAAGTAGTTGCATAAATACTTGTGGTACAGCTGTGTGCACTCCTCAATCCCACTCCAAGAAATACAGAAGAAAGTAAATCTTCTCTGAAGGGAATATCTGTTATTCATGGCAGTATAGACTACTGTTACATTCTATTGTTTGCAGCAGATCGCTTCATAATAAATTTTCAGAAGAGTATGACTGTATTGGAATTTCAGTAAGTAACCATTTCTGGGTTTTAATACAGGAAATGACTGCTATTTTTCCTTTGCAGAGAAAGTGCCAAAGAGATTGCAAGCAAACTCATTCTGAAGCATGACTGATTACAGTGCTATAGATTGTTCAAGGATTTTGCTTCTTTTTGTACTAGGTGCTGAAGAATCAGCATGTTTTGATATCTGAAGTTTATTTTTGTATTTTGTGCTCTGCTGCAGAGATAGCAGCATCTTTATTGGGTTATGATTGAAAGTGCATGTTATGCATCAGTAAAGATTTTACACCAGATTGGAACCCTGGACACCTTCCCAAGATCCCCAGACTCTATTATGTTTTGAGAACTCTGATTATAAGGGCAGAAAATTATTACTGAGCAACAAGAAAGCCATATTCAAACTTGTGGCATATTACCAAATGCTTGACTGTTCTTTGAGCTTTCCAGAAGCATGAGGTTTTCCCCCTTTTTATGGATTTTTTTTAATTCTTTTATGCAAAATAACAGCATTAGTATTTTTTAAAACTGCATGATCTTGCTTAAAAATCCAAGTGCTTCCTGTCGATGATATTTAAGGCACTGAATTCAGTCAGTTCTAAAACTTCAACAAAGGTTTATTTTTCTAGCGTGTACTGCCTTGCCTCTCGTTTGAATGCAGTCTCTTATGCAAAAATATGAAAGGATAGAAAAATGCCCCTTTTCAGGCATATTTGCAACATACCATTCACTATGCTAAATGCTAAAATGTCCTTGGGTTTAAGTGAGTGCCTAGCTGTTGCTGAGGCATTTTTTGTAAAAAAAAAAAA